>CM031241.1:270493024-270948024 GCA_018340775.1 Taxus wallichiana var. yunnanensis
CAAGAGAGGATATTTCTATTTATACAAGTTAAATATTTCAAGCTATATGTTTTTTTTTCGCTTCCCGCTCAAAATGAAAAACACACAAATGTAAGTTGACATTTTTATTTGAAGATTAATCAATTTCCTATGTTAATACAACACTACCATATAGGTTAAAAACACAACTTTATATTATTACCAATAATTTCACTAGCATAATCATATCGAAAATTATGATGGCACTAAATTTTTAAGTGAGAGTGTTCTAGTCTCATCCTCCAATACATATTTTGGAACTAAAGGAAAATATTCTTTTACATCATTTTCTAAAGAAACATGATACAATCACCTTAATTTACTTAATCATAATATACAAAATTACTTAATTAAGAGTAACATTCATTAAACAAGAAAAATTACAACTACATATGAAATGGTACATTTTCCGATACTCAACATTATCATATACATCATGGAAATAATTAATATATTTGATTCTATTGATAAAAATATCATTGAAATGCTCTAAACAATTATATTTCCTTCACAAAACATGTTAATGAAAGACATAAGTGTAGTTTTACTACTCCTATTCATTGTCTACCTATAATCACCGCACATCACCCTAGAACTGGTATGGAAATTCCCTACACTCATCATAAATCCACACATTCCTCATTTGGAAGGAAATTCAGTTAAAGATAAGAGAGAAGGAGACATAAGGAGGGAGAAGGAGATAGAGTTTATTTCTCATGTATTCACACTTTCACATTCATTTTCACTTAATGTTTTTGTACTAGAGAGAGAGAGTAAGGATGAGAGAGAAATTTAAGATGATTTTTATTTTCGATTCAATATTTCATAACCATTTGTATTTCATATCCATTTTATTTTCATTTGATATAAATTTACATTTCCCTATTCATTTGCCTTTTCAAATCAACCAAATTATAATAGTAATTTCTAGACAAAAGAGGGTGGAAAGAGAAAAACACCATCTAATTCAAAATCCATTCATGTAAGATAAAAGATAAAATAATATTTTAAATATAATTATTACAGTATTACGAGGTCACACTCATGGCTAGAAGTCAAATGAGACTCTCAGAACGAGATTCTAGCTAAAGTAGTAAGTTGAGAAAACTGACCAAAACATCAAAACTTCTTACAAACTCGGGTCTAGAAAACACTCATTTTAAGTTTGATCATGAATTTTTATGATTCGTACTTACTCCCCCATAGATAGTGAATTAATCGTGTATAAAAAAGTTGATTACAATGAGTAGAGATCAAGTTACAAGGGAAATTATGAGTCTAGTTAATGTAATTACATCAAATACTCTTGTCACTCACCGACCAGTGGGCCCTAAAAACCACTTGAAAAACTACTCTTCGAAAGGCATTTTCATTTAAATGAATTTGGTTTATGATTCTCTTGTTTACAGTCTAGATATAGGTTGCAATGGTTTTCATTTTTATCAAACTAAGAAGAAATTGTAGGTCGAAAATCATCATGTTTTATTAAAATGAGCAAGTCACTACAAGACAAGAATAAGCTAAGCGGGCTTAGGAATTCAACATGGAATGGTTTTAGTTAAGTTTAAATGACTTGGTTAAGTTTCCCCATAATGTCCCACACTAGAAAGGGTCATACAATGACTTTCGTGCTTGCAGTGATTTTTGCGTGGCGCTTCATGAGCATGACTTTCGAGATCGATTTTTATCGATGTTTTTATAGTTTGCGTAAAGGAATGATTTGGTAATTTTTTGAAATTATTCCCCTATAATTCAACATTTAATTTAAAAAAGTGGGAAATTATGAATAAAAAGTTAGTGTAATAGAATAGGGTAAAACCATGCTTATTTCGTGCATAACATACAATCTCTACATTCAATGAGGGCGCATAATTCAGCACATCCACCAAGAAAAAACCACGAGACCAATCATGATGAGCTACAAAAACTAAAAATAAGAATTAGTGTCACCAAATTCACATGATGATATACAATGCCAACTTAGTATCTTATCGAGATAACCAAACCCGACACCAAGGCATACAAAAGCTCATTTGACTGATCCAATGCTTTATTTAGACCTTACCAAAAAGGCAATAGAAAATAACCTATCTATTTGGGTTCCTTCTCTTTCCTTTACTTGGAATTTTCTAAAACCTCTTAAACACAACTCGTTGTCCAAAATAAGCTCATGCTTATTTTTAGTCAACTAACACCATTTTTCCTCCTTTAGTTATTCAATCTAAATTTTTACATATTTTAAGTACTTAAGGATTAATGAAAGCATATTCATCAGATAGGAAATTTCTTCCTCTTTCCGAAAATATAAAGAAGTCCTTCTAACTCTTCATATGTTGCAAGTTACGGGCATGCACGCCTAGGGAAAATTTTCCACCAAATTGGCAAATTATGGGATCACAGGCCTTGGGAGTATTTTATACCAAATTTGTAAGTTGTGGCGCCATAGGTTTTGGGATGAAGTTTTTCCAAAAGTGAAGTTGCAGGGGTTACGGGCCAGGAGAGATTTTCACACTTTTGCATTTTTGCACAAATGGCGTAGTTTGAAATTGCGGGCCTACGGACCCGGTGAGATTTTTTTCACCAAATGGAAAGTTGTGAAGTGGAGGAGTTGTGGGTCCAGTGGGAGGTTTTTGCATTTTTGCATTTTTACACAAATGGTGTAGTTTGCGATTGTAGCCCTACGGACCTAACGAGGTTTTTCCACGAAACAGAAAGCTGTGAAGTTGTGGGCTTTCGGGATTGAGGGAGACTTTCACACTTTTTCATTTTTGTGCAAATGGAACAATTTGAAATTTTAGGCCCACGGGGTTTTATAGTGCAATGCACAATTGTGGGTCCACGGAGTTTTTTGGAAAAAGTTAAATTTTGAGCATGGGGTTTTTTTCACCCAAGGTGAATACTTGGGCTTGCGGGGCTGCGAGAGATTTTTACATTTTTGTGATTTTTCGCAAATGGCGTAGTTTGCAATTGCGTGCTCATGGGTCTCATTTTTGCAAAACATGAATTTTCGCCATCTCTCATATGGATTAAATTCAAATATTCAAATAGGTATAACTTTTGAACTAGTGCTGAAAATTTAACAAATTTTATACCATTGGAAAGCTCTCGACATCTGCTACACACAAAATAGACATGGAGAACCGAATGGATATATATATTTGGGTGAGAATATTGAAAATCTCTTTCTCACCATTAATATGTGATCTCGATTGTTTGAACTACCCGTGATTTGATCTGATCTCGCCATCCTTATCCAACATGCCAAACAAACATGGCGAACCAATTGATATCTTGATTTGGGTGAGGATATGGAAAACATATTTCATGCCATTAATATGTGATCTAATTGCTTCAACTACCCAGATTTGATTTGATCTTCCATCCTTCCTTCTCCAACATGCCAAACAGACATGGAGAACCACACTTGACAGATTACAGTGGATTTGTAGGCATTGATGGTTGGTGGTTGAGCTTTCAAATCAGATTTCCCTCCTTCTCTTCTTCTCCTCTCTTCACTTCATCTATAAATGTAAGATCTTAGCTCATTGTAAAGAGTTAGACATTCTGGATTTGCACCCTCCCTTCTTCTCTGGTCTACAGATGAATTCATGGAGTTCAAACCTTCCATTAAAACTGTAATGCAATTTTTTCCTCTTGGCCATTGTAATGTTCTCGTATCAATCTATGGAGCAATAAAATAAGTATGTGGATGATTTCAACCCTCTCTTGTGTTAATTGCCTTCAACTTATCTCTCATTGCAATTTTGGTTATCTATGCATGATGGTTGTATTACATTTTTATGGTTTATCACAAAGCAAATGTTCAACATTACCTTGGTGCATCACTTTGTTAGTTTAGGTTTAATTTCAAGCATCTTCTTAACCCCGTATCCTTGGAAAGTTAGAGTAGGTTTTAGGATAAATCCTATGCAAGTTGTATGTGTGCACCTGAATTGAGGAATAGGAACCGGCCTTCATCCGAGAGCTTTCCCAATTACAGAGTCCCACACTTTGGGAAAAGATCCATGTTATGCAATCACACTTAGAGTCTGAACCCAACAAGTTGCATACATTCATGGGTGTTGTTATTACACATCAATAGTTTTGGCGTACTCGATTGACCAGAGGTCATTCATAAAGCTTTAAAGGCATTTTCAAGAAATTTGGATAAAGAAATTGCAAGTTATCCAATTTCGTGTTTTTCACCCTAAGGTTGAACTCCAAAATCAATTTTCAAGGGCTCAACTTACTCAAAGCAAGTCCAAACATCACCAGTTGATAGATCTTGGGATAATCTTCAAAAAGAAATTCTTATTTTTTTGAAATTTTAATTTTTGAAATTTCAGAATTTTTTGGAATTTTAGGTTTCGGGATTGTCATTCCAAATTAAATTTCAAACTCCAGAACATCAAAAATATAGGTCCTTCGAAGTTAAATTTTTATTTTTTCAAGTTTGGTGTGTAACTTGGAAAAATTGAGTATTTTGAGGCTCATTTCCCAACACATTTGGTGACTCCGAAGGAATAGAATTCAGCGGTGTATTAGCACAAGTTTCCCAAGTACATGAGAAGAGTCTGAACTAGGTCTAATACTAGAGAAGAGGGATTACTTGTTTACCTATAATTGTCACCAGTGTAGAGGAAGGAGAGGTAGAAGACCGCAAAGATCACCATCCCCGCCTAACAGGGACATTCTCTATGCCTCCACCTGGTAGACTTTTCTTGCATCAACAAGGATTCTTAGGCCAATCATAATGGTTCATCTATAACCCAATCCCTTTGTCAACTTCATGGGTAGTATTCCACTTTCCCTAAATGCTGAAAATCAGGTCCGAGTCACAGACTAAAGAATATTCACTATTTCGAGTCAATCAACATGTTTCAATGGTGCACTAGAACCAGCCTTGATGGTATAGACCATTGGTGTGTCCCAAGAACTAAGTCAAGAGGGAAATTAGTAGCAAAAACACAGCAAGAGGCACCTCCAACTGAAACTATGTTGGTTAATTGGAAAACATAAGACTTCTGTGGAATTAACCAACCACCTTTTCAAGGTGTGGCTGCCAACACATGGTCAAAGAAAAGGAACATAGAAGAGGGGAAACCATCTAATCTTGTTGTTTATCAACCCAATCATACACAAAAAGGATTTGGTAGACCGAGTCTAGCCCTAAACATGTAAAATTAGCGTAAGGCAGCCGTTGCAACAACACATGTACCTATTAAGATGCTAGAAAAGGTTGTGCCAAGTAAAGGGAAACAAAAGGATAATTCATTCCCTTTGAACATCATCGATCAAGTGAAGAAAACACATGTGAACATCTCCATGTGGGAATCACTAGAAATCCCAAAACAACAATATTTATTGCAAGTTGCAATGGCTAATCGACATACCTTGAATGGATCAAGCCAAGGGTAGGAGAAAGTTCTCATTAATGCAAAGTGTAACAACATGGGGGTAAAACAAGAAAATTTTTTAAGCCTCCACCATTCAATGTGTCATTGATTGTCGAGGACCACTTGGTGCACAACTGCATGATCGATTCACAAGAAAGTAGCTCAACGATGCCAAATTAGATAGCATACCAATTGGGTCTAAAGTATGAGCCAAGATCTTGAAGGAGTAGTGCAAATAGATGAAACGGCAAAGAGGAATAGTTGGGTTAATCAAAGGGTTAATCCTTACATTGCATGCATGTCCAAATGTCACAGTCTTGTAAGATGTATCTGTAATTAACCTTCCACCTCTCTTTGCACTATGTTTATCAAGGGATTTCAGAGCCAAAATTGGTGGGTACCTATCTCCATATTGGTCACACATACTTTTCGTAACAAGATACGGAGCCAAAGTAATAGTTAGGTTATAACCAATTGCCAATTTCCACAAGAGCCTCGGTGCCAATTCCTATCAATGCAAATTGCTCAGCTTTTGATCAAGAAGAGTCTTCAAATGATCTAGAAACTAGTACTAAGGTTGAGGATATTCCGTTTGACTCGGATGAGTGGGCAAACCGAAGGCATGAATTTGACCCATACAAAGAAATTGAAGAATCTGAAATGGGTGTATATTGTGTACACGAAGAAAATTCACCCATTCCTGATATTAGTAGACCTGAAAATAAGGATGACAATGAAGTCTGGAAACTATTGTTTGATGTCTCAAGAAGAGGACAAGGTGCTAGAGGTGGTGCAATGTTGGTTTCACCACACAACATCAAGTACCATTCAAATTTCAAATTTCAGTTTGTATGCTCAAACAACACAACTGAATATGATGCTTTGATTCATGGACGCTATCATTGGGCCAGAGGAGAGGCATTAAGAATCTGCAAGTATTTAGTGCTAGTGAGTTGATTGTGAACCAAGTCGAGGACATCATGCTTTGCTAAGAACGACCTACTCAAGAGCTATAAAAATTGGGTATGGGATCTCATTGAGAACTTTAAAGATTTCAACATTGTGTCCATACCCAGGAAGAAGAATGAAACCTGTAAATAGGCTCGCAGCAGCTTGGAGCAAATTTTAATGTGGTGGATAACATCAAAAGAGACAAAATGCAACCACACATACATTTGATTGTAAGGCAGTTCCAAACAATAACTCCAGCTAGAAGGTGTTTTATAATGATCGGGAGATCATCAATTTCTTGCAAGAGGAGGCTGAATTCTCAACTAGGAATCAATACAAATTAGAGTAGTTGTACGGGGATCAAGTAGTGCGATTGTGGAAAGAAAATATTCCCAAATGTTGAGTAACATTGGAATCTATTTTCAATCCTAATGACCAGCTTTTTTAGAGAAGGCTAACATACAGGTCAAAGGAGAAGATTCAAAGCCAATTCCAGTTGGGGAAGGAAAAAAACTTCAAATTGGAAAAGTAGCCACTAAGCAAGAAAGATATGAGTCCATACAACTTTTCCAAGAGTTTCCTGATGTTTTATCTTTTGAGGACGTGCAAGGATTTAATCTGAAGTTTGCACAACATATAATTGAACTTGAACAAGATGCTAAGCCCATTAGGATGAAGCAAATACCAATCAGCCCAAACATTGAGCCTTTGATGAAGAAAGAGCTAAAAAAGATAATAGAGGCAAGCATTTTATTTCCAATCAAGCATTCAAGTTGGGTTGTAAACTTGGTACCATCCAGAAAAAGAATGGAGAAATAAGGTTATGGTGGACTTCGAGACTTTACCAGGGCATCTCGCAAAGATATATCCACTCCCTTCAATGAAGAAAATATTGCAAGTGGTATCCAGTTCACAGAGATACTCTCTCCTAGATGGATACTCAGGGTATAACAAGATAATGGTGAAAGAAGATGACCAGTTCAAGAAAACTTTCATCACTACGTGGGGCATCTATGCCTACAGGGAAGATTTCATTTGGGTTATCAAACGCTAGAGCCACTTTCCATAGGGAAATGGATATGACGTTCAAGGGGTTGATCAACAAAATAGTAATGATATATCTTGACGATATCACTATGTTCTCAAAAAGTGTAGTAGATCACCTGTTTCATTTGAGACAGGTATTTCAAAGGTGTCAAGATTTGGGGTACCATTGAACCCCAAAAATTCATATTGTTGGATCACGAAGGCAAGCTTCTATGCCATATTATTTCAAATGAGGGATTGATGATTGACCCCAAGAGATTTGAAGTAATTAGAGGATTTCCATTTCCAATCCGTAATAAGGCTCTTCAAAGCTTCTTAGGAAGGATCAATTTTTTCGCATGTTTGTTCCAAACTTGTCAACTCTCAAAAAGCCAATAACACTGATGTTAAATAAGAGCATGGCATTTAAGTGGAAAGCTTAAGGAAAGGCAAGTTTTGAAGCAATAAAAGAAGCTATATCTCAAGATCTAACTCTCGTCAATCTAGACTTCTCCAAGGATTTCATGTTATATGCCTTCGGTGGTGGGGACACAATTTCGCAATCTCGTACAAAAAAACAAAGAGGGTTCCAAAATCTGGTATCCTTCTTAAGTCAAATTTTGGAGGACTATGAAGTGATATAATCCTTCATTGAAAATCATGTCCTTGTAGTGATCAAGAGTTTGAAGAAATTCAAGAATCTAGTTTCAAACAACAAAATCCAACTGTTAGTCTCACATGCAGAGTCAAGGACTTCCTTCTAAACAAGGATCTCGAATGAGATACACGTAGGGTAGATCACTCATTTCATGAAATATGACATTAAAATTAAGGTCACTAATCTGGTCCATGGAAAGGGATTATGTGAATAGATAGCCTCAAGTCAATAAGTTTAAGAAAGTAATGAAAATGAAGTTTTTTTGGTGCTACAAGATGGTCGAGAGCAATAAAGTGAGGACTTTCCCACTCCTTTTTGACTCGTAATATGACACACTTCATAAAAACAGGCCTATTCCCTCAAGAAATGAGAAATTAAAGAGGAGATACTTCATATTACAATCCATTCCATATGTTCTTCTTGATGGTGTTTTGTTCAAGAAAGACATCAATGGTGTTCTATTAAGGTGCATCGGAACAGTCAAATTGACAGGGTGTTACAAGAGTTTCACAATTGAGAATCCAGAGGCCATTTTTCTCCATGGGTAACAAATCTCAAAATAATGAAGGTGGGTTATTATTGGCCGAAGGTGTTCAGTGACTGCAACACATGGATCAAGAAGTGTAAAAAATGTGCATTCTTCACAAGGTAAAGAAATATTTGCAGACTTCCATTGCACCCAATTTTAGTTGACCATCCATTCATGTAATGGGGATTGGACTTAATTGGGGTAATCAATCCAAATTCAAGCCAAGGCCACAAGTGGATTCTAACAGCAACAAACTATTTCACCAAGTGGACCGAAGCGGTAGCACTCAAAGAAGCAAACAAGTCTAGTATACTAGAATTCTATGAAGGAATAGTGACTAGGTTCAATGTTCGCCACTATCATATCAGAAAATGCCTTGGCATTCATAGGTTCCAAAATCATAGAATGGGCTGTCAAGAATGGGATCTACTTGAGCACCTCTTCGAACTGTTACCCACATGGTAATGGTAAGGCAAAGTCCACTAACAAGAATTTGCTAAGAATCCTATGAAGGACTCGGATGAAAACCAAAGGACATGGCATATAAATCACAAAACAACCTTTTTGTATGACAAGATCACACCAAATAGGTTAATAGGTAATTCCCCTTAGAAGATGGTCTACGAAAAAAGAGGTAGTGTTGCATATATCATTAGAACTACCCGCATTAGAGCTCATGAAGTAGTTGGAGTTATCTGAGTTTGAACTAATGGAGGAAAAGTATGTAGAGCTGATGAAATTAGAAGAAATTAGAGAAAATGCAGTTCAAATGATGGAGAAGGATGAGGCCTTAATCAAAACATGGTTTGATAAGAAAGCAAGAACAAGGATCTTTCAGGAAGGGGACCTAGTTCTGAAGTGGGATGAAGATCGGACAAAACCGGGATGACATTCAAAGTTTGATGCCATTTGGAGTGGCATATACATGGTCATGTGATGTAAAAGTAGCAATGCTTTCAAATTTTCTACATTGGGTGGAGACGAGGTTTTGATTCCTATTAACAGAATCTATCTTAAAAATTGCTACTAAAAAGAGAAAGGTTTCACCCTTGCAAATATTATCCTAGATTTTCAATTCCTCTAAGTGCGTATGCACATTGTATTGTTGTAGTTTAGGTTTTAATTTCCCTAAGTGCTTTGGCACAAGTTTTGTTGCTCTTGGGTTGGTATTACTATGTAGTTCAATGTGCCTTCCAAGGTGAATGTTGTAATAACGCTTGTTTTTCAAGATAGGTGAAAAGCTCCAGGTCAAAGCAATTCTCTACTCTCACAATCTCATCTTCATGTTTTCTTATGAAAACTTAGAATGCAAAGATAGCATGGAAGGTTCATGATCACTAGGTACAAGAAGTTCGGTTCAAGTTTCAAGATAAATATTAGTATCAGGCTATCATTCATGAATCCATGCCTAATGGATGCTTCAAGGAAACTGATCATTTCACCTAGCAGGCAGGTGATCCCCGTGAGTCACCAAATTGTTATCCAAAATAAGCTCATGCTTATTTTTGGTCAACTAACACCAATTTTCTACCCTTATTACTTCAATCTCAATTTTTACATATTTTAAATACCTAAGGATTCCTAAAATCATCTTCATCAGATAGGAAATTTCTTCCCCTTTCCGAAAATATAAAATAAGTCCTTTGAACTCTTCATAATTTTTAAGTTGTGGGCCTGTGGGCCTAGGGAATATTTTCTGCCAAATTTACAAATTGTAGGGTCGCGGCCTTCGGAGGATTTTCTTCCAAATTTGCAAGTTACGGAGCCACAGACTTGGGGATGACTTTTTGCCAAAAGTGAAGTTACGGGGCTGTGGAGAGATTTTCACACTCTTGCATTTTTTTGTAAATGGCACAGTTTGAAATTGTGATCCCGTGAACCCGGTGAGGTTTTTTCACTAAATGGAAAGTTACGAAGTGGCAGAGCCACGGGTATGTGGTAAGTTTTTACTTTTTTGCATTTTTTACACAAATGGCGCAGTTTTCAGTTGTGGGCCCGCAGACCCGGATAGGTTTTTTCACCAAAAAGAAAGCTGCGAAGTTGTAGGATTTCAGGCCTTAGGGAGACTTTCACACTTTTGCATTTTTGCGCAAATGGCACAGTTTAAAATTTCAGGCCCGCAGAGTTTTTGGGAAAAAGTGAAATTTTGAGCTTGGGGGTTTTTTTTCCCAAGGTGAATATTTGGGCTTGTGGGGTCAGTAGGAGATTTTTGTATTTTTGCAATTTTTCACAAATGGCACAGCTTGCCATTTCAGGCCCATAGGTCTATTTTTCAAAACATTCATTTTCACCATCTCTCGTATGGATTAAATTCAAATATTCAAAGAGGCATAACTTTTGAACTAGTGCTGAAAATTTAACAAATTTAATACCATTGGAAATCTCTCAACATCTCACTACACGGAAAAAAACATGGAGAACCAAATGGATATCTTGATTTGGGTAAGAATCGAAAACATCTTTAATGCCATTAATATGTGATCTCGATTGTTTCAACTATTCGATTTGATCTCGATCTCGCCATCCTTACTTCTCCAACACACCAAATGACATAGAGAACCGACTGGATATCTTGATTTGGGTGAGAATCTGAAAAACATCTTTCATTCCATTAATATATGATCTGATTTTCCATCCTTCCTTCGCCAACATTCCAAACAGATAAGGAGAACCACAATTGATAGATTACAGTGGATTTGCAGGCATTGATGGTTGGTGGTTGAGATTCCAAATTAGATTTCCCTCTTTCTTTTCTTCTCCTCTCTTCACTTCATCTATAAATGTAAGATCTTGGCTCATTGTAAAAGGTTTGGACATTCTAGATTTGCACCTCCCCTTCTTCTCTCTGCTGCAGATAAATTCATGGAGTTCAAAGCTTCAATTTAAAATTGGAATGCATGTCTTTTCCTCTTGGCCATTGTAATGTTCTTTGTCAATTTGTGGAGCAATAAAATAAGTATGTGGATGATTTCAACCCTCTCTTATGTTCATTTCCTTCACCTGATCTCTCATTGAAATTTTTGTTAAATGTGCATGATGGTTGTATTACATTTTTATGGTTTGTGTGTATTGTCAAAGCAAATGTTCAACATTTTTTTGGTGCATCACCTTTGTTAGTTTAGGTTTAATTTCTTGTATCTTCTTAACCCTGTCTCCTTGGAAAGTTAGAATAGAGCCGACCTTCATCCATAGAGCTTTCCCGATTGCAAAGTACCACACTTTCGAAAGCTCCATGTTATGTTTTGGTGCTCATTTTGATCTACAACCATTTTCCCTAAATTTTCCCTTTGATCTGCATATTCTAAAACATTTTATCTCTTAAAATGGATGGTTTGAATCTTTTATCTCCATTTGTATTCCTTGAATTGTTTCAAACTATTTTTCATTCTTGATATTGAAGAAATCCTCAAGTTTACGTTGTTTTTACCCTAAAGTTTTCAAATCTATGGGCTCTGTCATTTTTTCCTATTTTTCCAGATGATGGAAGTTCAAAAATTATTAATTTATACTTGTATGCCATTGAAAATCTAAATCCATGGTCATAAATATGCTTGGAGCCTAGTTTCTTGTGAAAATGTTTCCATCCTTAGCGAAAAATTGAATTCTAGGCATGACTGGTAAACTTTTGTGTTTCGACAGCTTGATAGGCGTAATTTACTCGTCAATTTATTCCTCGACATTTGGTAGCTACGTGGCTTCTTCTAATTGGTTGAGGGACAACGGATTTGTTTAGTGAACTTATTCTTTTTGGCTATTTTGGCAAAAAATTTTAACTCACCCCATGGCCCCGCCAAGTTTTGATTGGCTAAGGAAAATCTAAGTGGCGGAGAAAATATCTCCTTTTTTCTCGCGAAGATGCAAACGTGTCAAAGGATAAGCAAGGGAGTGGTGAAATGTTGGGTTCCTTTGAATTTTGTAACTTTAAAAGGATAAAAGTTAAAATGTGAACCGAAGTTCCACTCCAATTATAAGTAGATGCATGTCGGTTTGAAAATTCAAAGTAGGAGGTGGAATGTTGGGTTACTTTAAAAATTTTAACTTCAAAACAATAAAATTTAAAATGTGAACTGAGGATCCACTCCAATCAAAGAAATACACATGGCAGCTTTGACAAGTCAAAGCAGAGAAGGTGGATCATCGGGGAGTTTGAGGATTTAAGCCCTTTTTGTGAAAAAGGGAATAAAGTATAAAAGTTAAGCGCGCCCCATAAGAGTTAGTTTCAACCTACGTTGAAAAGTCAAAGGTGGAGGTGCGTGCCATCGTGAGAAAATGTGGAAATATTTCCTTTTGGAGAAATGAAGTATAAAGTTATGAAATGAAGTGCAGTCTCATGTGACCCACATCAAAAGGCTAAAGGTGAGAGTACGCAGCTACTGGAGAAGTGTGGAAAATTTTCCTTTTTTGTAAAAAGGAGGTAAAGTTGTAGAATCAAACGTGACTCACAAGGACACACATTAAGCCACGTGTCGAGCCCATTTTTTATAAGGCGGAGGCATAAGGCAAAATGTTGAAAATGCACATTTTCCCCAAAAATCATAAAATGTTAAAAAGTGCCCCCAAGACCATTTCAAATCAAATTCTTCCACGTGGATGGATCAAGTTAAAAGAGGCGTAATCAATGGTAATCAGCATTTCATCAATTTGGTGTTGAGTATGGAGCTAAATTACTCATGTTTTAGCATGCAAATAGAAATTGCTGAAGTTGAAGAAACCAACATCAATTAGACCGTGAACGGCATCACCAAGGCAAGTTGGAACCAGCGATGGTTGGATAGAAACGGCATCGGTTACACTGCGTGTGACGAGATTTTAATTAACTCACGGGATTTATTTCTATTTTTAGCATTGGAATAGATTTAATGAATGTAATTGCAAGGCTAAGTGCCCTAAAGTTTTAAATGACTATTTAAAGCATAAAGCTAAGGTTTAGAGTAAGAGGATTGATCATAATTACAACATAATTGTGTGAGAGTGAATTCTTTGAAAAAGAGTCAAAAGCTTGAAGAAAGAAAATACCGAACATCTGAGAGGTGTGGAAGATTGTAAATATTCATTGTATATCTTATCAAAGGTTTGGATAATAAATTGTCTTGTTTCTTGGTGGATGTAGCCCACACCTGGGTGAACCACGTTAAATCTTGTGTTGATTTAGGTATCTTGAATTGTATATTTCTTCTAGTAGAATATTCTCTTTTGTTTTCATGTATGCTTAGATCTGATATATTATCTCGTACAACCGTGTGCTAACCCCAACAACCGGGTATTAGAGCTTTGTTTGAGTGTTTTGTGTGTTGACAAATTTACTCATGAGGGTTTTCTAATTGAGTGGGAGCTACATTAATGGCGAAAGAAAACAAATACAAGGTAGAGAAATTTTACGGCCGAAATTATCAATTATGGAAGTTATAGATCAAGGATTATTTGTATCAAAGAGATTTGTACTTACCGTTGGATGATAAGTCTAGAACTACAAAGATGACTCGATGAAGAATGGAAGATTCTTGACGAAAGGCTCTAGGATCTATAAGATTGAGCCCAGCAAAGATCTGTGGCTTCCAATATAATAGAAGCAACTTCTACGATAGAGTTAATGACATCTCTTTCTAATTTGTATGAAAAACCTAGTGCTTTGAATAAAGTTTATTTGATGAAGAAACTATTTAGTTCTAAGATGCAGAAGGTGAATCTGCATCCCGTCATTTTCAATGATTTCAAATCTATACTAAATTAGTTAAAATCGGTTGCACTACCATTTGATGATGAAGTGAAAGAACTTTTATTCTTATGTTCTTTTCCAAATAGTTGGGATAACTTGGTAATAGATGTTAGTAATACAACATCTGCTAATAATGTTAAGAATTTTGATGATGTGGTTAGTATAATCTTGAATGAATAAACTCACAGAAGAGTACAGAGGAATCATCATCTGGAAATGATTTGAATGTAGAAAGTAGGGATAGGAAGAAGGAGAGATCCAAGAGTAAGAGTAATGGGAAATCAAATTCAAGGGATAGCAGATCTAAATCCAGAGGTAAAGGAATTACTTGTTGGAAATGTGGAAAGAAAGGACATGCAAAGAAAGATTGTTGGTCAAAAGATAAAGAGAATCAACAACCGACAAAGATAAAGAGATGAATCTTGTTGCATCGTGAGGTAATTGAAGATTATCTTATTATTTCTTTAGACAATAGATTTGAATCTTGGGTTTTAGATTCGGGAGCTTCTTTCCATGCAACCCCAAATAAGGTTCATTTCATAAATTATGTCCACGGAAATTTTGGGCATGTTTATTTGGGTGGTGATGAACCTTGCAAAGATTATTGGTAAAGGGAAGTTCATCTAAAATTGTAGAACCTCGTGGAGAAATCTTATTTATGCAGGAAACTAGGTGAATATGGTTGTATGGTTACTTTAACAGAGACTCTTAGAAAGTCACCAAGGGTTCTCTTGTTGTGGAAAAAGGTAATAAGGTAGGAACGTTATATTTATCTACCTATGTTACTGATTCCTTTTCTACATTATCTACTTGATTCGAGATGCGGGTATGTGGCATAATCAGTTGGGCCATATGAGTCAAAAAGGAATGCAGATCTTAAAATCTAAGGGTAAGTTATCAAATTTGAAAGATGTAGATCTTGATTTCTGTGAGCATTGTATCTTTGGAAAGAAAAAGAGAGTGAGATTTCTCAAAGTTAGGGAAACTAAGAAGGAGCAGAAATTGAATCTTGTACACTCAGATGTATGGGGACCAGCTCAGGTAGCTTCTCTTGGTGGATCCCAGTATTATGTTACTTTCATTGATGATGCTACAAGAAAGGTATGGGTTTATTGTATTAAACATAAATATGATGTTTTTGAAATTTTTAAAAGATGGAAAGCCCTTGTTGAGAATGAATCAAATTCAAAGTTAAAGTGCCTTAGATCTGACAATGGTGGTGAATATTGTAGCAAGGATTTCAATGATTATTGTTTAGTGAATGGAATATGTAGAGAAAGAACGGTTCCAAGAATAGCACATGAGAATGGTGTTACAAAGAGAATGAACAACAATTTCATGTAATGTGCTAGAAGTATAAGAATACATTCTGATTGCCCTTGTAGTTTTGGGCGTAAACAGATTGATATAATGGTTTATTTGATTAACTCGTGGTCCTTCAAGTTCACTAGATGGAGGAATACCAGGGAAGCTTAGACTAGAAAAGAGGTACATCTTTATTTTCTTAAAGTTTTTGGTTCAAGATTTTGTGCATGTTGATAAGGAAAATAGAAAAAAATTGGATACAAAATCCAAGAGGTGCACTTCTATTGGTTATGGATCTAATGATTTCAGATTTCATTTTTGCAATTTAGACAATTCTAAGAATGTTAGGAGTCATGATGTTGAATGGAATGAAAAGAGAAAGTACAGGGATCAAATTTTGGTACCCAAGGATGAGAAAATTGAGAATTTTATTGATGAAAATGAACTCTCGGGTTTGAAAAGAACACCTACAGAAATACATAGTAACCATGGTTGGTTAGGTCTTGAATGGTGTCGGTCAAATGAATTGGAATTTCTTCAAGAGGAACCGGTGATGGTTAGAGGTGACCAGCCACCATCCACGTCGATTTAGACCCAAATGTCCAAGAGGCCCAGATTGAGCCTTCGGTACCCCAAAATTCTATGAGAAGGTCACAAAGGGTAAGTAAACCTCTAGAAAGATTTACACCTTCTCTATTTTATTTATTATTGACTGATAGTGGTGAACCAGAAATCTTTGAAGAAGCAATGCAGGATGAGACCCACGTGCAGTGGGAGCATGGCATGAATGAGGAAATGGATTCCTTGGAACAAAACCAGACTTGGGATCTAGTTAAGTTGTCGGTATGTAAGAGGACATTGCAGAACAAGTGGGTTTACAAGATCAAGGAAGAAGATGGCGGACATAAAAGGTACAAGGCAAGACTTGTAGTAAAGGGATTTACACAGAAAGCAGGTATTGATTTTGGTGAAATATTTTCTCCTATTGTTAAGATGACTTCTATTCATACTATATTGAGTTTAGTTGCATTAGAGGATTTACATTTAGAGAAAATAGATGTGAAGATGACTTTTCTTCATGGTGACTTGGATGAAGAGATTTATATGCAATAGCCACTTGGTTATGAAGTCAAGGGTAAGGAGAAATTCATGTGCAGGTTGAAGAAGAGCCTATATGGGCTCAAGAAATCTCTAAGGAAATGGTACATGAGATTTGATAGTTTTATGCATGAGCATGGTTACTTGAGATGTGAATATGACCATTGTGTTTATTTCAAGAAACTTGGAAATGAGAGCTATATTATTTATTTACTGTATGTGGATGATATGCCTATTGCAAGATCTAGTATGTAGGACATTGGTGAGCTTAAAGGAAAGCTAGCTCACACATTTGCAATGAAGGATTTAGGATATGTACGGAGAATCCTTGGAATGAAAATACACAGAGATAGGAAAATAAGAAATTATATTTGTCTCGGAAGCTTATAATAATAAGGTGTTGGAAATGTTTCACATGCAAAACTCAAAACTTGTTGGTATACATATGGTCAGTACACTTCAAATTAAGAAAATATCGTGTCCTTCATCATAAGAGGAGGTTGAGTACATGGCACATGTTCCCTATGCTTTATTATTAGGAACTCTTATGTATGCCATGGATTGTACTAGACCAGACATTGCACAAGCAGTGGGAGTTGTGAGCAGATTTATGGCTAATCTAGGTAAAGAGCATTGGAAAGTAGTCCAATGGATACTCATATATTTGAGAGGGACTTCTAGCATGCATTTATGCTATGGAGGTTTAGATATTTCATTATGTGGCTATGTTGATTTGTATATGGCTAGAGATCTGGATGGTAGGAGGAGCACTAATGGATATATTTTCATAGTAGGCGGGATAACAATTAGTTGGATTTCAAGATTGCAGAAGGTTGTGGCTTTATCTACTATATAGGTAGAGTATGTTGTAGTTACAGAGGCTAGTAAGGAGATGATATGGATGAGTAGGTTCATAAAGGAGTTGGGAAAGGAGAAGGGTGATTTCCATTTGTTCGGTGATAGTCGAGTGCAATTCATTTGGCAAAGAACTTGACGTTTCATTCTAGGATGAAACACATTCAACTTGAGGTATCACTTCATACGCATGTATTCGAGGATGGACAGTTGAATCTGAAAAGATTCATACTAATAAGAACCTCGTGGACATGCTAACAAAGTCGTTAGCAAAGGAAAAGTTGAGCTACACTCCACTTCGTTGGTCTTCGAGTTTGAGGCTCGAGGAGGATCCAAGAATGGTGTTGTATAGGTATAGTGTGAAGTAATTAATCTCCAAGTGGGAGATTGTTGAGTATAAAGCTAACTTACTCACGTTTTTAACATGTAAATAAAAATTGCTAGAAGTTGAAAGTAACCGGAATCGGTTAGAGTGTGACCGCATCGGTCATGGCAAGTTAGAACCAACAACGATTGGGTAGAACCAGCATCGGTTACCTATGCAACGAGCTTTTAATTAACTCTCGGGATTTATTTCTATTTTTAGTATTGGAATAGATTTAATGAATGTAATTGCATGGATAGGTTCCCTAAAGTCCTAAACGACTATTTAAAGCATAAAGCTAGGGTTTAGAATAAGAGGATTGATCATAATTACAAGATAATTGTGTAAGAGAGAATTCTTTGAAAAAGAAGCAAAAGCTTGAAGAAAGACAATACTGAACATCTGAGAGGTGTGGAAGATTGTAAATCTTCATTGTATATCTTGTCAAAGCTTTGGATAATAGATTGGCTTGTTTCTTGGTGGATGTAGCCCACACTGGGTGAACCACGTTAAATATTGTGTTGATTTATGTCTCTTGAATTGTATATTTCTTCTGGTAGAATATCCACTTTTATTTGCATGTATGCTTAGATCTGATATATTATCTGTACAACCGATGTGCTAATCCTAACAGCTTGGTTGCCATTGAGCTCCATGATGTTTGGATATGTGATTTTTGCATCAATCTTCATCAAATTTTTCCAAATTCATGTCGTTTTGATATGTGAAGATCAATGGAATCAATTTGAAGAATCAATTTGTAAATCTAATATGCTTTCAAAGTAAATATTTTCTCAGCCTCGTGAAAACCATGAAATACCAAATCCAAAAGTCATAGAGACAAATTTCGAAAGGGAAAAGATAAAATTATGAATGAAGAAAGGTTTGCATGCTCCAAGGATGAAAAATGTGCCCCCTATTGAAGTAATGATGCAGATTTTTGCAATGATTCACCTTTTTGAGGAACCTGACAACTTTTGAACATTTTTCTATTGGATGTCCCTTTCAGAAAATTCATAATGGAATTTTGTAACAAACTTGATGCTTAGGATATCATTTTCTTGGGAGAGAAGTCTTGGATGTAAAAATTGATATATAATACATATTGGAGATATGCAAATGGTCAAGATTTCATTTTCATGAGATAATTTTGAGAAAAGCTCGTCTTTTGAGAAAAATTTCTCGAAACTAGGTTAATTTCCTCCGTGTTAGATTTTCATTCATGCTACTTTCAAAATGTCTACAAGTAGTTTTTCTTGTTCCTATTGCAATCTTGTATCAAAATATCTCTCAATCACATAGATCTCAATCCTTGTGATAGTTTAGCACGGCATCTGCAATTTCATTTTTCAGAAGAGATTTCATCTGGGAATGAAATAAATGATTTAAAATCACTTTTCTTTCATCTCGTTGATAGATATTGTTTGTAAGCCTCTGGGTGTGTACCGCAGGCATGATTGATATTATATTTTTATGTTTTATTGAAACTTCCAACTCGATCCTTCATGTTAGAGTATCAAAGATTGTGTGAAAAAGTGCAAATCTAGGCCTCCATTGATGCACACCTTCTAGTTGAAGGAATGTTTTAACTATTTTGAAGCTTTATGTTATTGAGTTCTCCATTGTTGTGAAGTTTCTTAAAGATCTGGCAAAGGCCAATCTATCTTGTTGATATCCCACCAAAAAAATTTCAAATAACCAATCCTACTCTGAACTACCCCTATTTTGCTATGTATATACACAAAAGAAGAAAATCCACTTGCTAAAATATGTAGAACAAATCAGGATTCCAAATGTCTTTAGTAACCTTAGTCTTGTGTTGAAAATATCTCCATATTCTAGAAGTGACAACTCGTGAGAGTCAGATTTGGTGTGTTGATCATATTTCCCTAAGGTCTTCTTTATTAAATTTGTGCAAAATAAGGATTTACCATAATTCTTCACTAAACAGAGGTTAAAAAAATAGGTTCTCTTACCTTGGTTGAATAGGCACAACCTAAAATAGTTAGGATCAGATCAAATCATTTTAAGGTGCTACCCACTTATTTTAAATCCTGAGTGCTAAAAGTTAGATAAATTTCTTCCCCAACTACAAAATGACACACAATTATTTATCTATCTCTAAGTGTATTGTTCAATCCTTGATGCTTCTCAGTTCTTGAAGAAGGTTTAAATTTGGGTACCAACACACTTGTGACACCATTTCCAGGATGATTTGATAAAAGTAAATGCATATTCAACCATGGTAATACTCATTGCATGTTCTGTGTGTTGATACATTGTTGAAGTATCATTCTATATTCATATTTGTGAGATTTGAACAAGTTTATAAGATTTTTCTCAAACGTTCCCGCTTTCCATCAATTATTGCACTTTGTTTCCATTGTAATTGATAAATTTGGGTAAAAGAAGATCAGATCTATCGAGCTTTGTATGAATCGTATTGAATAAAACTTGATAGGTTTTTCATAATGTATTTACACAAACTAAGGTGAAAATCCCTAGTGGTGACTCTATGCTATTTAAATTCTTAATTGATATCAGTGTCTTAACCTATATCAAGTGATATTTTTCATTAATTTCTACATAGCTAGAAGGAAGGAGATTTGTCTTCAAGAAGGAACCTGCTAGAAATTTGCTTCAAGAATTACAAAAACAAAGTCAGAAGGTAGAAGAGTTTGGAAAGTTGTCAGAGGTCAAGTACCAAGAAAAGAGATCTCCATTGTTGACCTTGAAATTGATCATCCTGTCATTAAAGATTGTAGTTTTTCCTCAAGTGCATCCAATCGGTAGTCTCTATGTTGAATTGAATTCTCCATCTGGTGAGGGATCTTCATTTGTCTTTGAAAATCTTGCTTCTCATTCTTCCCCGCACTTACCAAATCTGCTAGAGTTTATCAAGAAGTTGAACCTATAGGGTATATCCATTTTTAGAATTACATTTTTATTCCCGAAAGATCTCTCATGCCTCATCATTCTATTTCTCCTCCAAGATCACCTTATCAAAACAATATGGCTCAAGACCCACCCTAACCTCCATTTGTTGTTAATACCTTGATCCCGTAAAATTTGGAGGAATGGATGGTTATCCAAATGTTGTTCCACAAGATGTAAGAAATAGATTACCTAAGTTTCAAGGAAATAATGCTATAACTGGTGATCAGCACCTTAAACTTTTTGTTAACATGATGGAGGATTTTGAGATTGAATATGAAGATGTATATATCAAATTGTTTATTCATACATTAGAAGAGGATGCAAGGGACTGGTATAAATCTTTGCCAGATAATTCTATTGATTCTTGGACTGAAATGAAAAATGCATTTAGATTGCAGTATGGTGACAAAAACCCTAGGTTTCTTTTGTCAGAGTTTGAGAATATTAAAAAGAATCCCAATGAATCAGTGCATGATTTTAATACAAGATTTAATAAGACATTGAGAATATTGCCTGTGAATTTAAGGCCATGTGATGAATCTTGTCTTATAAAATATGATGATGCATTTGATAAAAATGTTGCATACTATTTGAGGGATTAAAACCTTGGCACTTTAAGGCAGACCTTTACCATGGCTCTATAAATTGATAACAATATCAAGGCCATTGGAAAACCTCCTTAGAGGGAGGTTGTTAAAATAATAAACCCTGAGAAGCCTGAAGCAAGTAAGGCTATTGATTTTGAAGAAGTTGTAAAAACTTTGGTTATTAAAGAAATCTCATACAAGTTGGCCCAAGCTGAGAAAGGAATTGGACAAACTTCCCAAAGTCAACACAAGTAATAAGGGAAAGAAAGATTTGCAAATCATCCTAGGGGTGATCAGAGGGGAGATGACAGAGGTAAAGGGCCCATGGGATCTACAAATAGACATCCCCAAGCTAGGGAAAATAGAATGGTGCCTGATCCTCTAACTACCAGGGTTACTGTTGTTGATGAAGCCAATGAAATTGATTGGTGTGACAGATGTTTTCTGCCCCATCCACCATGTGAAGAAGATCAACAGGCCAAGGAATTTTATGATGGAACTGATGATGATATTTGCATGTTGGGATGATTTTTAACCCGATAACAAGGAGAAACATCAACCGAACTAATCAATCTTCTAGAACTGTTGCATCTTTTTGGGACTATATTCACCAGGTACCACTTCTCCCTCCTTCTCATACTTATGAAATAGATGTAGTACACAATTTTTAAATACCTAATAATGACTTTGAGTATTTAAGAGCTTTAATGATATAGAAGTATGGTGGAGGAAGATAGGAAGTTATTAATGAACACTTTTGTTGCTCAAGAAAAGGATTATAACACAAGGAGTAAAGTTCTCAAAGGAGCAGGGCCTCAAGCCAAACCTAAGATTCCATTTCTTACAAGTATTCCTAAAGAAAATCCTAAGAAAGATACATCTACTAAAGGACCTTGTGTCCCAAGAAAAATTACAGTCCTCCTCATGCCCAAACTTCCGAGAATTCCATGCCACCTAATGATTTTTTCCATCTCCCTTCCAATGTTGCCTTGGAAAAGAGTGTTACATATGATATTGTGCAAGTCTTGAGTCAAATCAAGATCTCTGTTATAATTTTTGAGCTGCTTAGGATCCCTGAGCACATGAAGATAGCATTTGAGTACTTGGGATTGAAAGAAGAGAAGAATACCCCAGGTAGAACTGTAAACATTATAGAAACTCCTCCTCCAACCATTACAGACCTTGAATCACCACCAGCATTGGAAGAACTTGTAGAAGCACCTAATGTTTACTTGGGAACATCATTGGTGGAGTCTTAATTAAATGTTGATCCATTCTTCACAACTTTGATCATTAAGGAAAAATTGTTGCACAATTGTATTTTGATTCCGGAGCATCATGCAATGTCATGCCTCTTGAGGTCATGAATGAGTTGGATATCAAAGTGACAACAACATATGGAATTTGTACTGAAATGGACTCTACAGAGGTCTCGGTTGTTGGATGTGTGAAAGGTTTGGTGGTGAAACTTGTTGCCTATCGAAGTAAGAACTTGAAACTTGATGTTTTCATTAGTGATTGCCCACCAAATGGGGCATGTTGTTATTAAGAAAGTGGACCTGGAAGTGTTGGTGGAAATGTTGATATTGATATTTCATATGCCACCATTCCAATAGAGGGAATTATTGTCAAATTTTATGGGGAAAATAAGATGTTGTATCTTATTATAGATCCCAACAATGCTTCTTATGAAGTGTTGTATACTGATCTTGATGCTGAAAATTTTGTTGGCTTTGCTGATGGGAAGGAGAAGAAGATGGATCAATGTAAGTGTCTTGAAAAAGTAGGTTCTCCTTGGACCTTGTTATTTTATGGGGCATGTTCCAAATTTAGAAATGGTGCTGGTGTAGTTATGATTTCTCCAAGCATGAAAGAGTATGTTTTCTCTTTCAAACTTAACTCTGAGTGCACTAATAACATTGTTGAGTATGAAGCATTTTTGTTAGGTTTGAGAATTTCATGGTGGTATTATATTAAGGACATCATTGTCAAAGGGGACTTAGAACTAATTGTCAAAAAAATTAGAAAACTGTATGTTACTAAAAATCAGAGAATGAAACAGTACAAGCAAGGAGTTTGGGATTTGATTGAAATGTTTTATTCATTTAATATTGTGCATCATGATAGGAGGTTCAACGTTGTTGCAGACCAGCTTGCATTATTGGGATCTCATTTTCAAATTTGTTCAATGTCCCCTAGTTGTGAATATAATGTTGAGGTACTAACGGGCCATCTGTCTCTCGACAATGTCAAACATTGGCAAGTGTTTGATGATGATGCTTAGGTCAAAAGATTTCGTAAAAAAAGGAGAGTTTCCGATCGAAGGTGTATTGATTGGGAACTGATGGTATGTGCAGATAATGGAAAGAAATTTTGTTTGGCAAGGACATCATCCAATTGAAAACTAATACCATTCCTAGAGGGATGGTTTCTCTTGAATCAAACTTTGATAATGGTTATTTCATTATTAACATACATGTAACAGCCTCAAGGGATGTTGAAGAGCATGAGCTTTGCATGAAAGAGAAACCAAGGAAGATCTGGCTGGGAAGAAATGTGAACAAAGAAGAAAAACAGCCCTACGTTCAATTGTTGAAGAAATATCAAGACTATTTGGCTTGGTCTTATTTTGAGCTAAAAGTATACAGAGAGGATTTATTTCAGCATGAAATTCCTCTTAGAACAAATTCCAAACCATTCGGAAAAATTAGAGGCTAATTAGTCCACTCCTCTCAATGAAAATGCAAAATGAGCTAAAGAAGCTAAGGGATGGAGGGATCATTCAACCCATAAGGTATTCTTCTTGGGTTGCAAACCTAGTGCCTGTTAGAAAAAAGAATGGTGATATCAGGAAGTGTGTAGATTTTAGAAATATGAATAGAGCATTAGTGAAGGATAATTATCCTTTTCTAAACATGGAAAACATGCTACAATTAGTGACTAGATTTGAATTGTTGTCCACCTTGGATGGTTTCTTGGGCTATAACTAGGTTGTTGTGAAGGAATCAGAAAGAATTAAGACTTCCTTTACCACTCCTTGGGGCACATATGTTTATGTCAGGATGCCTTTTGGTCTAATGAATGCTTGAGAAACATTTCAAAGTGAAATGGATGTGGATTTTTCTAGTTACATTATTAAATTCATTGTTGTTTATCAAGATGATGTGACTGTGTTTTCTAGGAATAGAAGTGATCACTTGTAGCACTTGGAAAAGATGTTGATTAGATGCAGAGAATTTGGTATTTCTTTGAATCCAAAGAAGTGTCATTTTGCAGTGTAAAAGGCCAAGTTGCTTGGTCACATTGTGTCAAAGGATGGTGTCATGATTGATCCCGAGAGATTAGAATCCATCAGCAAGGTGCCAATTCAAAGAACCAAGAAGGGAATCCAATCCTTCTTTGGGCAAATTAATTTCATTAGAAGATTTGTATCTAACTTTGCTAAGTTGACTCTTCCCATTACTTTCATGTTGAAGAAAGACCAGATTATCAAGTGGGAAGAGGTTGTTATTCAAGATTTTGATGGAATCAAAGAATTTCTAAAGCATGCACCTATTTTAGAAGCTCCAAATTACAAGAAGCCTTTTAAAAAATTATATTGCTTCAAAAACACCATTGCATCTGTTTTATTACGTAAGGATGGTCAAGAGGTTGAGAGACCAATTGCCGTTTTATTAAGGCATTACAAGCAATGTTGAGTGAGTTAAAGTACACCATTATGGAAAAACAAACATTTTCCTTGGTGAAAGCAACAAAGGTTTTCATACCTTACATTTTGAGCTCTAAAGTTGTTTCTTATGTTCCCCACACCATGGTGAAAGATATCTTATCAGAGATGGAGGTCTCAAGCAAAATATGCAGATGGGTGAACAAGTTGCAAGATTATGACATGGACATCCAAACCACAAATTTTGTAAGAGGTTTTCAGACTAGCTAACCTTATGGTTGAGAAAACTTGCAAACTATTGAAGTGAATGAAGTAGAAGAAGAAAGGGTGCATGAAATTGAAAATTTGGTAAGTTCTAAGTGGTACAAAGATATAGTCTTTTATCTCAGACATCTATGTTGCCATGATTATTTGAATAAGAATCAGAAAATATATCTTAAGATGGCATCCCAAAAATATGTTATTACTCATTTTGGGTTAGCTTGGAAGAACCTAGAGGGAGTTCTCTTAAGATGCATTGCTGAAGATGAAGCCCCAAGGATAATTGCTGATCTCCATGGAGGAGTTTGTGGGGGACATTTTGCTGGAAGAGTTACAACACACAAGATCTTGAGAGATGGTTATTGGTGGCCAACTCTTTTCAAAGATACAACTCTATTAGTAAGAAGATGTGAAAGCTGCCAGCGTTTTTTTGGAAGAATGAAAGCTTCAGGCTCCCTTCCTTTGCAGCCTATATCAATTGAAGATCCTTTCAAACAATGGGGAATGGAATTCATTGGTGATATTTCAGACCCTTCCAGTGCTGGCCATAAGTGGATTCTTGTAGCCACATATTACTTCACTAAGTGGGTGGAAGCAATCCCCACTAAGAAAGAAACACACCAAGTTGTCATGGACTTCATTTTGAATCATATCATCTGCAGATTTGGAGTCCCAGTCAAGATTTTTGTTGATAATGCCATGTGTTTAAGAACTAAACCTTTGGTGGCAATATGCAAAGAGTATGGGATAAATCTGATATATGCTTCCAACTACAATCCCCAAGGCAATGGAAAATCTCAGTCCAACAACAATAACTTATTGAATATCATTAGAAGAACCTTGGAGCTAAACAAAAAGAAATGGGGTGAGCAACTAAATTTTTTTGTTTGGGATGATAGGATAACTACCAATAGAGCTACTGGAAAAATCCCATTTGAGTTGGTATATGGAACTCAAGATTTTCTACCCTTACATTTGCAATTGTCTTCATTTCAGTTTGTTCAACAACTTGAAGATCAAGAATTCAGCCCATATGAAGCTCGAATCAATCAGATTGTTGAGCTAGATGAAGAAAGAAGGGCATCCCACCAAAGGCATGTAAAGTTCAGAGAAAAGTTGAAGAAGTTGTTTGACAAGAAGGTAACTCCAAGGGATTTTAGTGTTGGAGATCTTGTGCTATTGTGGGATAGTAGGCATGAGGATAAGGGCAAGCATGGTAAATTTGATGCATTGTGGATGGGCCCTTATTCCATTGACATTCGAATTGGTGATTATACGTTCTTCTTAAAATACTTATATGAGGACTTGCTCGAATTGCATGTTAATGGAAGGCATTTGAAACATTTACTTGATTGATTCCCTAGAATCAAGGTATGCACCATTGTACAGTGTATAGTTCTTTGGTTTCTTTCTATTTTTGTGCTTTTGTTCGTTTTGGTCCTTGGTGACCTAGTTTTGCTAGTTTCTCAATTCGTTTTTGGAAGTTGGTTATGGTTTTCCTGCTCTTCAAGCTGACTCTATTTCCCAATGGGTCTTTTTTAGCACTTGGTCTACTTTTTTTCTTGTGGTACTCGTTGGGAGTTCCCATCCTCGAGAAGGAGCTGATGGTGGTGCTCATTCGATCTAGCACCATTTTCCCCAAAATTTTCCTTTAATCTACGTATTCTTAAATGTTTTTATCTCTTGAAATGGATGGTGTGGAGCTTTTATCTCCATTTGTATGCCTTGAATTGTTGCAAAACTATTTTTCATGCCCCATTTTGAAGAAATCCCCAAGTTTGCCCTATTTTTGCCCTAAATTTTTCAAATCCATGGGCTCTACCGTTCTTTCCTATTTTTCGTGATCATGGAGGTTTGAAAGTGATTAATTTATACTAGTATGACTTTGAAAATCCAAATCCATAGTCATAAATCTACTTGGAGCCTAGTTTCATGTGAAATTTTTTCCATCCTTAGCGCACAAATCAATTTCTCGGGCATGACTGGAAAATCTCTATTTTTTTACTACGGTTTGATGAGCGTATTTTACCCGTTAATTTCTTCCTCAAAGCATTCGGAATCTACGTACCTTCTTATAAATGGTTGAGGGATGGTGGATTTATTTTTTGAACTTATTATTTTTGGCTATTTTTGCAAAGGGTTTGAATTCACCCATGCCGCCAAGTTTTGATTGGCTAAAGAAAATCTAAGTGGTGGAGAAAATCTCTCCTCTTTGCCCCGAAGATGTAAATGTGTCATAGGATAAGAAGTTATGGAGTGGTGGATTGTTGGGTTCCTTTGAAGTTTTTTAACTTCAAAAGGATAAAATATAAAATGTGAACCGTAGCTCCGCTCCAATAAGAAGTGGACGCATGTCGGTTTGAGAAGTCAAAGCGGGAGGCAGAATGTCGGGTTACTTTGAAGTTTTTATACTTCAAAAGGATAAAAGTTAAAATGTAAACTGAGGCTCCACTCCAATCAAAGAAAGACATGTGGCATATTTGACAAAGTTAAAGTGGGAAGGCAGATCATCGAGGGAGTTTGAGGATTTAAGCCCTTTTTGGTGACAAAGGGAATAAAGTATAAAAGTTAAGTGTGGCCCCTGCTAGTGTTAGTTTAAACCTACGTTGAAAAGTCAAGGGACCAAAGCGGGCCATCGGAGAAATTGTGGAAACATTTCCTTTTGGAGAAATGAAGTGTAAAGTTACAAAATGAAACATGGTCCCAATGGGACCCACATCAAAAGGCTTAAGGTGGCAAAGCGGAGCACCGGAGAAATGTGGAAAATTTTCCTTTTTAGAAAATGGAGGTAAAGTTGCGAGAATTGAACCGCGACTCCATTGGGACACACATTAAGCCATGTATCGAGCCCATTTTTTCTAAGGTAGTGGGGCGGGGAAAATGTTGAAAATGCCCATTTCCCCAAAAGTCATAAATTGTTAAAAATTTCCCCAAGCCCATTTCAAATTAAATTCTTTCACGTGGATGGCTCAAGTTCAAAGAGGCATAATCAATGGTTATTATGCATTTCGTCAACTTGGATGCCATTGGAGCTTCAAGATGTTTGGAGATATAATTTTTACATCAATATTCATCGAAAATTTGTCAAATTCATGTCGTTTTAATCTTTAAAGATCAATGGAATCAATTAGAAGAATCAATTTGTAAATCTAATATGCTTTCAAAGTAAATCTTTAATCAACCTCATGAAAACCATGAAATGCCAGATCCAAAAGTTTCAAAGGAAAATTTCATAAGGGAAAAGATGAAATGATGAAGGAAGAAATGTCTTGCATGCTCCAAGGATGAAAAATGTGCCCCCTATAGAAGTAATGATGCGGATTTTTGCAATGATTCACCTTTTTTGAGGAACACGAAATAATAATAATGTTCACAATATCTAATATTATTCCTAACATTCACTCCCCTATTGTTAACATTATTATTTCCACACATACACTCCCTAATGTGAAAAATGTAGAAAAGAATAGTTACATTTCCTCTGCACTTGCACACCCTTGTTTCCTCATGATCTTGGTACACATATGGACCTCAGTCAAGGTAAGAACCCCTGTTCATGAACCTCTATTCATCAATACGAACCCCTGTTCGACAATAACGGACCTCTGTCCTAGGTACGAGCCCCTGCTCATGAACCTCTGTTCATCCTCTTCAAGAAAAACATGATGCTGCTTTTTCTTGTGCTTTTATCTTTCTACTATAACATATTTACATCAGGAGGTTATAAAAGGAAATACAATTCTGAACAGAATGTGACATCTGTTCTTATTACAAACAATGAAACACACAACTGAAAAAATGCCACAAACTCATTATGTGGCCCCGTCACTTACAAAACGGCGAGAGGACGCTGGTTGTCCTCCTTCCTCCGTTGCCTCCTGCCTCCATCTGCTGCTGCTTATTTATAATAGAAAATCGTCACAATTATAACCATCACCCAAAGGTTCTTCTTTATCACTGTCTTCTTCTTCATTAGCAACCATGGCACTTTCTTCTATTTTTCCATCAAGTAAATCTCGTGCTCTTTTCTTGCAGTTTATAGATAGATGTCCATCTTGTTTACAATAGTAACAAGTGATATGTTTCTTTGTATCTCTGAAAGTTGATCTTTGTTTAAAAGAAGATTTAAATCTCCCTTTATCATATGACTTGTTTTTACCATACATTGTAGTTTCTTCTGGTGTAACATTCTTATTTTCTTCATCTATCAGTGAAGAAATTAGATCTTCTAGGCTGGGATTGATCTTGCTCAAAGTAAAAACAATGTTTGAATAGCGAGATGGCATACTATTCAACAAAACAACTTTTGCATCATCATCCTCTACTTTAATTTTTATCCCTGACAATTGATTCAAAATAGACTGAAACTTACTTATATGTTGTACCATGTTTTCTCCTTCATCCATCTTGAGTCCAAACAACTTCTGCTTCAAGGTCACTGCTGCGCTTCCGGTTTGGGATCCAAACAACTTGTTCAATGTTGTCCAAATGAAATTTGAACTTTTTGAAAGGTCTATATGATGCAAATATGCATCAGACAACCCAAGTCCAATGATTGTTGTTGCTTTACGATCTCTACTCTCCCATTTGGTTGCTTCATTAGCATCGGTTGGTTTCTTGAATGTTCCATCTGCAATGTCCCACAAATCTTTGTTAATGAGTGTCAACTGAGTTCGTACTTGCCAAGTGTGAAAATCCTTTCCATCAAATTTTTCAACATAACCCAATTTTTCCATTATGACTCTCCACAATTTGACACAAATAGGTGTTGGTTTCAACCGAAAATACACCCTTACAATAATAATTAGCTTTATATTTATTCAAAATAATAAAGCATATCAGATTTTAATTGCTAGAAATCGGTCACTATTTTTTTTTACTGAGAATAAATAGAAACTATTAGAATTGTTTCCATGATTTCTCGTAAAATACGAAATGGGTTTCGTAATTTTTGACATAAATTTTAAAAATATAAGTTAACAAACTCAAAAAATTTCAATAAATTTCGAATCTGAGTTTTTGAGAAAACGTCAATTACGATCATTTTTTTTTTCGGACTGAGAATTCTAAAAAGGCAATGAAAGCTTCAAAACTCTCATATCTGCATCTTAGAGGCTGCAATTTTGTCCTGCAATGAATCTCATAAATTTCCCTAGCCTGCTCTGATACCAAATCTAGAAGTTGGTTCAGTTTGCATGCACAAAAAACTAATCACATAACACCGGAAATAATACAAGACTCCAATTTTATTCATCCGGGATATTTTATTCATATGAGAGATTACATTATATAGAGATTGACCTTCCTATTATGGTGGAGTCAAATATCATCTTAAATCCACAAATATCTCCACAAACATCTCAACTTATCCCACATATCTCTCGTAATCCCCACAATATCTCACTCAAACTCTCAATCCCATTATTTTCTCACAACAAACATTATCTAGTTACAACTATTTACATGAGTTAACAACTCATAAATAGTTGTATTACATTAGACTATATTATTTATTTCCACACTCATAATAATGTTCACAATATCTAATATTATTCCTAACAAGATTTCCATTCATGTTGAGTTTGTTACAAGTGTATAGCCATAAACAAGATTTGAGATATTTTTAAATAACTCTCCCTATTTGAATGAATCGATAATTTTTATTTAATTTGTGTTAAATCTCTTGCAATTTTGTGTTTATTTTACTTTCTGAATTTCTACATGGAGTTCTTCTTGTTCCTATTCCAATATTTTATAAAAATCTCTTTCAATCACATAGATCTCAATCCTTTTTATAGTTTAGTGGCATCTCGTAATTTCATTTTTCAGAAGATCTTTCATTTGCGAATGAAATAAATGATTTAAAATCACTTTTCTTTTATATGTTGAAAGAGATTGTTTGTAAGCCTCTGGGTGTACCGTAGGCATGATTGATCTTAGATTTTTATGTTTTATTAAGCCTTATAACTCGAGCATTCATTCTAGAATCTCAATTATTGTGTGAAAAAGTGCAAATTTGGGCCTCCATTGATGCACACACTTTGGTTGAGGAATGTTTTAACTATTTCAAGCTTTATGGTTATTGAGTTCTCCATTGTTGTGAAGTTTCTTAAAGATCTAGAAAATTCCAATCCATCTTGTTGATCTCCCACCAAAAATTATTCAAATAACCAATCCACCCCGAACTACCCCTTTTTTTGCCCCGTATATCTACAAAAGAACAAAATCCACTTGCTAAAATACATGCGAAATGTATCAAGATTCCAAATGTCTTTAGTAAGCTTAGCCATGTTTTGAAAAGATCTCCATATTCTAGAAGTGACAACTCATGAGAGTCGATTTGGTGTGTTGCTCATATTTTCCCAAGGTCTTCTTTATAAAATTTGTGCAAAAGAGGGATTTACCAGCTTTCTTCACTAAACAGAGGTTACAAAAATAGGTTCTCTTACCTTGGTCTAATAGGCACAACTTAAAATAATTAGGATCAGATCAAATCCTTTTAAGGTGCTACCCACTTCTTTCAAAGATCGAGTGCTAAAAAGTCGGATAAATTGCTTCCTCGGTTCAAACCGACACACAATTATTTATCTGTCTCTAAGTGTCTTGTTCGGTCTTTGATGCTACTCGGTTCTTGAAGAAGGTTTAAATCTCGGTACCAACATTATAAAATCACACTAAGAGTCTCAACCCATCAAGTTGTAGACATTCGTGTGTTGTGATTTCACATCAAGACAACCATTTTGTGTCAATCCAAAGAATCAACGCACTCCTTAAGACTACCTTCTCCTACGCATTTGTCATTAATCCTGAATTTTATTTTTTTTAAATTAATTAAGGTTCTTAAATGAATCTACTCTTATTATACGTGCACTGTAAAATTCTATGATATGACACAAGACCGAGGCATTTCTTCAAGGTATTTTGTCAAACATTCACAAAGCATTTGGATTGAGAAAGAAAAAAATAGAGGGTTTCATGCGAGAGGAAGAATGAAAGAGAAAATGTACAAATGCATACATCGAATGGTAGGAAAGGGAACTTAAAATGTATAAATTAATATAATAACTAATCGTCTTAACAGATTAAAACAAGGGAAAATAGAAAGTGCTACAAAGGTTACAATCCACATAACATGGTCTCTTATAAGAAGAATAAACTACATCAATACGGTTGGTCTTCACACCTAATGAAGTTCCTGTTATCACCAAATCACAAAGCACCCCTTTGTATATACAAGTGCATATAATTGGACTCACAAAGTGTGATTGGATAACATGGGTACTATCTCCAAGTTGTGGGACTTGCTACTTGAGATAGACCTCCGAGAACGTTGGTTCTTGCTCCTAAACTACTCCGCCACAATCTACTCTAATGCGGGGAAACTAACTATTCTAATCTAAATTTCCAAGGAACCAGCAAAAGAGAATGCATAAAATGAAAGCCTACACTAAAGCGGTGATACACCAGAAAAGGAGGGTGTGAGAGTAGTCTCCAAATGCGTGAAATATAGAGGAAAAGTACACACTAGAAGAGGTGATGACAGTTCTCCATAATCTAGAAAAATGCATTCACAACGATATTCCAAGCATACACAATGATAATGGATCCCTGCAAGAACATAATAATAGACACAATATTCTTGTAGAAAGATTAAAGGGGCAAGAAGAATGCAAGAAAACACAGCAGGGGAAGATATATCCACAAACTGATATTTTATTGCTTCATGATATGCACAGTTCAATCTATTATAGGATAAGGGCCTGGATCACCATGCAAGGAGTCCACTACAAGGGCCTATAGCACATTGGCTTCACAAAGAAATTTTGACAGAGCTTTGCTATCTGAAAACTCCCTCCTCTTACAATGAGCCCAACACTCCAATTTATAGAAAAATGAGAAGGGAAAGAGAAGGGAAAATGGAAATCCCGAAATCTGTCCTTCAACCACTTGTAAGAGGCATTAAATGGAGTAAAATGATTATATATTACTTGCAAAAGGCTCCCCATACTGTCCCAGGTGCTGCAGCAGAGAAAGAATGATGACCATGCCTCTTAATTGCACTCCCAACCACCAAATGAAACACTGTTATGAACTCGGCCACGTTTTATAAAAAATATCCATCAATCTCTCACCAAATCTAGAATTTATTTATTTCTGTGCATTGGGCTCAGAGCCACGATTCCAACGGTACCAATTTTGTGTGATTTCGTTGAGAAATGCAAAAGTTATGGCCTTCTGAGTGCGGGCAGCTATTTTGGGTCTGGCAGGCGTTTTCTGTCATTTGACGGGAATGAGCATTAACTGACTGGAGCTGAATATGTTTCTTTTATTTAAATATATCTACCCTCATTAAAAATAATAAATCCAATTTTGTGAAAATCGAGCTCGGAGTCAAAAGTTATGGCCGTTTGAAGTTTCACGGGTCAAACATTGACTTTTCTTCTTTGCCTTTGGCCGCTTCGGCTTTTCGCATCCCCGCATCCTGCGTGTACTTTTGTCCCGGCTGTCTCGGATGAAAATCTCCTACCTCATCTGATTCGGGCTTCCTTGTCCCTCTTTGTGGTGAAGACACGTGGCAAGATTCCATTCGCTCTTGGCTCTTTCTTTCTTTTGCGTCCCCGCGCATACTTTTGGCCCGGATGTCCCAAACTGCCTTGGATGAAAGTCTCATGTTTCGGCTGAATCGGCCGGTTCACGTCCTCCACGTACTTTTGTCCCAGATGTCCCAAACTTGACAATTTTTTCTCTCGGCCGGTTCGGATTTTCGCGTCCCTCGCGTCCCGCGCGTACCTTTGGCCTGGATGTCCCAAACTGTCCTTCGGCTTTTCGGCCGGTTCGCGTCCCGCGCGTACCTTTGGCCCGGCTGTCCCAAACTGCGTGAAAACAGCACTTAGTCGATTTTTTCCACTTTTCGGCCAGTTCACCTTTTCGCGTCCCGCGCGTCCCGATATCCCAACCTGCCCCAATCTTTGCGTGAGACCGCCCTGACAACTTTTCGGCCGATTCGTAGTCCGGTGTCCCAACTGTCCCCAAGGACCGCCTAGGACAAGACTTAGCTGATTTTCTCTGTATTTTGGCACCAAGCTTGGCTTTTGCAATTTTTTCACATTTTTAAAACTTGTTGGGTTTTCTTCTTGGACAGGAGAGTTAGAAAGAAGCCGAGGGGACCCCAGAAACATGATTTTTGCCTTGAATCAATATAATTGCTTGGGACTAAAGAATTTGATGCATGTTATCAAAATTACCTTGAGGGGTGAATTTTGGATAACAGCTTCCCTCAAAGCATCAATCTTCTTCTTTCTCTGCATACAAAAAATAACACATCGATAGGTAGACAACTCGTTTCCACTCAGAGACAATTCAACGTACTTCAGTGCACATATACAGATCTAGATTAGTCTATTTTTCTAAAGTAAAATTAGGAGATTTTGGGGATACAAATTTAACTCCATACTTAGGCTTCTTTTATCTAGAATGGGACTAATTTTAGGACAGATTAAAGGTAGATGTCCATTTAACATAATTTCCCAAATGTTTTGTTTATTTAATTATGAGAGTCCAAAACCTTGCTTTACCACTAATAGTAAAGAAGATATTTAACTTTTGCACTTACCGCAACTAACCAATTACTCGCTAAATTTATAACGTATCTTGGGTTTCACTATGCTTAACACCTTGGGATCTCAAATAATGTGATTATATTATTATTTAATGACAATGGCAGTCTGCGAGCCACTTAAGATGAGTTGCTTTCAACGCCCGCAAAATGTTGACAAATTTTGCCCTCTACTTGACATAGATGATCGTCCTTCCAATTATCACAAAATTCAATTCATGCACCAACCCATACAAATCCATCATTTTTTTATTATTATTTTGTTTTTGTTTTATGCTAGGCACTATAATTTCAGAAATAAAATTTAACTTTTCCCTAGGATCTTCTAAACCCATCTCTCATTGGCCCTTCCTACAATGAGTATAATTGTGCCTTCTTGATTGAATTGGGATCAAATATATTAATCAAGGTAACTTATTTGGTAGGGAAAGATAGGGTGTCACTAGAATACTTGAGACTGATGTAGGAAGTGATAGTTTTTACATATTCTTCTAACTATTAAATTTTCCCTTTTTATTATTCATTTCTTATAAATAGATGAGTGTAAGACTTCTTAAATAAATGAGCATCTCCCTCATGTGTTTTTTTAGTCTCAAGGGAATTTTTTTCATCTCATAGTTTGATGGAGTATTTTCATGAATGGGATTTATTACCTTCAAACAAGAAAATTTTACTTATTGATTTCTAGAGGAACCACTAAAAAGTCATAAGTTGTATGTGCTTTCTTACTTCATTGTACCATTACAATCTTTGAGATAACTTTAAGATATTGCATTGATTCTTGATCCATGGTTATTCTCTCAATTCTAATCAACTCTTTTGTATATGGAAAGATATCCATTATGCACGTTTAGTGTTAGGAAAGATTGCATTCTTGCACTCATGGTAAGGAGATACTTCTTGCATTTGGTGAGTTGACTCACTTGGGGAGGAAGATATTGTTGGGACTGATGTGGAAATTGAATTTGATAAGGAGATATCTCTCCTTTCTCAACATATATGGAAAGATCCTGAAATAATTTTACATTCTTATGAAATCTTAGATAGTGAGATCCTTTAATATCAATTATTTTCCTTTTCATGGGATCTCTCGATTGATCGATCTCATAGATCTTTCATATTCCTTTTGTGAAGAGAGATAAGATGTTTTTATTATGAGATATTGAATCCCACAAGATTATAGAGAAAACAACCCTCATTTTATTGATCAAATATTTATATATTTGGATCAACAATGTAGTTATCTCATTGATATCTCTTGAGTCACTAATGCTTCATGAGACTGATGGGAGAGGTAAATACTTCGTCTTTGGTATTCGATTGAAAAAATTAGTTCGATCATCTTCCACACATTTCATGACCTAATAAAAATATATCTCTTAATTTGGCCCATAGTCATCCACATATGATCTCACTCTCTTACCTCCAAGTCATCTAGTCATTTGTCCCAATAGTCTTCAATGTGAGGAACATGGTGAAACTCAAGGAGATTAAAGGTTTCATTATGGCTTCAGATGTCAAAATCGAACCTAGCTATTTACTAATAGAGTCTCAAAGAAACAAATGAAGTTTCAAGATTCAAGGAATCTATGATACTTTTGCAAGTCTAAATACCAAGATAAATGGGGAAACACAGACCTTTTTATTACATTTCTTGCAGTTTTGTGGACTTGAACAAGCTACCTACACAAATCAAACATAAATATTTTTTTCATTGAGATTCCTGGGAGTTTTTGAGGAGTGCAAATCAAATCATGAAACCCTTATATAGGAAAATATGGAGAATTTATTGAATTAATACCCATACTTCTCTATAAAAGTTTTTATTGAGAAGATAATCTCATTTTTGGGTTACCTTCTAATAATCGGATGAAAAACATGGTGACTGCATCATTTACCCCTGGGAAAATGATGATTACTTTATTTGAGTTTGAATTAAGCGCACCTTTCATAAGATGGTACTTTGAGAGAAACATTTTGAGAAAAACTTAGGGTTTTGAATGATCTCATGCACGTGAGATAATACATTTGGTATGTTGTTATGGTGAGAAACTAATGACATATGTTGTCACTTATAATTCCCTAACCACATGGTTCTCTTTAGTAAAACGATGATGAACTAGGCCATCCATTCCTAAAAATTCCTTTTTGTCTCCTCGCCCTTTATCTTACTTAACACAATGATTAAATCTTAGGAACCTTCATGAAACTCACTTCTTGATAGACTCTTTGGCACACAAGAGGGTTTCATACCTTGTTTCAACCATGATCCAAGTGAGAGGCCCTAGAGGTAAGATTCAATCTTTGACCACTTATGAGAAGTTAAAGCTTTCAATACTATAACCATGTTGTTATTAGTTTTAATCTACATACACTATGAGATGCCCCTCGGGGTGAGAAATTTAGGGATAGAGTTATCATCTGATTGCACTATTCTAGAATCTAATTCATAGTGTGTAAAACATGCTAGCAATAATTATGTACTTTGTACTAATAAAGGATATCCTCTTTCTTTGAACAACCAGCTCATGAATTTTTTCCTTTTTAACAAGATCCCTAGGTCCTCCGAGCATCCTACTTTTTAGGTCTTCTAAGTCTATGTGAGTGACGTAATTTTCACCGAAACTTGGATTATCAATATATATTGTAGAAATGGGATTCAAACTTGTGATTATGAACTTCATATTTTTAAAAATAACTAAGATGAGTGAGAATGGATCAAATAACAAAATTCTACCTAGAATCAATTTTTTTGTTTTTGGCAAGTGGAGACAAGAGCTTTTATTTTGGGATTTTTTCAATTTTACACAACTCTTTTCCTCTGAATATCCTTACATAATTATAAAAATTTCAATGATGATGATATTATCTTCTTATAAATTTTCTCTTTTCGGACATTTGTTTTTGAAACCTTCTATTTAGGTAAAGTTGTTTTGATTAACCCCGTGTTTGGATATATTGAATGTTATGAATTTTATTTTTGGAAAACTTAAAATGTTTAAAATACAATTTTAGATCACAATATAGGTTTAGTAAGACAAATTACTAGTATCGGATTTAGTTGAAACCACCATTGATATGTTATATTTTGCATTGAGATCCTATGCTCTAATTTTTATTGTTTTCCGCTATTTGGAAACTCTTGGAAATTGAAAAAGAAAGTTTTTAGGGGGTATTTTAAAAATTTGTGTGTCATAAAATTTAGTCATCATAGGGTATGCGTATGTAATTTTTCCAAATACGTTTTTGAGAAGAGAAATCTAGAAAAAATTAGTGTAATCAGACTCCCAATTAGTGAGATATGAGAAAAACTCAGTTTTGGAGGCTATGGCTATTCTAGAATTTTTTTCTAGTATCTCTTGTAAAAATGGGAAAATTTAAAGGTTTTACACTATAAGAAATGTTGGATGATAAACGTGAGTTGAATAAACAACTTGAAAATAATTTATAACATAATTTTATGATGTTTTACGACAATGGATTGATCTTGCATGAAATATGAAGTTAATATATTTTTTATCATAGTGAAAATGGAAAAATTAGACATCAGTAGATCCCAAGTGTTCCTTGAATTAGGATGAGGATAATTTTCATCATGAGAGATAGGTTGAGTTAGATTGAGGAGCCGGATAAGCACCCTATGGAGTCGAGGAGATCATGTGAGGGACCAAGAGTGTGGTCTTGAACCTAGGAACACTTTCTTGTCCACTCTACCCAATTAGGTAAAAATAGATAAGTGATGTATAAAATTTTACCTTACCACATTTGGAAATTCATATTAAGCATGAGGAGTTGAGTGATTGAGCACAAAGGCTAAAAACAAGCTGGAGAAAGGTGGAGGGTCATTAGAGTGCATAGGGGATAAGAGTGGGTATGGGGTATATTTTCATGTCCCTTATATCCCCATGGGAAAAATGGAATCAAAATTTCTCCTTAGAGCAAGGTGGTGACATGTGGCATGGTGAAAATGGCTAAGTCTTAGAAATACTCACATAACACACATCTTACTCAACTTTGTGTAGTCTTGATCGCACATGGGTGGTCGACTTGCTTGAGGGCGATTTTGGTGAAATGTCTTGTCACCTATATATAATTTTGAAAAAGGCATAAGAGGGACACAAAATAGTGCCTTACCCCATTAGTAAAGCTAGATTTTACATTAACTTACCAAAAATAACATGAGGGAAATAAATATTCATCTTGGGAGATCTAATTAGAATTTTGAGAAGAAATTTTATTTGAATAAAACACAAAAAACCATTTCAAGACAAATTAAATTGGCTCAAAAACTTAATTTGGAATGAAAATCCAAAAAGACCCCCTTTTTATCGAGAAAATGATGTACACCAAAGAAAAGATTTAACTATTTCAAGAAACCATCACCGCTTGGATCAAACTTGATGTTAAAAACATGTAGATAATACTTCCATATTTTCGTATCCTAATGGATTTAAATCCTTACAGATCCCTTAAAATCATTTGAGGATGTTCGGTTTCATAATTTGATTGTTCATTCCTTACACCTAAAAATGTGCTTTTAAACAAAATTTCCTAAATCACCAAAAATTTAGTAAATTTTACTAAAATAACTACATAACATTCAAGTATCTCGAATACCACCTTTCAATGTTTCTAATATTTCTATAACACTCCCGGAAGGTTCACACATACCTTGAAATGACAAAAATCAGCCATTCTAACCTTGTCGAGAGCTAGTCTTCTCGCTTTACTTTGCTTTGAATGTAAGAAATGATCTTATTGCATCCTCTTGAAAACTTACAAATACTAATTAAATATATTAGGATGACCTTTAAGTTTAGGATGATTGTGACATGGAAGATAAAATGATAATGTGAGGGAATCAAGAAAATTTGAAGTATGTTTTCACTTTGTGGATTGGTTTTCATGGATAATTTTTTTCCTTTTTTGGCTAGTAATATCCCATGAGAGAAAACTTTTGAATGTATTTTTCATTTAAAAGAAAATATTTCAGCCAACCTACATCTAGTTATTGCACACAATGTTAAAGAAATATTCAATGCTTTTGGGAATATTTGAAACCATAATATTTTGATTATCAATTTTAATAACATTATTGGTGTGTTTTTATTTACTCTAAACAATATTATGGTTTCAAAACATGATGTCAATGCTAAAAGTTTCGTTTTCATCTCAAATAATGTGAGTTTACTTACTAACACACTTATAGTATATGGATGTTTTAAATTTTCTATACTAATAATTCTAGACCTAGTTATTCCTAATACATTACAACATTTTTATAAGTATAGTTTATTATGAATAATTATAATACCACTTGCAATTATCATGTCATTTTTTAGATACATAGAAATCATGGTTATATATTATTTTTATTTTGAATGATGTCAATCATATGTGAAGTGTTCACTATTCCTACTCAATTTACATTTGAATATATGTATTTTGATTATCAATTTTAATAACATTAATATTGAACCAACCATTTCTTTTCACCCATGAACTATTTTTAGTGTGGCACATTGTTTTATGTTGTAATTGGATTACTAATTTTAATTTTATTTTTATTTTTGAATTTTGTAACCTAATTTATTTAAATCTTATACTATCCTACAAGTAGTTTCTTCTATATTGTTTAAACTTTTCCCGCATTTGAAATCTCAAATTTATCCTTTAGAGTGTAGACCCTTATTTTTTGGTGACATTTTGGACACATAATAATCCTTTTCATATAACCTATATCCCCAAATGCGTCCTATATCCACACCTATTATATAGATGAATGCTAGATATGATTACATTTACTTTGACCTCTATTCGATTTCAAGGCAATGAAACCTTTCAATTTCATATCTCAAAGCCATTTATTTTAATGGCACATGGAGACATTACATGTGGAACATGGAAAATTATTATTTATACAAAAATTTATTATATTTTTATGTCTTTAAAATAAATTTATCTATGCAGAAATAATTTGGATCCTGTGTTTGATTGTTTAAAATGTACCCACTTTATAAAATAAAAAAATAACATTTATTTTATGACACTTGTCACTCAACTAGGCATATTCGAGGGACTTCCATTTGAAATGTGGAGGTGCTGACATTTATCTCGAAAAGAGGTTACACCGTTGATCTACATATGTCAAATGATGTAGAATATTAAAAAATTATTTAATAAATAATACTTTGTAGATCACATATCTATACATGCAAACATCTTGATGTTTCTAAGGACACCTCAAAGCTTTAAATTTGAATTAATTTTAAGGGTAGTATTAAATTCAGAAACACATTCTTCAGTGTTATATGTTTTAGAATCATGAGTTAGACTAGACGGTTAATGTAGCAAAATTGATTGCGTATTGTGAGAGTGATTAGTCCTCACACTCGCACTTCAAATTTTTCTCACATTGAAAACTTTTACTCACAAAAAGCTTCAATAACTTCGAGCTTGAATTTTCTTACAGGTCAAACTATGAGACTTTTTAAAGAAATGGCTCACAAATGTTAGTATTCACAGCTTGCACCTCCCAAGTACAAGTATTCAAATCCATAGATTTATAAATAATTTAATGAACAATGCAAAATATTTAGAATTAATTAAAAATAAAACATACATAAAATCATCTTGAATTCCAGATGGGCTCTGCCGAAGCCGCCAACGAAAAGTTGGACGCCATAATGGATTATCTTGTGCTAAGCACCACCAGGCAACGAGTTTTTCAGTGGAGTGTTGGGTATCCTTGGCACGAATGTAGTCATGATCTGGAAGCACTCTACCAGGGAATGGTCGGCAGACATCTCAATCTCTACGGAATTGAAGCAAGGGAATTGTCTCCTCTGTCTTCCACCTGCTTGCCGGTCTGTTTTAAGAATGCTGTTGATTGGATGACCACCATTTTTGGAAGCTGGTTTAAGCTGTGTTCAAATTGGATGATGAGTTCGTGCTTGACCTTTCCATCTTCGACTGGTGGTGCAACCGAGGTATTTTTTGTGAAACTACCGTCAGCAGTGGAACTAAATAATGCAGGAATGAAGCTCCACCCCGTGCTCTTCGCAGATCTTGGTAGCGAGAATGGTTATCCAGCCATCCAGTGGATAAGATTTGATGAGAAAACATTAACGCTGTACTTACCACAAATCATTGTAACAACACAGTCGGAATCACTATTGAGAAGCATTATTGCAATGGAAGTGAGCTCAAGTTCCAGGGAGGCTACCAGACCGATGGCACAATTGGCCAAATTAATGGACGAACTGGTAGACAGTGAGGAGGACGTTGCTCTGCTGAGAGAGGCAGGGATAATTAGGAACCACATGGGAAGCAATAAAGAAGCCGCAGAAGTTTTCAACTCCTAACTAGAGCGATTACTTATTCCATGGGGTGCAAACCAATTGATGACGTCAGAATGGGGCTACACAAGTACACGAAAAGGAAGTACAAAATCCTTCCTTTTCATAACCTAATTTATTTTTATTTGGATTACTAATTTTAATTTTATTTTTATTTTTGAATTTCATAACCTAATTTATTTAAATCTTATACTATCCTTCAAGTGGTTTCTTCTATATTGTTTAAACTTTTCCTGCATTTGAAATCTCAAATTTATCCTTTAGGCTGTAGACCCTTATTTTTTGGTGACATTTTGGACACATAATAATCCTTTTCATATAACCTATATCCCCAAATGCCTCCTATATCCACACCTATTATATAGATGAATACTAGATATGATTACATTTACTTTGACTCGTATTCGATTTCAAGGCAATGAAACCTTTCAATTTCATATCTCAAAGCCATTTATTTTTATGGCACTGAACACATTACATGTGGAACATGGGAAATTATTATTTATACAAAACTTTTCTTATATTTTTATGTCTTTAAAATAAATTTATCTATGTGGGAAATAATTTGGATCTCCGTGATTGATTGTTTAAAATGTACCCACTTTATACAATCAAAAATACCATTTATTTGATGACACTTGTCACTCAACTAGGCATATTCGAGGAACTTCCATTTGAAATGTGGAGGTGCCAGGACATTTATCTCGAAAAGAGTTTACACCGTTGATCTACATATATCAAATGATGTAGAATATTTAAAAAATTATTTACTAAAAGATACTTTGTAGATCACATATCTATACATGTAAACATCTTGATGTTTCTAAGGACACCTCAAAGCTTTCAATTTGAATTAATTTTAAGGGTAGTATTAAATTCAAAAACACATTCTTCAGTGTAATATGTTTTAGAATCATGAGTTAGATTAGACATTTAATGTAGGAAAAAATGATTGTGTATTGTGAGAGTGATTAGTCCTCACACTCGCACTTCAATGTTTTCTCACATTTAAAACTTTTACTCACAAAAAGCTTCAATGACTTTGAGCTTGAATTTTCTTATAGGTCAAACTATGAGACTTTTTAAAGAAATGGCTCACAAATGTTCGTATTCATAGCTTGCACCTCCCAAGTACAAGTATTCAAATCCATAGATTTATAAATAATTTAATGAATAATGCAAAATATTTACAATTAATTAAAAATAAAACATACATCAAATCATGTATCCATAAGTATCTATAGCTGGAAGCACTAAAATCCATAGATTTAGAAGCAATCCATTGCACCCAAAAATGTAAGCCAAAAATACACAAGAGAAAAGAGAAGGTAGTTTGAACAAAGGTATTCACATAAGATCGTCTATTTACCAAAAGATTCTAAATTTAGTAATAAATATCCTACATTCATTGTTACATACATAACTAGATTAAATAACAATATTCTTTTTCACCAATGGCATGACCGTCAATTTCAAACAATTACAAACATGCAATTCTCGGGTTCTAGCCATATTCACCATGATTTATATAATTTTTTTCAAGAGAGTTCTTATAAATTTTCCTTGGTTGGTAAGAGTTAATTGTGAACCCATATTCCCCTACATCGATTGGACTATTTTTTTAATATGTATGAACACACACATCAATATTTAACAATATTTAGACACTTAATTTTAATATCAAACTAGTTATTTATTATTGTATTAGTGTTTTTTTGTATTTTAAATAGATAATTATCCTAGATTGTAAAATTTCATTGGTACATGTTATACTTATTCAAAATTTGACATCTTCCTCTCTACTTGTCCATATGTTCTTATTACATTGCCTTTTTCATGTTCTCTTCGCTTTATTTCTCTCCCCTAATTTTACTATGTTTCTAATACTTTTCATGTATATAGTTTGGATTTAGTCAATGACTAGATATGTATTATGTTTTTGAATCTCTTTTTTGTGTGGGAACTTTGAATATTATTTTAGGTTTTTGAGGTTTTTTCTTATTCTTTTTCGAGATACACACCAATAGGGTATTAATTTGAATTCAATAAGTGCTTAGATACGTATGCTTTGTATATTTGAGAAGAGCTATAAAATAAATGTATTGTTGATTTGAGTAATAAATAGTTATCCACATATCAAAATCTTCATTTAAACATCTAATTAAGATCATCTATAATTTATTTATTACATTGATTATTATACTTAATGTTATAAGGGTTTAGACACCTACGTTACGATAGACTACTTGTAGAATTGTATTATAATTCGAGTTCTAAGTAACAAAATCAATTCCATAAATCTATATAGTGAATTTAGGAAGATCCATAAAAAGATTATTGAAGATTAAAAATAGGAGACTATTTCTGAAATTAGATCGTACATTTATTATATGTTTCTGAAAACATATTATATTTTTTAATTTTTTAACAAAAGGCAAAAATATATATATATATATATTAAAACACCACGATAATAAAAAGCAGTTTCATAGAAATTCGTGGCACACCAAATCTTGTTTTTGAGAAATGATAGAGTTTTCTTTTAATTTCTAAATTTTGACAATTTTTCTAAGATTACTTTTCCTCGTTGCTGCGGTTTGCCATGCACCAGTTATTTTCAACAATTGTGTTATAATTGTTTCAAATAAAATATGAGTCCTCAAACTACTCTCTTCAAATTGGTATGTTCTTAAAACCATTGCAATTAACAAGTTCCTTTATGTAACCAATAAACTCGAATTTTGTCGCTTCCATAGGTAGTCATTTTTAATTTTATTAGGCTAAACAAACACGTTCCGAGAACATGAACTTTTCGGTTGGTACATGGCATTTTTTTTTTTATAATTATTGAAAAGAAATATTGACTTTGTGTCAATGTTTTAAAATGTATATGTATTCAGAAAACTTAAATAAACAAATGATAATGTGTTAATTTTTAAATCGGATGTTCGTAAATTTAACCCTCGCCAACCTTGTTGACAGTTGTAGATCGGTAATCCAAACGAGTCTCGAAACTCAAACCATTTATAAACATACAGACATGTGTAAATAGAGATGGAACCATGTCGGTGATGGATTATAAAAAAATTCAGTGGCGTAAACAACACACAACTTTGACTTGCATCCGGCACCAGCATTTTCGTACCACTTTCCCTTCCTCAAATGGATCTGACAGGATTTCTTTCAGTTTAGAAATCAAGGTAGCGATATTAATGTATTTAGAGTCGTGGTGTTCTCGGGCAACATCAATCTGAGTCGTTTGCGGTGGTCTGCTTTGGGAGGTTTCAGTGTCTCAAAGAAATCTAAATTAGATGGATTCAGTCTCTGAAATAGGAGTTCCTTCGAATAGTAGCAGCGTTGTCATTCAAGTGGGGTTTGAAATTTTCATCAACGAAGAAGAAACAGCTGATTTGAGCTCCGCTTTGATCTTCCGCGTGCCCAAGCCACTGCGTGACTTCAACGACCACTTCTACAATCCGCATCTTGTTTCCATTGGTCCCTTTCATTATGGAAGGGCAGAGCTCTGCGGCATGGAGAAGTACAAATCTGAAGCAGTTCGAAGGATGGAGAAAAGAATCCAGAACAGAGATGCATATGTTACTATCAAGTCCATAGTCGAGGAGCTCGTCGTACAGAGTGATGGGGTTTTCAGGCAGTTTTACGGGAAACATTTTTGTACAGTCCTATGCAACTAGCGTGGATGATCACAAGGGATGCCTGTTTTATTATAGAATTTCTCATTTCTTATATTAAAGACATTGGCGAAGCTAAATCTGCATACGAACTACTGAAGTTCCCTTCATCCAAGTATGATCCGATATTTGATATATATTTTCAAAATCCGACACGGGATAGACTTATGGATGATATTCTGCTATTTGAAAACCAAGTGCCTCTTTTTCGTTTTGAAGCAACTCCTTGAATTCCAGATGGGCTCTGCCGAAGCCGCCAACGAAAAGTTGGACACCATAATGGATTATCTTGTGCTAAGCACCACCAGGCAACGAGTTTTTCAGTGGAGTGTTGGGTATCCTTGGCACGAATGTAGTCATGTTCTGGAAGTACTCTACCAAGGAATGGTCGGCAGACATCTCAATCTCTACGGGATTGAAGCAAGGGAATTGTCTCCTCCGTCTTCCACCTGCGGGTCGGTCTGTTTTAAGAATGCTGTTGATTGGATTACCATCATTTTTGGAAGCTGGTTTAAGCTGTGTTCAAATTGGATGATGAGTTTGTGCTTGACATTTCCAACTACGACTGGTGGTGCAACCGAGGTATTTTTTGTGAAACTACCGTCAGCTGTGGAACTAAATAATGCAGGAATGAAGCTCCACCCCGTGCTCTTCGCAGATCTTGGTAGCGAGAATGGTTATCCAGCCATCCAGTGGATAAGATTTGATGAGAAAACATCAACGCTGTACTTACCACAAATCATTGTAACAACACAGTCGGAATCACTATTGAGAAGCATTATTGCAATGGAAGTGAGCTCAAGTTCCAGGGAGGCTACCAGACCGATGGCACAATTGGCCAAATTAATGGACGAACTGGTAGACAGCGAGGAGGACGTTGCTCTGCTGAGAGAGGCAGGGATAATTAGGAACCACATGGGAAGCAATAAAGAAGCCGCAGAAGTTTTCAACTCCCTAACTAGAGCGATTACTTATTCCATGGGGTGCAAACCAATTGATGACGTCAGAATGGGGCTACACAAGTACACGAAAAGGAAGTACAAAATCCTTTGGAGCGAGTTTGTGACTGCATATCTTTCAAAGCCGTGACTTGTTGCGGGTTCAATTGCCGCCACTCTGTTGCTTCTGATGACAGTGGTGCAAGTGTTGTGTTTGTTCTACAAATGCAGTCGTTAAGCCCTAAAAAAAAAGACTTATTTTTGTTTTGTGTCGTTATTTTAGATATTATAAGAGTTAATGACCCAGCAATCTGGTATACTTTTTAGTCTATTCGATTGTATAAATGTAAGGGTAACCGGTCCCTTATGACCTGGACAGTAGAACTAGTATTGTCTATTTTAATTTCAACTTCAACTTTAGTACTCATCTCCAATAAACTAAAAATTTACTTTCTCATTTGAAGTGATTTTTACGACTTTACATATGCATGTTTGTTTGCTGAGTTGAACATTAATAACAATGGTTGAGTTAGTCAACCTAACACACTTCATACTTATAGGATAGCATTTTAGGGAGATTAGAGTCATATCTCGGTGAACCTATCAAGATACATATTATTTATTAGCTCATTTAAAATAACATTTCTACACTTCAACAGTATCTTCATTTCATTTAATTTTGATATATTAAATGATGGTTTTGGGTTCTCTAGCATAGCAAAAAAATATAGTTATGAGGTGAATCTACTAATTCAAAATAAAATAATTGACAACATTTCCAATTATTTTCAATAAAATTATTCATAAAAAAATATCATGGTATGTTATATTTACATATACAAAAGTCAAAATGACATTATAAACTAAATTATATAGATAATTTATTTTAAACTAAATTCAATAAAAATAGAATATTGACGATGTGATTGAATGAAAAAATTATAATCAAACAATTATAACCATTCAATAATATTTTCACCCTTTAACACATTCACCACAAACAACCAAAATAATAATGTGGCCCATCTACCACCCGCTTACCACAAGCAAAAACATGACATGCTTTAGTTTAAGGGTCCCATACATCATGATCAAAACAATACCCGACATAATACTCAACTCACACAACCTACATAATTTTATTTGCCCAAAAATAACCTCAAGATCCTTAAGACATGGATATTGAACACTTACAAACAATGCTAAATTATCGAATAATAAATGTCACAAATATTATGTACATAGACATACATCAATTTCTATTTAAATTATCAAGGGAGGATAAAACACTAATAAGATCAAGTGGTATAATAATATTTGTATTACCTAGAAAAATATAAATTTTAATTTTTATAGTGCAATAATGAGGAAATGGGCACCACTATTGGTTAATAAAGTGAAATAATAGACATGCATTAGGCACTAGTCCATGTGCTAACTTTCTCAAGCACCTTTATCTCTTCATAAACACAATACATCACATCACCCACACGTCTTTATGTTATTGTTGCAATCTCACCGAAATATTACACACCAATCTTATTATACAAATGATTATTTAATGCATAAATCTCCATGGAAGCTCTATACTACTCCATGGCACACAAAGTGACACTTCTAATTTGTGTACCCTATAGGAGAACTTGGCATTATATTGTACCATTATATTTCAGGCATAAGACAAACCATTTATAATCATCCTCTTTTGTAACGGTCATATATAGTACCATGATATAGTTTTATGGTATAACACGACACGAGCCTAAAGTAGTACATACACTTATATTTTCATTCCTATAGACACCTAATTTTAGAAAATAATAACTTTATAATAAAAATATTGGGTTCATACCTAAATCACAAAAGTTGGATATGTTTCAATATTATTTGTTATATCCGTATTCCTATTACAAGACTTCCTCCTCTTGTAGTCCAAAATAGTTTACAATTTTTAAGTATTTTACACAGAGCTTTCAAACAACACATCCCCCTCTTAGACCGAACCGCCAAATAAAGAAAAAACCACCAAATAGTTTTAGGCAAGCTAAGTCTTCTTGCAAAAAAATTAAATGCTCTTCATCACACTAAGATGCAATATTTTATATATATATAATATGACAAGGGATGAATTTCACTCATAATATTTAGTTTTCATTATTAAAATATACCGTACTCAATTTGTGACTTGTGTTAAAATATCGATGTAGATGTTGTTGTTCATGTGTTTGTTGTCCATGCACAAGTGTAAGTGTCTATCTTGCAACTTTTCAATTCACAAAAAATCTTGGTTGGTTCACATGTGCAAAAGAAGTATTCCACCTCACGTGGATACCCACCACATTTTGAGAAAACATGTTTTGATTTCTAAGTTGGATTTAAAATTGTTGGTCGCTTTTCACAATTTTACTCTTTTTAATTGAAAAATCTTACTAACATTTTAAATCTCCATCTCTTCTTAATTACAATTTGAAAATATAAACCATATAACTTATGTTATAAAATTACTTTTTCTAGATAAGTATTTATAAAAACCTATTAAGCAAAAATACAAATTATCTTACAATATTATATATATATATATATATATATATATATATATATATATATATATATATATATATATATATATATATATATATATATATATATATATATATAATTTATGATATTTTTAACATATTTTAAAAGGTATTATTGAATAATTACTATATTTACAAATATAATATAATATATATATAGATATAAAATATAAATCCTAGTTTTACCCATTTAAATTTTGACACACGCTAAATGAATGGCACACGCTAGTGAATGGCATCATCAATTGACTATGGTTGAGCTAGTCAGCTAACATACTCTATTCATCTATAAATCAAGAGCCTGTGATAATTTTTAGGCATATTTGAATCATCTCTAACTAATGTATGAATATTCAATAATTGATGATAAATGTTATTATCTTTAGCTTATTTAATATATACTTTATACAATTTATCATTTCTCAATTTCTCCATGGGGTGAGCCTATGCACAAACTAGATGATATGATGTATTCGAGTGCAAAATGTATGTATGACATGCCCAATTATTGTTACATTTTTTTGCATTAGGCCTTAGATTGGGCGATGGATGGGGTGTCAAATCTAAGTGAATAAGAATTTTTATATCCCCTATTACGCTCCACACTTTCTCTACATGGGTGATACATGAATGGTATATTTTCATGCATGACCCTGTATATACATGGATAACAACGATGAAAATAAATAGATGTGGCACCAAGATGCATCACTTCATGTTACATATAGAATCTCTTGAATAATGCAAATGTCATGCACTAAATTTTATATACCAAGTGACAATTTTTGTTTCCCTCACCCAACAATGAATATATATATATATATACTATAAAAAATTATCAAGTCGAAACATCCACCACTATTGATAATAACAAACCATACATAAATAAATATTATGTTATATTATATGCATATTCCTGTGTGTGTGTGTGTGTGTGTGTGTGTGTGTGTGTGTGTGTGTGTGTGTGTGTGTGTGTGTGTGTGTGTGTGTGTGTGTGTGTGTGTGTGTGTGTGTGTGTGTGTGTGTGTGTGTGTGTGTGTGTGTGTGTGTGTGTGTGTGTGTGTGTGTGTGTGTGTGTGTGTGTGTGTGTGTTTGTGTGTGTGTGTGTTTATATGTATGTGTCTGTATGTATATAAGTAAAATGACTTTATAAAATTTATTTATATAAAAGGTAACTATAAATTATACACAAATAACACAACACTTGGACATACTAATATGATGATAAAAGAAATCCCAATAATAACAACCATCAATTCATACTACAAACCTCAACACATTCACTTTAAATAACCACAATAATTAATGTGGCAAATCTACGACATGCTTATTAGCACTAATAAAGTGATAAAAAAACATGAGATGATTTAGTTTTAGGTTCCCCTACATCATGATGGAAATAGTCTCCAACAAAATACTCAACTCATAACTAAATAAGTTTATGTGCATGTTAACCATTTTTTCTCAATCATCCAAAAGGGGTATACAAAAATTTCAAGTTGCTTAGTTAAGTGGTAGGTTGGGAATGTGAACATGTAACTAATTGCTAGGGATGTTGATCTAGGATACGTATTCCTCACATTAGATGCCTTTCTAGTTTTCACCTTTTCCAGATCATGCATCATCCTTTTCAGATCTGTTGCAAGTTCCTAACAGATATGGGAAGGGCATCGAATGTAAAAATAAAAACTCAAACAACAAGCATTCATGTTGTAACTTTCAAGTAGTAGAGGAAAGTATAAGTTGCCTAGGTGATAACTTGTTCATTTCTAAGTTTCGATAGAGAAAAGGTACAATTAATTCTTTTTATTCCTTTATGATTAAGTGAATTTGCATTAGTGTGTTGAGTTTCATGGGTTGATTCCATATTATGTTACTGAAGAAAAATGAAAAGAATCATAAATAATTTATCATATAAAGCAATTTTCATTTTATTCATTAAGGTACTATACAATAATCATGCACAAGTCGTGGGATGTGACTGAGTAAAGAAATGGATGTAAATTGAAAAATTAAAGTGTAAGGAAAATAAAAGCATCATTGCCTGATGTTGGGGCCACTCCAAGATTTTACAAATGCTTCAGGTTTCTACTTCATTGTACCTGAGAAATAATAAAATCGATATAGTTAGATCTCAAGGTCTCTAAATCCTTATTTTCCTTGTTGTAAATGTACATGCATAATCTAAAGAAAAGGTACAAATTCAGTTATACAGCTTTCAAGAAATACATAATTAGGTACAGATTTATCTTTGCTTTATAGTTGCGTTAAAGCAGTTTAAAAATGAGTAAATGTAAAATTCATATTTTTACATTCAAGACAGCCATGCACCTTATCAAAATAAAAATAAAAGTTGTAGTATATGGAGAAAAAAATGCAGAATTACACATTAATCAATGCAAAAACCTCAACAAATCTCAACACTCAGTTGGATGTAAATTCATAATCATACAAGGTACAATATGTTTTCACAAGCTTCATATTTTAGATCAATGTAAGTGAATTAAATCTGAAATCAAGGAATCTAAGTGTTATACAGGAGTATAATGTTAAATCTTAAAACACAAGTTACATCTATCCCTTTAAAATCTTATGTGTGTTTTAAGTATTCACCCAACTAGAGTGTGTAAATGAATCAAAACAGATCAAGATCCTCAAGGTAGCATATTCCAATAGCAAAAACTCTATCGTTTCAAAAAAATCAATGTAATATCGAGCTATGGATATACAAGACAGTTTGAGCATGATAGAGCAACTAGATACTGTAAAGAGTTTGAAAATTTTAAAGCAATGGAAAAGTTCTACCTTTTAACAGTAAAAATGGAGTTACAATAAACAACAAACATCTCTACTTTTACGATCTATAAAAGTTGTTTTAGAATACACAAAGTAGCAAATATTCTAAATTTAAAGGGAGAGTAACTATTGGATTGATCTTAATAAGATTTGAAAGTTAAATTTATTCAAAGATGTTTTAATGATCATACAAGGTTATAATCTTTCAATGATAAATATGGCTTAAATTTTCAGACCCCAAGCTAAACAGAGTAAAAAGTACATGTTCCTGAAGAGTGAATGAAGAGAGCACAAGAAGACTTATCATAATCAGTTGTATGAGAAACATAGGATCTAGATGATCAATTTCTTTGTAAAATTTGTCTAAGTATATGCTTAGATCACAAAGGGTTGCATCCTTCTTATAATTAGTGGCTTACAAAATATTAGTTGTTGTTTATTTAATTCCAGGGGGTTTAAAGCCTCCTTGTAAGTGGTATCTAACTAAAGGTTAGTCTTCATTGTACCAATTTGGAAGTTGTGGCTTCAAGAAAAGTTGTAGCTTCTCAAAACCAAGTGGTGGCATGGTAAAATTATTGGATTTTTTGCTCCATATTGAATTAAAGCTTAATCGTGAAATCATTGTCACTTTGAAGGACATTTTTCCACATAAGTTCTCTAGTTTTAGTTGGTTTTTTTTGTTGAGAAGGGTTTCCCACATTAAATCTTTTCTCCTCATGTGTACGTGTATTTATTTCTCTCTCTATCTCTCATGATTGACTACGCATGCTTATGAAAATCAATGTAGTTTGACTCCAGAAACTTAAGAAATGGAAATTGATTGAAAATTTTTGTATCAATACTAATTCAACCCCTGTCGCACTCCTAAAATTCCTAACAATTGGTATTAGAGTGTGGTCCTCTTGTTTTAAGTGTAAAATCTTGGTGGTGATCACGAAGACATAACAATGAGTTATTTAGCAGAATCATTGATGAAAAAGAAATATCAAATTTCTTAAACTCTTATAAAGGAGTTAAGTGTAGAAATTTTTAACGCCCGCAACAACATACACAAATACAACATTGAAAAACCCAAGCAACTATTTTTTTTTTACTTACTTAGAGTTTACATGTCAAAACAGTGACCGAAGGGGCTACGTCTAACTCTTAATAAGATTGAAACAACATTGACCACATAGGCAACAAGTAAAAATACAACACCCGACATGAACAATTGAATTTTCTTTTCGACAAGGCACAACTTAAAAGTCCAACTACAATACACAATTACAGTTAAGGACATCCCATGGTGTAAAATATTTTTAAGGTTATGTATTTACTGAAACGTCTTTCAAGTCCTGACTTTATGATCTAGGAGATTCATGTTTTTCTTTGAGCAATTATTCTTACAAAGGTGAACTTATTTCTTTTATACTTTTGAATAAATAGATTAAGACCAAGTTTTCTATAAAATGATCATCAAATATATGTCAATAACTTTGCTAATTTGTTTGATATATTAAGGGCATTTTCTCTTTCTCTCAAGCTTAATTAAACATACTCAAGCCACTGAAACTTGTTCCACACCTCCATTGCATAAGTGAAAAGCACAAGCTCCAATTGGGGGAAAGTACTGTTTTAGGTTCGAAACAATAATATTCTTTGTGCAAGGATCAAAATTTTATCATTACTTAAGAAAGATTACAATGAACCTATTGGTACCCAAATTGATTCTCCACTAGAAATCTGAGAAGCATCAAAGATTTCACAAGATACTCAGAGACAAACATATCAAATATATGTCGTTTTGTAGCCGGGAGGCGATTCATCTTGCTCCTTGTCACTCGGTGTTGAAGAATTGGATAGCACCTTAAAAGGATTTGATCTATCCTCACTATTTTAGGTTGAGCCTTTCAACTAGGGTAAGAGAACCCATTTTGTAACCTCATTGATGAAGGAGATGAAGATATCCTAATTTTGCAAAAATTTTAAATAAAAACCTTGGGAAAATGTAATCAATGCACCACAATTTAACCCTCATGAGTTCTCACTTCTAAATAATGGAGATATTTTCAAAGCAAGGCTTAAGTTACATAAGACATTGAGACCTGATTTTCTTCTTCATATTTTGGCAATGGAAATATTTCATTTGTTGATACACAGGACAAATAGGGGTAGTTCAGGTAGGATTAGTTGTTTGAAATAATTTTTGGTGGGAGGCTAAGCAAGATAAATTGAATTTTCTAGATCTTTGAGAACCTTCACAACAAATGGAAAACTCAACAATAGAAATCTTCAGAATAGTTAAAATATTCCTTCAACCAGAAGGTGTGCATCAATGGAGGCCCATATCTACACGTTTTCACACAATATTCAAGAATTTAACACAAAGGCTCAAGTTAAAAGACTCAATTAAACATTAGAAACCTTTGGTTTATCATGCCTAAGGTACACCCAAAGACTTACAAACAATCTCTGTCAATCAAATGAAGGTAAAGTGATTTTAAATTGTTTATTTCATTACCAGATGAAATCTCTTCTCATAATGAAATTGAAAATGCCACTAGACTATCACATGGATGAGATTTTGTGTGATTCAGAGATATTTTAACACAAGATTGCAATAGGAACAAGAAAATCTATATGAAGACATTCTAGAATAAAAGAAGACACAAATTTTTCCCAAGATCAACACAGATTAATTTGAAATTGATTAGATTCATCAGCAGGGGAAAGTTTCTTGAACAATCTTAGAGCTCGCCAATGGCTGTACACTCACAACCAACTTGACATGATGCAAATCTAAAACAAAAGAGATTAACAGGTTTCTCAAATGGTCTCTCAGGAAGATGGGATTTCTAAGATTTTCTCGTGAAAATGAACCCCGACCATTTGCATGACTCAAGCATGCTTTTTATAGCACTCAATTTACATCCAAGATTACCCCCAAGAAAATAATATTCAAGGAACCTTTTTTTGTTACATATTTCATCATGATTTCTAGAAAGGGATGTTTAATAGATTCACACCCAAAAGTTTCCAGGTGTTCGAAAAGGTGAATCATTTCAAATATTTGCATCATTGTTCTAATTGGGAGAATTTTTTCATCCTTTATGCATGCAACATCCTTTTCCCTCTACAATTTTGCTCTGCAACTAGCTCCTCTGGTAATTCACATTTTTACAAGTGCCCGAGAAAATTTTGCTTCAAATGTTCAATTTTTGCACCTCGATTCACAAATCAAGCTCCATATCCATTTGATTGCACTTCATTGATAAAAATGACAAGGAATCATAAAAATTGATGAAGAACAATGCGAAAAACACATCTCTAGGAACCTTGGAGTGTTAATGGTAGAAAAATCAGATGCAATGCACAACAACCATTGATTTTACCTTTTTAACTTTGAATTTGAGCCATCCACGTGGAAGAATTTGAGTCAAAACGGGCTTGGGGGCACTTTTTAGCATTTTATGAATTTTGGAGAAAATGTGCAATTTTGACATTTTGCTCCGCCCCTTGCCTTTGATTTTGGGCTTGACACGTGGCTTAATCTGGGCATCTTCGGGGCCATGACTCACTTTATAAATTTATTCCCTTTTTCACAAAAAAATTAAATTCTCAAATTTCCCTGACGATCCGCCTTCACATTTTGACTTGTCAAATCTGCCACATGTTCCTCTCTCGATTCACAATGGGGTTACGGTTCATTTTATAAATTTATTTCTTTTTTCACAGAAAAAGCTAAAAACTTCAAAGTGCTCTGGAAATCCGCCTTCCCACTCTGAATTTTCAAACTGCCACCTGTCCTTCTCTGATTCACAACGAAGTTACGGTTCACTTTATAACTTTAATCATTTTAAAGTTAAAAACTTTGAAGTAACCCAACAAGCTGCCTCCCACTTTGACTTTTCAAACTACTACGTGTCCTTCTTTGATTCGCAATGGAATTTCGGCCCATTTTTACACCTTATAACGTTTTTCCAAAATAACGACAAAAACTTCAAAGTTCTCTGACAACACACCTTCCCGATCTTACTCTCAAATGCTGCCACGTGTCCTCTCGCGGGCCTTAGGCAAATTTTTCACATTTTTACCTTTTTCACCATAGTGCCTTAAAACACAAAAAGGCCTGCCCTTCCATAACTGCTTGACTTATTGACACATGTACACCTTCGGGCAAAATAAGAAATTTTCTCCGCCACTTCAAAACTTTGACTAACCAATTAGGATCCGACGGAGCCACGGGGTGAGTTCAATCTTTATTCCAAAGTAGCCAAAAGTGACAAGTTTATAAAATAAACCCATCGTGCCTCATCCAATCAAAGGAGACCACGTATTTTCCAACGATGAGGTAGAATTTGACAGGGAAAAGATGCCCATCAAACAAGTAAAATATAGAGAACTTCACTATTCGTGCCCATAATTGAAATTTTTTACCCGGATGGAGAAATTGCAAGTAATACCAGGTTAAAATTGATCCACGACCATGGAAATGGATTAGCAATGGCACACAAATGCACAAGAAAATTTTTCATGCATACATTTAGGAGATAGAAAAATACAACGAACTAGGCAAATTGAAGAAATTTTAGGGAAAATTAGGGCAAGATCAAATTGAGCACCAATAGAACCAAGGAAAGGGTTAAGGGAAATAGGTCAAAAATAATTCAGCTTGTGGTCTCATTGGTTATTGACTACTTTTTATTGAGGCTAAGAAATTTATCAAGTTTGGTTAAAATTTTCATTTAGACTTTGCTTGATTAAGTTTGAAAAAGGAAAACCATTTACATTTCAAATGATTCGGATAGATTGAAGAGTTGTTAATTTGTGTCCTTCCACTTATTATGACCTTACTATCTTCCGAAATTTAAACATTGATTTTTTCTTAAGATCATTTAAGAATTCACCATAAAAGGATAAAGTTCATTAGACTATCTTGGGAAAAACAAGGTAAACATATATATATATATATATATATATAATTACCAAATATAGTTTCCTCTTTGATCACTTAAGGGGTCAAATGTTATCAAGTAGATCACATCTACATTAATTTATTCGTATATATATATTTTATTTTAACTTTTATAACTTTTATAAGGATCATCCAACCATTTTATTATGCTTAGAATTACATTGTTACTATGTCTTAGAAGGGTTTACAACACAACATTTTAACTCAAGAGAAAATTTTACCATTACTCATTTGTGAAAACTATACATGGTTACATCAATTCTTTCCAACACGACGCACAACCCAAAGGGACAAACCAACTCTATGGAACCACACTATACTATTATTAGAATTTCTATAATACATTAGAATCACCCATAACCATGCGGTAAAACATTTTTATATTTTCCATGATAACAAAACAAGCCAAAGTTTCAAAAGTTATGACAACATTACTCCACAACACATAATACTAAGCAACTGGTTTTTTTCTTCTAAATTCCCACATAGCCCATTCCAAAGTTTTACAACATAAAATTATTTGTACAAAAGAACTTCACAACCAAGTTTGATGCAATATTCTACAAGTATTTCCCTCATCTACTCACATAATCCATCTGCAACAATTATTAACCTGAGTCAGTTTGTGAGAACTGAGCAAGATAAGACTACACAAAACAACAATAAGCTACTATCTAACAATATCAAGAAAGGAAACATTCTATTCCAAGAATTGGATTGAAGCTCTAAATACTAACAACCCCTTAAGATAAATAAAATTTCCACCATGCCAATCTAAGAAGAAATCCTTATACTTAAATTTTGAACATTATCTCAAAGAAACGAAAATTTAACAATCATTTGAGAAGGGACCATTGGCCTGATTAAGTTAGAAACATAGTCTAGTGTAACGGGATTTCCATCGAATAAAAATTAGGTTATAAGATTGAGAACTGATATTCAAACCAACAATCTAAATTCATAAAAAGGTACCAAAAGCACAAGCTACGATACTAAATTTATGAAACGAAAAAATTGAACAATTAATCTAGGAGGAAACATAGGATTCAAAGGTTAACATGAAAGGTCGAGTGTATTAAAATTTTAATCATGTAATCATATAGATTATATGATGGAAATATAATACATGACCACCACTCAAAATTTTTTAAAATGGAAGGAAAATAATACTAGTTTCGGCCATTGACTCCAAGGAATTTCACAATCATTTAAGAAGAGGCCACTGCCCTTATAGGCTAGTAATGAAAAGCCGATTAAAAGAGATTTTTTCATACAAAGTTAATATTTGAAACATCAATCCAAGTTTTACCACACTAGGTATTTCAAAATCTTCTCTATAAGTCTATATTTTCAGTTTAAAAAAATTTGGATCACCACTTTCCATCACAAGTCCTTCTAAATTACCCCTCATTAACATATTCAAATTATTTAAAAAGGAAAATTGCATTTATAAGTATAAAAAAGCCATTAAATTAACATCAACTTCAAATATAAATCAATAATGCATCTATATATAAATACCCCCAAATATCCCTAATGCTCTTAATTGTTATATCATAAGTCAACAAGATATCAACACACATACATCATCCAAAAGTCAATAAAAATCAGCAAGATGCACAATTATAAATATGCACCAAGATTCATCATGAGTAGAATTATGTGAAGGTAGTTCGATAATAAAGGAGTACTGTCCATAAATCACACATGAAACTTCAACTCTTAGTGATAAAATCTTTCGTACGGTTTAATCTTCATCGGGGACGGTAAAAGTTCCCCTTAGGGAAAAGCCTTAAATGTTTTGGAATTATTCTAATGATCAATAGGAAAAAAAGTTACATGTCAAGTTTCATAAACAATTAAGTAGGAATACTCAAGGTGTAAAACAACTAGTAACTCGGGTACCTTACCAAAGATACTCCCTCCAAACATAAACCTAACCACTCAGGTCAACCACACATAATTTTAGTAAACCCACGGATGGATTTAATATCGAAGGGGCTATTACTTAGTCTCGAGAAAATATGACATGGAGGTCCAACGGACCTTGAAAAATTCACCACTCAAGGTTGGACACATCAAAGAGACAATTAACATTACGTAATTATTGTCATAACCCAAAAGCGTGATTAAGTGAAAGTAAAACAATAGTCTCTCCCCCAACCCGGATCGAGTTTGTAACATCTACTAAAAACACCCATGCAAGACCCAAGAACAACCTAGGTTTAGTTAGAAAAATTGTAGAATAATTTTTTTGAAAGGCGTGCCCGCATATAGGCTTCAAAACCACAAACAGTAACAAAAATATTTCAAGGACAATTATATTCAATAATTAAATTTTCCCATTAATATAATTTTTAAGTCCATATTACAATTTAATGAGTAAAATTAATCCAAGCATAGTTAAATTTCCCTTAGGTGTTAATTCAATAATTAATTAAATTAACACTATAGTTAAATACTTCTTAATTAAAAATTAGAGGGTCAAAGGGTCAAAACAAATTAAATACCCAAGGTATTTAATTCCACAAGGCCTAGACAATAAACAAGGTTCCTATTTACATGGGGTTTTAACAAAAAACATTCCTTTACCCCATAAGGTGACCCCTTAACAAGACAACCCATGCTTTAGAAATAGAGCATTTAAATTAAAAGGATAATTTCTCACTTACCCACTCTCATACTTACTTTGTGGTTCAATCTGAATTTTTTTCATATTTCTCGCACTTAAGACTTCTTAAAAACATTTCCATTAGATAGGAAATTTCTTCCCCTTTCTAATGATATAAAGAAGTCCTCTTAACTCCTCATATTTCTCAAGTTACTGGCCAGCGGGCCTTGGGATGATTTGTTTCCCAAAGTGGGCCTATGGGCCTGGGAAGAATTTTGCCTAGAGAAGATCACGGATGGTGGGCCTAGGGAGAAAAATTATCAATTTTTCTCATTTTTTTGGGATCAAAAATCATCATTTACACCCGCACTCCCACTAGCCCGTGGTGGGGCTTCGTGCCAAAAGAAGAAAAAGTGAAAAGTTTAAAAATGGGCTACGCCTTCGCCGACACTAACAAAAGCCACGTGTCAAGCCCAAAGTTACGAGCGGGAAAGTAGAACATTGGGGAAAACTTAGAAACTTTAAGGTTTTGAAAAAAAAGCGTAAGGGGTTAAAAACAACTCGCGCCTCTGCCAATGCCTAAAGAAGCCACGTGTCAGACCAACAATGACATGCGGGAAGGTGGGCCGTCGGGGAGACTTACGATTTTTTGAAAATTTTACAAAAGAGAAATTTGAAGGTGAAGGCCTGTGAACCCATGGAAATATTTTTCTAAAAGTGAAGTATGCGGAGTTGGGGGGCATGGAGGAATTTAGTAGTAGTTAATTTTTTGAACTTTGAATTTTTTTGCCGAAATAGGAAGTTCGGGCCAGGAGTGCCAGGAGACTTGTGTCTTTATGTATTTTTTGGAAAAAGGTGCAAAAATAATTTTTCAGTCTATGGATCCACCTGAAAATATTTTATTAATATGTTTTTTTGGACACTTAGTTTTTTTAACAGAGTTGATACAAAACTTCAAACAGCCATAACTTTCGACTGGGAGCTTGGATTTGAGAAAATGAAGGATTTTGGAAATTGATCAAACTCCTCTACGCCATCAAAGCCTAAAATATTATATTTAGGAAAATGAGGTGGGTGAATTTTAAGAAAACGTCTTTCCTATCATTAAAATGTGAACTAAACATTTTCAACTACCAGAATTGATCTAATATGCCATTCTTTCCTATTCAACACACCAAACATGCATGGAGAAATGCACTTGAAAGAATTCAAATGGATTTCAAGGATTAATTGATTAATGGTTGATATTTCAAATCAAATTTACTTCTCCTTTTTTTGTAATTGCATTAGTTTTCCTCTTGCCCGATTAATGGAGTTCTGTATAAATGTCTAGGGCAATACAAACTATTTTGGGATGCATTTTGATCATCCTTATCTTATATTAACGTTTCTTTTTTTTCTTCCATTGTTGCAGGGGAATTCTGAGCATTTTCTAATGTTTATTGCAGGTTACAGAAATCTAAAAGAAACTCTACGAATTTAAAACTAGAATTGATCTACTTCATTTTCCATACTTTAATATTTAAGTTCATTCCATTCCAATTTTAATCTATTTAATATGCCTACAACAATGTGAGGGAAGAATGAACTTAGTCCATTTTTTCAAAACATGCTTTTTAATTAACACAGAGGAATGTAATATTTTTAATAAAGACACGTCTAGCCTTCAACAAAGAGTTTACAAAATATTTCAAAAAAAAAATTGCAAACAAGAGCAACACCATCTTGTAGAAAATGAAACAACTTCTATTAACCTGAAATAATTCCTTTTTACAACTTCCTTTGTGTTCACAAAATAAAATAAAATTACATAAAAATCTTTCTTCTTTTTGTTTCATTTAAATGTAACTTTCATATCCCAAACAAAGCAGCTTTTTCACCACAAATAATATTACAATTCCATCCATTTAAAGTGGGAAATTTTACAATAAGAAACCCCAAAGAGGACTACAAAATTTTCTTCACACACAGCTCCAATAACATCAATAAGAGAGATCTGCCATGTTTCATTTAGTCACAACAAAAAAATGGGGAGAGACAATGCTCTCCACCCAACTAATAATTCCAATGAAGAGGATAAACCATCCTCCTCATTGGCTCCCCGAGACCTAACCACATTAAAATACAAAATGGATTCAACTCATGGAAGAAAATAATCTTCCACATCACAATACCATATTTTTACAATCATATCACAGTCCAAAATAACGTAGTTATAGTCACAAGAAGGACAACAACAAAATACACAAGGCCTCATCATACAAAGGCCAAAGGAGTAAGATCTATGGGGGAAGTTGCTTATACCTCCCAATGGGAAATGGGTGTCCACCTAAAAACCCACCAATATATATCATCTCAAAAACCCCTACATACTCTTATGCCTCCCTCAAGTACCTCTTATGCCTCCCCATTCTCTTATGCCTCCCTCCTCTTATGGATCTCTCATAAGTAAGAAATGCAAGCTATTTCTTGTCCAAGGTGGAACACCCATCCCAAAATCCCTCCACAAAATAACTCTTATGCCTCCCCACATTCTCTTATGCCTCCCCACAAGAAATATCCCCATAGTATTCTCCTACACCACACTTATGCAATCTACCCAACCAACCAACAAACATACCCAAACACTCAAAAACATTCACATATACATAATATAGAAAGGAAACATTTTACAAGAGTCAAGCTCCTACCTCTCCATGATAGAGCTTGATCCAAAAGTTCAACAACCAGCTTCTTCAAGTCCAAACAAACACCAATAGCTCCAAAAAATCCACAAGCATTCGAAAACTCCTCTAACTCTTTCCGATTGCAAGAGCACAAAAACACATGAAGTAACCCTCAAAATAGCAAAAGAATTCGAATAAATAGAAAAGGGAGAGAGATAATGATGTGGCTTCATGTAAGATGCCACATCACTCATCCTCAACTCCACCTCACAAGTCAACTTCAAAATAAAAGGCACAATCAATAAGTGGGTGAATAAAATGACATTTTATTTATACACACAATCCAAGCCCACACCCCTTAAGGACTAAAATTAATTATATGTAAGAAGGTGCAATAAAAATTACAACTTGGGTTCCCAAAATACATAATGAGGCCTAATTTTGAGTCCCCAAACCATAGGTAGGGTTAGTATACAAATTTAATAGGTGTGGGACAAGTCTAACTTGTCCTAAAAGCCTCCAAAACAGCCCCTAAGGACAAATCCGAATTTCAAAAGGAAGGTGGAGTTTTTCACACTCAAAGTTACTTACACATTACTTACAACACATAATAAAAGAGCCATCAACTCTAATAAATACATCCCTTTGACCCATTTATAGTTAATTTAACAACATGATTACTCACAAATCTAGACACAATTAATTAAATAATGAAGGGGAAAATATATCACTAAAAATCACATACTAAAATTAAACAAAGGAAACTAAACATGTTATGTTTGTGGATCCTGTTTTCATGTTAGAGTTGGTACATCTTCCATGTGTTACACTCGGATATTTTTATGGTGAGCGGGTCAAGGGGATTCGGGGGTGAAGCCCCCGAAGCAAATTTTCATGGGTGGTTTATTAACCCATGGGTAATAGGTAACCGTTATGGGTTGTTTTTGGGCCCATGGTTTTTTCGTACCCAATGTTTTGTAAAACCGCATCTTCGACTACCTATTGATGTACTTATAAATATATGGACATATAATAGGATTTATATGAGTGTGTTTTGTGAAGGTGAATAGTGTGTGTGAATTCAAGAGGGTTTGTTGAGCGCAGCTCCAAACAAGATCTGATTATTGTAATTGTGAAGACTGTTGGCTTGTAATAAAATATGAGCAAGTGTTCTTGGTGGATGTAGCCCACATTGGGTGAACCACATTAAATATTGTCTTCATGTTGTGTATTTTTCATTTCTGTAATTCTATTCATACTTCTTATTATTGCGATTAGGAATTATTCCACATTAGATATTATTAATTCCTAACAATTGGTATCAAAGCTTTTTTGGTTTGTTTCTTTGAAGTGTTGAATCGTAGGGAGATTTTTTATCTTGAGTGGAAGCCATGGCAGATGATGGAAGATCTAGGGTTGATAAATTCAATGGGTAGAATTTCAGTCTTTGGAAGATGCGAGATGGAGGATTACCTTTATCGGAAGGATCTTTATACTCCATTGTCTCGAGAAGGTGAACAAACCCTTGAACATGACAGAGATGCAGATTGGGATTTGTTAGATAGGAAGGAACTTGGGACAATTTGGATATGTCTTGCATCTTCGGTATTATTTAATGTTTCAAAGGAAAAGACTACAAAATATCTAATGGATGCATTAGGAAGTTGTATGAAAAACTATTTTCCTCTAACAAGATATTTTTAATGAACAAAGTTGTTTAATATGAAGATGTCTCGAGAATAGTTCAAGAGAATATCATTTAAATGATTTCAATATGGTTGTGAATATGCAAGCTTCGATTACAATAGAATTTGATGAAGAATTTAGGGCTTTATTAATTTTGTGCTCTTTACCTAAAAGTTGAAATAGCCGGTAATGGCGGTAAGAAACTCAGTCCCAGCTAACTTGAAGTTGAAGTTTGAGAATGTTGTAGGGATGATTCTAAGTGAGGAAATGTGAAGAAAAATCTCTGTGGAATCTTCTACTTGAGAATTCTTTAACAGTGGAACCTAGAGGGAGAGGAAGAATAGAGGAAACCATGGAAAATCGAAAGATCGGACAAGGTCAAAATCCAAGAGCAAGATTGTATGTTGGAATTGTGGAAAGTCTGGGCACGCAAAGAAGGATTGTTGGGAGCTTCGAGATAAGAAGAAACAATAGGAAGAAAACAAGGAGGCAAATGTGGCATCGTGTAATGTATGCCAAGATGATTTGATTCTTTATTTACATAATATTATTGAATCTTGTGTTTTAGATTCGGGGCTTCTTTTCATGCTACTCCACATAGGCATTATTTTGTTGATTATGTTCAAGGGGATTTTGGGCATGTTTTTCTTGGTGATGATGAGCCTTGCAGTATAGTTGGAAAAGGTTTTGTTTAGGCTAAGATGCAGAATGGGAATACATGGCTATTGAAGGATGTTAGATATGTGCCTACATTAAGGAGAAATTTGATATTGGTGGGGCAATTGGGAGTCAGTGAGTAGATTTATGAGTGATCCGTAAATAGCATTGGCGACGGTAAAGTGGATCCTTCGGTATTTGAGAGGGACCATGGGGACAATTTTTTACTACATGGATCGACACCACTTTACGTGGTTATGTAGATTCAGACATGGTTGGAGATGTACACGGCAGGGAGGAGCATGACAGAGTTAAATTTACACTATAGGTGGGACAACGGTGAGCTAGATTTCACGACTACAAAATTTGGTGGCTTTGTCAATCACAGAGGTGAGTATGTTGCTGCCACGAGAGGTAAGCAAAGAGATTATTTGGTCACAACAATTGCTTAAGGAGTTGGGGCATAAGTAGGAGGAATGTAAGCTGCATAGTGATAGTCATAGTCTATAAAACTAGCTAAGAACTCTACTTTCCACTCCAAGACGAATCTTATACAATTGAGATATCACTTCATCGGGACAACTTTGGAGGAAGATAAGTTGAAGTTGGAGAAGATTCATACCGGTCATAATCCTATAGACATGATAACCAAGGTGGTCACAAGGGATAAACTAAACCTATGTTTAGCTTTGGTTGGCATTCATGGATGACAATGAAGGGTTGAGAAGCTTGCTCGGTGGAAATTAGTCTCCATGTGGAACATTATTATGTTTAAGGAGCTGTTTTCATGTTAGAGTTTGGTACACCTTCCATGTGTCACACTCGGATATTTTTACGTGATCCCACTCATCGGTGAGAAGGTCAAGGGGTTCGAGGGGTTGAAGCCCCCAATGGGGGCTCGGGGCAAATCCTCAAAGCAAATTTTCATGGGTGGTTTATTAACCCATGGATAATGGGTAACCGTTATGGGTTATTTTTTGGCCCATGGTTTTTTCAAGTACCCATTACTTTGTAAAACCACCTCTTGACTACCTATTAATGTACTTATAAATAGATGGACATACAATAGGATTTATATGAGGGTCTTATGTGAAGGTTAATAGTGTGTGTGAATTCAAGTGCGAATTCGGGAGGGTTTGTTGAGCGTAGCTCCAAACAAGATCTGATTATTGTAATTGTGAAGACTGTTGGCTTGTAATAAAATTTGAGCCGCCGTGTTCTTGGTGGATGTAGCCCACATTGGGTGAACCATGTTAAATATTGTCTTCGTGTTGTGCATTTTTCATTTCGTAATTCTATTCATACTTCTTATTACTTTATGCAATTAGGAATTATTCCGCATTAGATATTATTAATAACTAACAAAATAAAAGAATACACATAACCCCTTGGTCACATTTGAAGGTGATTCCCCCCATGGGAATCCCTAACAACAATCAAACATACACACATAACAATAATACATGTTGCCATGGTGACCCTTGTTGAATTCATCTAGGATTCCAATGTGGTTGGTATCCAATCCCCCGATGTTTGTTGTGACATGTTTACCTGCAAAACACATAACACCTCCTTCGGCCTCATGGCCACATCAAAACATCCAAAATAATATAAAATATAACTTCCAAAATCATCTATATATGAATCAAAACATCATTTAAGCAAGTAATGATATCATTACAATTTCATCAATAACCATATGATCACAAGATTAGCTCAATTTTCTAGGTCTACTCAATATGGAAAAATATATCATGTATGAAGAACATATATATAACCATATTAATGAGTGTATCAACATCTCGTATAAAATGTCTCTAATAATTCACATATATCATATATGAATCAAAGCCAACAATAGTCCATGATCTCTAATGTCTAACATCATGCCAAATAAAAAGCTACAATAATATCCATAAGTGAAATCAATAGTATCATAATTAATATCAAAAGGTGTTGAAGGGAAGTGGGCACTACATCCCACTCCCCATAGATTCAACATCCTCCTTGAAGTCACTAGAACGGGTGTGGAAACTGAACTCGTAGCAAAGTAGCATCCTTCCATGTAGTTACAGTCTCATCATATCTATCTCACTGCACTCAAACCTGGTCAATCTCTATGCCTCGAAGGCCTAGGGTCATGCACTCTATAATGCGAATGGGATCCACCATCACCTGCTCCTGATCCTATAGATGTAATGAGGTCCAATATAGCACATGAGAAGGATCTGCAATATATATCCTAAGTACTGAAACATGAAACACATCATGGATGCGATACAAGCTAGGTTGAAACACTAGATGGTAGGCCAAAGGGATAATACGCTCCAAGATCTCAAAGGGAGCCACAAATCTAGGAGCTAACGTAGAACCTTTTCCCTAACAGATAGGGCTTTTATATGGCTCGACACGAAGGAACACCCGCATGCCCACATAAAAACTATGGTCACCATGTGCTGATCTCGCATACTTCTTCTACTGTCTTGTGCCACCTAGAGTCTCTGTTTGATCATAACCACCAGCTACTCCATGTAATGTAATAAAGTTAGCCTAAGAGAAACACTCGTCCTATAACCTATCCCAACTAAGATGTTTCCTGCACTCTCTTCCGTAGAAATCCTAGAAAGTATCCATGCCTATCAAACTCGAAAACTATTAGGATACGTAAATGCCACCAAGTACAGGTATTCCTCCCATCTCGATCGATGATCCATAACATACATCCTAAGCATTTCCTCTAGGATCTGATTCACTTGCTCAGTCTATCCATCTATCTTAGGGTGATATGTTATTCTGAAATTGATCTTCATCCCGAGGGCATGTTGTATGGTAGTCCAAAAGTGGGAAGTATACGGAGGATCGAGGTCACAAATAATCTTCCCGAAATCCTATGCAATTTGACAATCTCATCAAGATATACCCATGAAACTCGCACTAGTCAGTATAGGTGGTCTTTACCGAGAGATAAATGAGACACTTTTGTCAATTTATCCACTTTGTGACCATGATGGCATCGTGGTGGTATCTCGACATCATGAGCCCAATGATGAAGTCCATGGAAATAGTGTTCCACTTCCACTTCGGTATGACATGGGGAAAGAGAAGTCTAGCTAGATGTTGGTGCTCAACATTCACCTTCTAAAAATCTAAAAAACGTGACACAAATCGAGCCACATCTCTCCAAAGTTCCATCTAATGATACAACTTTCTCAAGGTGGAATACATCTTCTTCACCACAGGATGGGCTGAATAGGGTGCATGATGTGCCTCTATCAAAATGTCCTGCCTCAAGCCTCCATCTCTGGGAACATAAATCTGGCCTCTATTCCTGAGAAGGCCATCTGCCTCTAATGAAAAACCATCAAAATTCCCCTCAAGGGGTCTCTAAGACTCAATATCTTCTCTAGCTCTAACGTAGAAGATGTTGTGAGGAATCATTGTAGAATCCTTCTCTGAAATTCTCGCCCACCGAAGTTTCCATAACCACACGTATCCACCTACTAAGAGCATCTACAATGACATTATCCTTCCCCTTCACATGATCTATCTCCATATCATACTCAAAGAGTAACTCCATCCAACGCCGCTGAAGAGAATTGAGATTGGGTTGTGTGAAGAGGTGGCAAAGACTCAAGTGATCCATCCCGAGTGTGAATCTATGTCCAAGTAGGAAATTTCTCCATCGAACCAAATCATGAACAACATCCAAGCTCAAGATCATAAGTCTGATAATTGAGCTCATAATCTTTCAGTTTGCGAGACTTAAAGGAAATTTCTCTTCCCTTCTACATCAAAACACCTCCAAGTCCTACCAAAGAAGCATCCATGTATATGAAAAACTCTCCCTATGGATCTAGCACTACAAGAATAGGTGTTATCATGAGGCATTCCTTTAGTGTCCTGAAGGTCTGCTCACATCTATCTTACCAAACAAACTTCTTCCCTTTCTGCTAAAGGGAAGTGATGGGGTGCGTAACCCAAGAGAATTCCTAAACAAGTCTCCTATAATATCTTGTTAAACCCATGAAGTTGCGCACCTCTGTCACACTAGTGGGTCTTGGAAAATCCATAATAGCTCGAATCTTGGAAGGATTGACTGTGATACCTTCCCCAGAAATGATGTGGCCCAAATACTGCACCTCTATCTTAAAGAACACACACTTCTCTAGGTTCCCGTAAAGTTGTTGCTCGCAAAGACAACAAGAACTGTCAAGGTGCCCTTGCTTCCTCATGTGTACTTGAGTAAATCAAAATGTCATCAAGGAATATGAGCATGAAGCAATCCAAGAATTTCCTAAAACCCAATTCATCAAGCTCATAAAAAAGTGGAGGCATTCATCAAACCAAAAGGCACCACTATGAACTCATAGTGGTCATATTTCATACAAAATGTAGTCTTATGAATATCCGCCTCCGTAATCCTTAGCTAATGATAACCTGAATTAAGATCTATCTTGGAGAAAACTGTGGACCCTTCATCGATGAAATAAATCATTAATGCGTGGAAGGGGATAACGATTCTTGATCGTTTCTTTATTACTCTTGCGTAGTACTCAATATACAACCACAATGATCTGTCCTTATTCTTTACAAAATCACCGGTGCACCCTAAGGGGATATACTAGGACAAATTAGGCCTTTCTCCAGAAGGTGCTCTAGTTGCAACTTGAGCTCACAGAGCTCTAGGGTGGTCATCCGATAAGGTTCTCGTGAGATATAATTTTCTCCCAAAACTAGATCTATGTGAAAATATATCTCACGCGGGGTAAGTAACCCCAAAGTGGCTCCCTTGGGAAGACATCGAGAAAACTCTCTCAAGATGGAATGGTCATCAAGTGAAGGTCTACTAGAATCATCCTCTCGATAGGTCACTAATTGTAGCCGCATACATCCGCAATCCCATCACATGCACCGCTTAAGTTGCATAGCGGAGATGGTCCAAATTGAAACATGTCTCCTAACCCCTGCTATCACTCACTCAACTCCTAGATCATCTACACATGATATAGTATTTTGGTAATAATGCACCCGGCTCGTGTGTAGACAACCGGTCCATGCCCAATATGATCCATATGAGCCCAACGAAGGATACAAAGATCGAGATAGTGGTGAAGGGTCCCAAATCCACTAGGCAGTCCTTAACTAAGGAGGCTACAGATATCTTGGCTCCAAAAGTCATCTCAACATCCCAACTAAGACCATGCCTAACTGCCACCATCCTACATCGCTCGACTAAATATGGTGCAATAAAATAATTAGAAGAACCATAATCAAATAGAATAGAGGTAGGAATACCACTAATGCTACCTGTCATCTCTATCATAGTACTATGGTGCTCAGCTTAGTGGTTCTCAACCGCTGCCTACATCTAATGAATTTGCCCCATGTCACCAATAGTAGGCTCTGAAATATGTGTCTTACCCTTGTTACTAGGGTTATATAGGAAGTCTCTCCAAAAAATTCTAACAATACCACACCCATAAAAATTGCTCGTTCCTCTCCCATGGGTAGCTACTAGAGCCGGTACTATGGAGGTCTCATGCTTTGTGGATCCCGATGATCTAGCTACGACTATTGAGTTCTATGTTTTTGATATCCTACCGACTAAGATCTCGGTGCACCTGTCTCCCCAATGGGACCCCTAGGAGGAGGCCCCATAATCCACCCCATCTAGTGCATCAAATCTCTATGGAGGAGGTGCAGTAAGGTGGGCGGGTTAAAAGAATACTATGTTGAACCCTGTCCACCATGAGGAGGAGGAGTTGACCCCCTCAATCTGTTGTCCTACATCTCTTGGATGTGGCTCGAACTCGTCTCGGCCTAGTGTGTCTTCCCCCTAAGTCTCCTCTACTATATAGGCCTTCTCAATGACCTCAGCTAATGTCTTTGGACGGTGGATATGCACCGCACCTCTAAAGTCTAGATTTAGGCCCATGATGAACCTATGAATCCGTAACTACTCATCCTACATATAGTTGACATACTAGAGTAGATCTAGAAATCGACTCTCATACTCAACTACTGTCATAGATGCCTATCGGAGGTCGTGAAACTCATCTATCCTCTACTTGAATGAACCTCTGAGATAAGTACCTTCTCTGAACCGCTCCTCAAAGAGCTCCTAGGTAACCATCTTTGAATCAACGTGGAGCTTATGCTCCTTGGTCCTCCACCAAACACCTACTCCATCCCTCAAAATATGGATCACAATACGAGCTTTTATGTTTCTAGTACAAGGAAGAGCTTGAAGCACCCGCTCAAGATCACCAACCAGGCCTCAATCTAAAATCCACCTATATCCATAGAATAGTGAGAGGGTCGTAGCTTTAGGATCTCCCTGATATGGTCTGCAGCTGTAGTTTGGAGACCCTTAGGCGTCTCTGCATGCTCATCTCTAAGCCTAGGGCTCCGAGACCTATCCATGTGTCCTAAAATCCGGTCTCCTTGTCCCCTCTACGATGACTCTACTCGCTCAATCCACATGGGATTTCTCTACTATATGCTCCTCACTATGTCGAGGATATGCACGAGCCTCAACCGAAAGTTCCTTATCATGTTTGGCTAAACGTCCTCCTACGGGCCCTCCAGGTAAAGCGCCATTGACATCCTGAAGCACCTGTAAAATATGTGGTAGGATGGCTGCTATAGCATGATCTAGAGGTGACAATTCTAATTCTATGTGAGAGGGCCCCTCATCCGATCTGCACCTCCTAAATAGACCAAGGTGAGAGTTAGGTCATTATTCTAGGCTTTATTTAGTTTTCCATGTTTACTAAAATATGCAATTTTCAAACAAGGTTGTTTTTAGATTAAAATTGTGTTAGGTTTAATATTGCACTAGGTTTAATATTCATGTCTCAAGTTTTCTAGTGTGCCCAAGGGTCTAAGATTTGAACCCCAGCTCGATGCCAAGTGTAACTCCCACTAAAAATTCCCACTTGAGACCCAAGAACAACCTACCTTTAGTTATAAAAATTATAGAATAATTTTTTTTTTGAAAGCGTTCCGCATACAAGCTTCAAACCCACATTGTCACAAAAATATTTAAAGGAAAATTATATTCAATAATTAAATTTTCTTGTTAATACAATTTTAATTCCACATTAAAATTTAATGAGTAAAATTAATCCAAACATAGTTAAATTTCCTTTAGGTGTTAATTTAATAATTAATTAAATTAACACTCTAGTTGAATGCTTCTTAATTAAAAATTAGGGTGTCAAAGGGTCAAAACAAATTAAATACGGAAGGTATTTAATTCCATAAGGGCTAGACAATAAAAAGGTTCCTATTTACATGGAGTTCTAAAAAAACAATCCTTTATCCCATAAAGTTATCCCTTAACAGACAACCCATGCCTTAGTAATAGAGCATTTAAATTAAAAGGATAATTTGTCACTCACCCACTCTCATACTTACTTTGTGGTTAAATCTGATTTTTTTCATATTTATTGCACTTAAGAATTCCTAAAAACATTTCCATTTGATAGAAAAAAATTTCCCCTTTCCATGATACAAAGAAGTCCTCCTAACTCCTCATATTTCTCAAGCTACGGGCCGACAGCCTGGGATGATGTTTTTCCCAAAGTGGGTCTCAAGCGGGCACAGGAAGAATTTTCATTCGGAGAAGATCACGGACTGGTGGGCCAGGGAGAAGATTGCAATTTACACCCACGCATCTGAAAGCTTGCAGCGGGGCTTCGTGCCAAAAGAAGAAAAAGTGAAAAGTTTCAAAATGAGCCGTGCCTCCACCGACACCCGAAGAAGCCACATGCCAAGCCCAAAGTTACAAGTGGGGAAGTGGACCATCGGGGAAAACTTAAAAATTTTGAATTTTTGAAAAAAAAGTGTAAAGGGTTAAAAACAACCCACGCCTCCGCCGATGCCTAAAGTAGCCACGTGTCAGACAAATAGTGACATGTGAGAAGGTGGGCCATCGAGGAGACTTAGGAATTTTTGCCAATTTTACAAAAGTCAAATTTGAAGGTGCGGGCTTGCAAACCCATGGAAATATTTTTCTAAAAGAGAATTCTGTGGGGTTGCAGGGCAACAGAGGAATTTAGTCAAAGTAAATGTTTTGAACTTTAAATTTTTTTGCCAAAATTGAAAGTTCGGGCCAGCGGAGCGGCGGGAGACTTGATTCTTTTTTCATTTTTTTAGAAAAAAATCGCAAAAATTTTTTTTGGCCTGCAAATCCACCTACAAATATTTTATTGATTTTTTTACGATTAGTTTTTTTATCGAGTTCATACAAAACTTCAGACGGCCATAACTTTCGATTAGGATCTCGGATTTGAGAAAATGAGGAATTTACTCTGAAAGGGCTCGAACACATCTATGCCATGGAAGCCTAAATTTTTTTTTTAACAAAATTAGGTGGGTGAATTTTAAGAAAATGTCTTTCCTACCATTAAAATGTGAACTAAATGTTTTCAACTACCAAAATTGATCTAATCCGCCATTCTTTCCTCTTCAACACACCAAACATGCATGAAGAAATGCACTTGAAATATTTCAAGCCGATTTCGAGGATTAATTGATTAATGGCTGATATTTCAAATCAAATTTACTTCTCTTTTTTCTATAATTGCATTATCTTTCATCTTTCCCGATTAATGGAGTTACGTATAAATGTCTAGGGCAATGAAAACTATTTTGGGATGCGTTTTGATCATCCTTAGCTTATATTAATGTTTCTTTTTTTTGTCTCCCATTTTTATAGGGGAATTCTGAGCATTTTCTTATGTTTATTGTAGGTTAAAGAAATCTAAAATAATCTCGACGAATTTAAAACTAGAATTGATCTACTTCATTTTCCATACTTTAATCTTTAAAATTTGTTGGAACTCGATTTGATCTTTCCCTAATTTTCCCTAAAATTTCTTCAATCTACCTAGTTCGTCGTATTTTATATCTCTTAAATGGATGCATGAAGATCTCTCTACTTCATTTTTTTCCATTGTAGATCCTTTTCTATGGTCATGAATCATGTTTGGCCATATATTGCTTGCAAAATTCATTGTCCTTGTAGAAATCTTCAATTACAGGTGAAAATGGCAAAGTTCTTTGTATTCTACTATTTGTGGTGTCTTTCCATGTCGAATTATATCTCAGCATCAGAAAAATATGTGGCCTCCTTTGATTGGTTGAGGGATGACGGATAAATGTTATAAACTTGTCACTTTTGGCTATTTTGGCAAAAGGATTGATTTGGTCCCATGGCCCCATCGAGCTCTGATTGGCTAAGCAAAATTTAAGTGGTGGAGAAAATTTCTTATTTTTTCCCCGAAGGTGTACACGTGTCAGAAGTTAAGCAATTGTGGAAGGGCGGGCCTTTTTGTGTTTTAAGGCACTATGGTGAAAAAGGTAAAAATGTGAAAAAATTGCCTAAGGCCCGTGAGAGGACATGTGGCAGCTTCTAAGTCAAAGGTGGAAAGGTGGGCCAATAGGAAATTTGAAGTTTTTTTCCTTGTTTTGGAAAAAAGGGAATAAGGTGTAAACATGGGCCTAAAATCTACTACGAATAAGAAGTGGATGCGTGGCGGTTTGAAAAGTCAAAGGTAGAAAGGCGGGCCAAGGGGGAAATTTGAAGTTTTTTAGCTTTATTTTGTAAAAGGAGTAAAGTTACAAAGTAAACCGCAACTCGCTTCAATCGAGATAAGACACGTAGCTTTGAAAAGTCAAAGCGGGAGGCAAAATGTTGGGTTACTTTGAAGTTTTAAGCCTTTTTTGTGAAAAAAGGAATGAAGTTATAAAGTGAACCGCAACTCTATTGTGAATCAAAGAGGAACACATGGAAGCTTTGACAAGTCAAAACGGGAAGGTGGATCATCGGGAAGTTTGAGAATTTAAGCCCTTTTGCGTTGAAAAGTCAAAGTGGGAAGGAGGGCTGTTTGAGAATTTTAAAGATTTCTGCCCTTTTGTAAAAAGTGGTAAAATTACAAAAGTGAGCCGTGACTCATTGGGACCCACATCAAAAGCTAAAAGTAGAAGGATGGGTCACCAAGGGAAATTTGGAATTTTCCTTTTTGAAAAAAGAGGTAAAGTTGCAAAATTGAGCCACGAATCCATCGAGGCCCAGATTAAGCCATGTTTCGAGCCCAAAATCAAAGGCGGAGTGGTAGAGCAAAATGTCAAAATTGTGCATTTTCTCCAAAAGTTGTAAAATGTTAAAAAGTCCCCCAGGCCTATTTTGAATCAAATTTTTCCATGTGGATGGCTCTAATTTAAAGTTAGAGGGAAGAATCAATAGTAGTTATGCATTGCATCTGATTTTTCTTCCATTAACATCCCAATGTTTCTAGAGATGCAATTTTTGCATCATTTTTCATCATTTTTAATGATTCCTTATCGTTTTGTTGGAATAGTGCAATTGAATTAATGTGGAGCTCAATTTATGAATCAAGGAGGTGCAAATTTGAATATTTTGAATTGAAATTTAATGGGTTTCTACAAAAAGTGAAAAAATGCTAGATCCAGAGTTGCAGAGCAAAATTACAGAGGGAAAAGGATGAAATGATGAAGGAAAAGTGTGCTGCTGGAACCAAGGATGAAAAATGTGATCCCAATTAGAACAATGATGCAAATATTTGAAATGATTTGCCTTTTTGAAACACCTGGCAAATTTTGGGTGTAAATTTGTTAAACCTCCCTTTCTGGGAATCATTGTGAAATATATAACAAGCAAAGGTTCTTTGAATATTCTTTTCTTGGGGAAAGCTTGGATGTATATTGAGTTCAATAAAAACATTCTTGAGTCATGCAAATGGTCGAGGGGCTCATTCTTCACCGAGAAAATATGAGAAATCCCATCTTCCTAAGAGACCATTTGAGAGACTTGTTAATCTCTTTTGTTTTAGATTTGCATCGTGTAAAGTTTTTTGTGAGTGTACAACCATTGGTGAGCTCTGATATTGTTCAAGAAACTTTCCCTTGCTGATGAATCTAATCAATTTCAAATTAATCTATGTTGATCTTGGGAAAAATTTGTGTCTACTTTTATTCCAGAATGTCTTCATATAGTTTTTCTTGTTCTTGTTGCAATCTTGTGTTAAAATCTCTCTGAATCACACAAAATATCATCCCTATGATAGTCTAGTGGCATTTGCAATTTCATTATGAGAAGATCTTTCATCTGGTAATGAAATAAACAATTTAAAATCACTTTACCTTCCTTGATTGACAAATATTGTTTGTAAGTCTTTGGGTGTACCTTAGGCATGATAAACTAGAGGTTTCTAATGTTTAATTGAGTCTTTTAACTTGAGCCTTCGTGTTAAATTCTTGAAGATTGTGTGAAAACGTGCAGATATGGGCCTCCATTGATGCACACCTTCTGGTTGAAGGAACATTTTAGTTATTATGAAGCTTTATGTTGTTGAGTTTTCCAATTGTTGTAAAGGCTCTCAAAGATCTGGAAAAGTCAAATTTATCTTGCTTAATCTCCCACCAAAAATTATTCAAAAAACTAATCCTACTTGAACCACCCCTATTTGCCCTGTGTATCCACAAATGAATAAATTCCACTGTCAAAAATATGCAGAAGCAATCAGGTTTCAAATGTCTTAAGTAACCTAATCCTTGCTTGGAAAATATCTCCATTCTTTAGAAGTGACAACTCGTGAGAGTTAAATTGTGGTGCATTGATCATATTTTCCCAAGGTTTTTCTTTAAAATTTGTGCAAAATAAGGATATCTTCATCTCCTTCATCAACAGAGGTTAAAAAAGGGTTCTTTTATCTTGGTTGAAAGGAACAACCTAAAATAGTGAAGGATAAATAAAATCCTTTTAAAGGTGCTATCCATTTCTCCAAATCCGAGTGATAAAGAGCCACCGAATCACCTCCTCGGCTACAAAATGACATATATTGTAATATGTATATCTCTCGAGTGTCTTGTCAAATCTAGTTCACTTCCGAGGAAAACCAATTTAGGTACAAACAAGTTCATTTCATTCCAGCCTTAATCTATTTAATATTCCTACAAAAATGCAAGGGAAACATGAAGGTAGTCTGATTTTTCAAAACACGCTTTTCAATTAACACAAATGTATGTAATATTTTTAGCATAGAGAGTTTGCAAAAATAATTCAAACAATGGATTTCAAACAAGAGCAACACCATCTTGTATAAAATGAAACAAATTCTATTAAACTGAAATAATTCTTTTTTACAACTTCCTTTTTGTTCACAAAAACAAATACAAATTACAGAATAGATCTTTCTTCTTTTTGTTTCATTTAAATGTAACTTTCATATCCAAAACATAGCATCTTTTCACCACAAATAATATTACAATGTCATTCACTTAAAGTGGGAAATTTTACAATGACGAACCCTAAAGAGGAATCTAAAATTGTCTTCACACATAGCTCCAAGAACATCAACAAGAGAGATCTACCATGTTTCATTTAGTCACAAAAAAAAAGGGGAGAGAGGCAATGCTCTCCACACAACCAAGAATTCCAATGAAGAGGAGAAGCCATCCTCCTCATTGGCCCCTGAGCCCTAACCAAATTACAATAGGAAATGGATTCAACTCACATCAACAAACAAGATTCCGCATCACAATACTAGATTTTTACAATCATATCACATTCCAAAATAAAGGAGTTGCAGTCACAAGAAGGACAACAATAAAATACAAAAGGCCTTATCATAAAAGGCTAGAGGAGTAAGATCTATGGGGAAGCCGCTTATACCTTCTAATGGAAAACAGGTTTCCAACTAAAAACCCGCCAATATATATCATCTTAGAAAACCCCTACATACTCTTATGCCTCCCTCAAGTACCTCTTATGCATCCCCATTCTCTTATGCCTCCCTCCTCTTATGGCTCCCTCATAAGTAAGAAATGCAAGCTATTTCTTTTCCAAGGTGGAACACCCATCCCAAACTCCCTCCACAAAATAACTCTTATGCCTCCCCACATTCTCTTATGCCTCCCCACAAGAAATATCCCCATAGTCTTCTCCTACACCACACTTAGGAAATCTACCCAACCAACCAATAAACATACCAAACACTCAAAAACATTCACATATACATAATATAGAAAGGAAACATTTTACAAGAGTCAAGTTCCTACCTCTCTATGATAGAGTTTGATCCAAAAGTTTAACAACCAACTTCTTCACATCCAAACAAACACTAATAGCTCCAACAAATCCACAAGCACTCCAAAATCCTCTAACTCTCTCCAATTGCAAGAGCACAAAACCAAATGAACTAACCCCCAAAAACACAAAGAATTCAAATAAATAGAAAAGGGACAAAGAGAATGAGATGGCTCCATGTAGGATGCCACATCACTCATCCTCAACTCCACCTCATAAGTCAACTTCAAACTCTAAGGTACAATCAATATGTGGGTGAATAAAATGATATTTTACTTATACACACAATCCAAACCCACAACCCTAAGGACTAAAAATAATTATATGTAAGAAGGTGTAATAAAAATTACATCTTGGATTCCTAAAATACATAAAGAGGCCTAATTTTGGCTCCCCAACCCATAGGTAGCATTTTTATACAAATTTAAGAGGTGTGGGATAAGTTTAACTTATCCCACAAGCCTCCGAAATCAACCCATAAGGACATACCCGAATTTCAAAAGGAAGGTGGAGTGTTTCACACTCAAATTTACTTACACATTACTTCCAACACATAATCCAAGAGTCATCAAATATAATAAATACATTTATTTGACCCATTTATAGTTAATTTAACAACATGATTACTCACAAATCTAGACATAAAGTAATTAAATAATGAAGGGGAAAATATATCACTAATAATCACATACTAATATTAAACAAAGGAAATTAAATAAAAGAATACACATAACCCCTTGGTCACATTTAAAGGTTATCCCCCCATGGGAATCCCTAAAAACAATCATTCATACACACATAACAAGAATACATGTTTCCATGATGACCCTTTCTGAATTCATCTAGGATTCCAATGTGGTTGGTATCCAATCCCCCGATGTTCGTTGTGACATTTTTACCTGTAAAACACATAAAACCTCCTTCGGCCTCGTGGCCACATCAAAACATCCAAAATAGCATAAAATATAACTACCAAAATCATCTATATATGAATCAAAAATCATCAAAGAAAGTAATGATATCATTACAATTTCATCAATAACCATATGATCACAAGATTAGTTCAATTTTCTAGGTCTACTCAATATGACAAAATATCTCATGTACAAAGAACATATATATAACCATATCAATCAATGTATCAACATCGTATAAAATATCTATAATAATTCACATGCATCATATATCAATCAAAGTCAACAATAGTCCTTGATCTCTAATGTCTAACACCATGCTAGATCAAAAGCTACAATAATATCTATAAGTGAAATCAAAAGTATCATAATCAATATCAAAAGATGTCAAAGGAAGTGGGCACTAAAATTTTCAATTCTAGTGGTTATCCACTAAAGTGAAGTTGTCATAACCCATGGGAACCGACCTCAACATACCCAGAAAAAAATTAAATCTAGATAATAGCTCGTATGAAGAGCAAGAGGTTTAAAGATACAATAGGTTTACTTTCAAAGCACAACATTTAATAGTTATAACAAGATTACTAACCTTGTTACTCAATCACATAAATTTATTGAATGATGCTAGGAGGTCATTTACTTGATGTGAAAACACAACAATCAAATCGTAGGAGGAAAAAATATATATGTTATTGTTATCCAAAATTCACCCCCAAGGTAAATTTTGATAACATGCATCAAATTCTTTAGTCCCAAGCAATTATATTGATTCAAGGCAAAGCATCATGTTGCTGGGGTCCCCTCAGATTTTTTCTAACTCCCCTGGCCAAGAAAGAAAGAGCAAGCTCTGAAAAAATGTGAAAAGGTTGCAGAAGACAGGCTCGGGCCAGGAAAAATCACGAAAAATGGCTAAGTCTTAGTCTCCGGGACAGCCGGGACAAAAGTACGCGAGGGACGCGTGGGACGCGAAAGCGCGATCACCCGAAGGAAGAGTTTTTCATCTGGGACAGCCGGGACAAAAGTACGCGAGGGACGCGTGGGACGCGAAAGCGCGGATCGCCCGAAGGAAGAGTTTTTCGTCCGGGACAGCCGGGACAAAAGTACGTGAGGGACGCGTGGGACGCGAAAGCGCGGATCGCCCGAAGGAAGATTTTTTCATCCGGACAGCCGAGACAAAAGTATGCGAGGGACGCATGGGATGCGAAAGCGAAATGGGCGAAGACAGAAGAGGAAAAGTCAACGTTTGACCTGCGAAACTTCAAACGGCCATAACTTTTGACTCCGAGCTCCGATTTTCACAAAATTGGACTTTCTGGAACGAGCACGACGTCCTCTACGCCACAGAATAGATATATTTAATTAAGAGAAACATATTCGGCTCCAGTCAGTTAATGTTCATTCCCGTCAAATGACAGAAAACGCCTGCCAGACCCAAAATAGCTGCCCGCACTCAGAAGGCCATAACTTTTGCATTTCTCAACGAAATTGCACAAAATTGGTACCGTTGGAATCGTGGTTCCGAGCCCGATGTAAAAAAATCAATAAATTCTAGATTTTATTAGAAATTAATTGAGTTTTTAACAAAACGTGGTCGGGTTCAAAACAGTGTTTTATTTGGTAGCTGGGAGTGCAATTAAGAGGCATGGTCATCATTCTTTCTCTGCTGCAGCACATGGGACAGTATGGGGAGCCTTTTTCAAGTAATATACAATCATTTCACTCAATTTAATGCTTCTTACAGGTGGTTGAAGGACAGATTTCGGGATTTCCATTTTCCCTTCTCTTCTCCTTCTCATTTTTTCTATAAATTGGAGTGTTGGGCTCATTGTAAAGTAGAGAGTTTTTGGGTAGCAAAGCTCTGCCAAAATTGCTTTGTGAAGCCGAGATGTGTTGCAGGCCCTTGTATTGGACTCCTTGCATGGTGATCCGGCCCTTATCTTGTAATAGAAGCAGTGCATACCAGAAGCAATAAAATACAAGTTTGTGGATGTATCTTCCCCTGCTTGTGTTTTCTTACATTCTTCTTGCCCTTTTATCTTTCCACAAGAATATTGTGTCTATTATTATGTTCTTGCGGAATTCATTATCATTGTGTGTGCTTGGAATCTGCTTTGTGAATGCATTTTGCTAGATGATGGAGAAGCTGTCATCACCTCTTCTAGTGTGCACTTTGCCTTTGTATTTCACACATTTGGAGACTACTCTCACATCCTCCTTTTCTGGTGTATCACCACTTTAGTGTAGGATTTCATTTTATGTATTCTCTTTCCCTGGTCCCTTGGAAATTTAGATTAGAAAGGTTAGCTTATCTGCATTAGAGTAGATTGTGGCGGTAGTTTAGGAGCAAGAACTAGCTTTCTCTGGAGGTCTATCTCAAGTAGCAAGTCCCACAACTTAGAGATAGTACCCATGTTATCTAATCACACTTTGTGAGTTCAAATACATGCACAGGGGGTGTTGTGATTCGGGATAACAGTTATTCACTTTAACACTCGACAACGATTAAAGCAAAAACAAGAAGATATCAAGAGGAAAGGAGATATTTCTGCAAGGTGAACAAATCCACAACAAAGGTAGCAAGGAAAAACCAAATTTGGCAAAACAAAGTTCTATTTCATGATATTTTTAAATCTAGCAAATGTAGCAATGAGTAGAATTATCTTTCATGTTCCTCCAGCTTCAACAAGGCACACAAACACCCCAAAGTCCTGCAGCAACAAACCTCTAGTTGAATCTCCATCCAAAAACATGCTAGGTACCAAAAATCCACTCAATCCCACGTTGGCACAGGTAGGGAGCTCCCAAAACCACGAGCTTTAGAAGACAAAAATTAAAGTGGTCTCAAATAATGCAATGAGCGTAGTATATACACATATGGGTTTAATGAAAAAATGAACCAAGACTTCAAATACACATGAGACAGGGAGAGGAAAATCCATAATCAACAAAATTTCAAATATCCTCATAGCCTACATTTGAAATGGGACGGAAGGGCAAGACAGGGGCATCCATCGAAGCATAGGAAAAATAATGGATTTACTTTGTCAGATGTAGTCATAGGTGACAAAGAAGACATGAATGCACAATGTAGTGCCCACTTCCCTTCGACACATATTAATTTTTGATTTCAATTATTGGTGGTTATACATGGATATTATTGTATCATTTTGACTTAACATGATGATTAGACGATAGAGTTTTTGGACTATTGTGTGATTTCGATTCATAGTATGATGTGTGTGGATTCTTAGAGACAATTTAACTTTATGATGATGTGTTGTTGACACAATTATATCTTTATGAAATTGAAATTTTGTCATATTTAGTAGGCTTTAGAAGTCAAACTAATCTTGTGATCTATTTGGTATTGATTAAATTTAGAATTGAGATGTTGTTGGAAATTGAAAATAATAACACTACTTGTCTAGATGATGATTTAATTTAATTTATATGTGGATTATTGTCAATTTATATTTGTATATTTATGTTGGATGTTTTTATGCAGCCACAAGGACGAATAAGGTATTGCATGATTTTGTAGGTAAAAATATCACAACATCCAATAAGGGACTGGAGACCAACCACATCGGAATACCGGATGGATTCAACGATGGTCACCATGCGAACTTGTGTTATATTGTGTGTGTATGTCTTGTTTGTTGTTAGGGTGTCCCCATGGGGGGGATAACCTCAAATTATGACCAAGGTGTTTGTGTGTTGTTATTTATTTTATTTTCTTGTATTTAATTTTAGAGTATGTGATTTTATGGTGATGTATTTCCCTTTTTATTAATTAAGTTATGTGTCTAGATTAGTAAGTTAATCATGTTACTAAACTAATTATGGATGGGACAAAAATAATTCATTTATTAGATTAGATGGTTCTTTGGTTTATGTGTTTTAAGTTGAGTGTATGTGATCTTGAGTGTTGTACACTCTACCTCTTCTTAGAAATTCGGATTTGGCCTTAAGGGCCAATTTTGGAGGCTTGTGGGACAAGTTAAACTTGTCCCACACCTCTTAATTTATTATACCAACCCTACCTATGGGTTAGGGGGTCAAAAATAGACCCCATTATGTGTTTTGGGAAGGAAAAAAGGTAATTTTTATTGCACTTTCTTACATGTATTTATTTTTAGTCCTTAAGGGGTGTGGGTTGGAGTGGTGTGTGTAAGAGGGTTGTCATACCTCTCAACCACCCATTTATTATGCATTGGGGTTGAGGTTTGACTTGTGATGTGGAGTTGAGGATGAGTGATGTGGCATCCTACATGGAGCCACCTCACCCTCCTCTTTCCTTTTTCTATTTATGCAAGTTTAATTGTTTATTTGGGGGTTACTTCTTTCCATATTTTTGTGCGATCTTTCTTTTGGAGAGTTAAATAGTTTTGGAGTTCTTGTTGAATTCTTGGAGCTTTTTGGTGTTGGATTCAGCTTTAAGGAGCTTGTATTGTGTCTTCTTTGCCATGTTCTTACCATAGAAAGGTAGGAGCTATAATCTTTTACTTGTTTTTTCTTTTATGTGTGTGTATATTTGTAGTGCCCACTTCCCTTTGACACCTATTACTTTTGATTTCGATATTGTTGTATATACGTATGGACATTGTTGATTTCGATATTGTTGTATATACTTTGATTAGGGTTAGATTTTGATTTATAGTATTATGTGTATGGATTATTAGAGATATGATATATTGATGATGATGGACTGTCGACATGGTTATATATTATGACATTCATGTTTTTGTTATATTGAGTAGACCTTAGTAGTTGAACTAATCTTGTGATCCATTAATATTGATGAAATGTAGAATTGAGATGTGTTGGGAATTGAAATTAGTAACATTACTTATCTAGATGATAATTTAATTTAATTTAATTTATATGTGGATGCTTGTTGATTTATATTGTATATTTTATCTTGGATGTTTTGATGTGGCCACGAGGCCAAAGGAGGTATTGTATGTTTTGCAGGTAAAATATAACACAAAAAGTAATGGGGGATTGGAGACCAACCACATCGGAATACCGAATGAATTCAACAAGGGTCACCATGGAAAATTGTGTTTTGTTGTGTGTGTCTTGTTTGTTGTTAGGGGGTTCCCATGGGGGGATAACCTCCAAATGTGACCAAGGGGTTTGTGTGTTCTTTTATTTTGTTCTTTTATTTAATTTTAGTATGTGATTTTATAGTAATGTATTTTCCCCTTTTATTAATTTATTAATTTGTGTTTAGAGTAGTAAATTAATCATGTTGTTAAACTAACCATTGATGGGTCAATAGAATTCATTTATTGGATTTTCTAGCTCTTTGGTTTATGTGTTTAAGTTGATTTCTTGAGATCTTGAGTGTTGTACACTCCACATCTCCTTGGAATTAGGATTTGTCCTTAAGGGTAAATTTAGGAGGCTTGTGGGACAATTTAAACTTGTCCCACACCTATTAAACTACTATACCAACCCTACCTATGGGTTGGGGTAAAAATTAGACCCCATTATGTGTTTTGGGAAGATAAATTTGTAAGTTTTTATTTCACCTTCTTACATGCATTTATTTTTGGTCCTTAGGGGTGTGGGTTTAGATTCTTTGTGTAAGTAACTTTTCATTTATTCAACCACTTATTAATTAGGCTTTGGAGTATGGGGTTGACTTGGGTGATTTGGGGTGGAGAGGAAATTATGTGGCATCCTACTTGGAGCCACATCATCCTCCTCCTCATTCTTTGTATTTATTCAAATTTTTAAGAGGAATTTGGGGTTACTCACTTTTTTTTAGATCTTTCTCTTGGGTGACTACTTGTGGAAGTTTGAAGATGTCTTGGAAAATTTCTTCTGTTGAATATTTTGGAACTAGTTTTCAAAGAGGAGCTTACCATGGCAAGGTAGGATCTTGCTCTTTTATCTTGCTTCTTAATTCTTGCATGTTATGTGTTTGTGTGAAATGGTGTTCTTGTTTGAAGTGTTGGGTAGAATGTTGACCTTAGGTTGTGTTGAGATTTGGATATGGGGATGAAATATGTTGGGAGGCATAAGAGATTCTTGTTGGGTTTATGAGGGAGTGGGTTTTGGATGCCCCACCTTATTTTATTCTACTATATTATGTATTGTGGGAACCATAAGAGTGAGGGAGGCATAAGAGACATGGTTTTGTTGTGAGGGAGGCATAAGAGACTTGGGATTGAATGTGTGTTGGAGGGATTTAGAGGTGGGCATCCAAACCCTTGGGAGGCACAAGGAAACCCCATTTTCCCATCTCTTTTTGGCTATTTTAGAAGCCTTTGTTGGGAAATCTTGTGATTAAAATAAGTGCTTTGTGATTTTTATTCCTTATTTGTTTAGTTGTATGAAAATGAATTTTGAAGCATTGTTTTAGTTGATATGAGTTGAAAAATCCCTTATTGCCTTGTGGTTGCGGATCGGGGCCAATGAGAAGAATTACTTCTTCTTCTCATTGAAATTTTTTTGGGTGGAGAGTGTTGCCTCTCCCCCATTTTTAATTGCTGTGAAAAGTGAAGAGAAGATGGAGCTTGGTAGAATATTGGAATGTTGGAGATTTTAAAGAAGACAAAATGTATCTCATTGTAGTTTTCATTCTTGTAAAAATCTCCACTTCAAGTGGAAGGTTATTGCATTGTCTATTTTAAAGGAAAGAGTTGTTGTATTTATTTTAGAAGGTAGGTTGTATTGTTCTTTACTGATCAATAATGTATTGTATGTTGAAAAAGAAAGAATTTTTTTGTTGTAAAGCTAGTTTTGTTGTAATAGAAAGGAAGTTTTTAAAGGAAATATCCTATTCCCATTGTAGTTGAATATTTTCTCATATAATGTGTAGCTCTCATTGGAAAGTTAGTAGTTCTCATTTTAAAGACTTATTGAAAACTTTGTTATAATTGTTTGTGAGAATGGTTGGAAATTGTAGTTTGTAAAAGGAAAGGAATAGTTACTTCTTTTTCATCCCATGAAATTTATAAAGTAGTGAAAAAGTTATATTTTCTCATTATCTTATAGTGGTTGAAAGAAATTTTAAATTTTCCTAATTTTCCTGAAGAGAAAGAGTTCTTTGCTTATTTTTAGGGCGGCTAGGTGCAAGCACAATCTCTAGGAATCAGCACTCAACTTTAGATTACGACTCTAATCTTGCACACTAGTGAAACCTGATCTCTGTTACCTCCCTGATGAGTAGCATACATCATCTGTTGTATGCAATTAGTGATACTAACCCCACCATGTCGAAGGGAGTCTCTATGGAATGCTCTTGTTGAACATCGTATTGCTTCAACCCCTACTTAAGGAGGCCTCGTGACTATCTCCCGATTACAAGGACAGGGGCAAGTGAAAGAGAAACTCTTCCAAATTGTGTGCACTGACGGGAAAGCATTGCCCTACACAATCATGGAAAGGCATTGCCCTAGACCTATTCAAGTGTATGGAAAGGAATTCAATTTTAAATTGTTAATTACTTGGTCAACAAAATAGATAAATCCATAAAGCTAGTGGAATAAGGAAATTGTATGGTTACTACAAGCCCTTAGTCTCAATTTGACTTAGAAATCCTTAGTATTAAAATTTCTATATGCCTAAATGGGTACCATTCGTCAATTAAATAGTAATAGTAGAAGAGAAAGGAAATTTATTTGTACTCTATAAACTACTATCAAACTATGATAGACATTTTAAGTATGACACTAAGATTTTCCACTACTAAAAAAAAGAGTAATACTAAAGGGATAATAGTATAAAAATTGAAATATTAATAATAGTAAAAATATTATTTATATCAAAGTATTATTAATAATAATATCAAAATAATATGGTTTTTAATATATATTAAAATTTAATCAAAGTTCATATTAATAAATAAATAAATAGTAATAAAGAAAATTTATTTAAAACAACTCCTTGTGGAAACTATGGCCTATGGCTTGGTCGTTTGTTTTGTTTAAAGGAAATTAGGTGGGCGGGGGAGTGTCACGACCCCACCCGCCACCCAATTTATATGGGTTGGGGAGTGGGTTTGGTGACCCTCCCCCAAACAAAAATAAAAAAAACTATCCCCAAACAATAACAACTACCCCAAATTTTACTTTGCACTTTTCCTTGTTTAAGGGGTATCAGCAAAACAAACCCGTGGCTTGAGATTTTTCAAAACCATAATTTTATTTATCATTGTATATATATATATATATATATATATATATATTCAAAAACACCACCACTGAATTTTATTGGTATTTTCAGGTTTTAACCCAATAAAATTTAAAAATATATATATGTGTATCATACACATATATATACATATACAAGTGTATATACATGTGTGTGTGTGTGTGTGTGTGTGTGTGTGTGTGTGTGTGTGTGTGTGTGTGTGTGTGTGTGTCCTCCCATACCCAAAATGAAAACATGTATGAAACTTAACTAAATCACAAAATGGGACAAACCCATTTTCCTACTTGGGCAAATAATATTGAAATGAAACAAATAAATACATTTAAAACCCTAATGAGGGTATAAACAAATAACAAAAATAATGGAGCTTGTATGCCTCTCAAAAATATTTGAATGGAATCCAATGGCTTCCCATCCTCCTCTAATAACCTGCAAAACAAAAGAAAGAAAATAAGCCAAACGAAAAGAAAGGAAGCTTTCTTAAGCATGCTTTAGGGTTAGTTTCCTTTTTCCCTCATCAAGGGTCCTAAATGAATCCTTCCAAGGGATGAGATTCATCCCTACAAAAACTAGGTGGGGAGTGGGTGAGTGGAATTTGAATTTAAATTTAAATGTTTTAATTTGAATAATACATTGGTTGACCTTTTAAGGGGTTCACTTTATGGGGTAGGAGTATGTTTATTAATTCTAACCCCATGGAAAATAGGTACCTTGTTAATTGTTATTAAAAAGTATGAGATTAAATAATTTTAGTATTTATTTATATTGGCCCTTTTACCCTTGAGATTTAAATTTGGAATTTTTAACTATAGTGGAATTAAATTGTTTATTAAAAGTAAATACATAGGGAGAAATTAACCATGCTTGGTAAAATTAAATTCATTAAAGTTTAAATGTGGGTTTTAATATTTGGTTATAATGGGGACAATTTTAATTATAAATAACTTAGAAAAATTAAGGGACAACTGTATTTTCTAAGCCTCGTATGTGGACATGTTTCTCAAAAAATTATGAAATAAATTTTCTAGATTTTCCTAGGTTGTTCTTGGGTTTTGTGCGGAAAATTTTGTGGGTGTTACACTTGGTATCAGAGCTGTGGGTTAAAAGCTTGAACCCTTGGGCACATAGGAAAACATGAGACATGAACATTAAACCTAGTACAATATTAAACTTAGCACAATACTAAACCTAGAATAAAAACTTTGTCTGAAAATTGTATATTTTAGTAAACATAGAAAATTGCAATAAAACCTAGAATAATGAAATAAATCTCACCTTGGTCTATATAAGAGGCGCGGACTAGACAAGTGGTCCTTACACATAATTCTAGACTTGCCACCTCCATATCAAGTCGTAGCGGCCATTCTCCCCTGCATTTTTATATACGCTTTAGGATGTTAATGTCACTATACGCAGAGGGTCCTTAGCGGATGATCAACTAGACATGATAGGGAGCCATCCATTGAGGCTCATATGTATCCTCGAAGCAGTGAGGAGAATAGAGCGAGAGAAATCCCGTGTGGAGTTAGCCGAGAGAAGATTCACTACATAGGGGACACGGAGACAAGATTTCGGAGACACGAGATAGATCTCGAAGCCCGAGACAACATGATGATCGTGATAATAGACCTAGAGGTAGACAAACTACAACCGCATACCATATCGGGAGATCCTGAAGCTATAAACATCTCACTATTTTGGAGATACATGTGGGTTTCATGTAGAGGCCTGGTTTGTGAGCTTGAGTGGATGATTCAAGATCTTCCCTGTACTAGCAACACGAAGCTCATGTTGCAATCCATCTTCTAAGGATGGAATAGGTGTCTAGTGGAGGACCAAGGAGAAGAAGAAATTCCTCATTGATTCGAGAGATAGTTACTTGGGAGGTCTTTGAGGAGCGGTTTAGGAGCAGTTACTTACCTTAGAGATTCATTCAACAGAGGATAGATGAGTTCCATGACCTCCGTCAGACATCTGAAACTGTAGCTGAGCATGAGAGTCAATTTTTGGACCTACTCCAGTATGTCGACTATATACAGGATGAGAGTTTATGGATTCATAGGTTCATCAGGGGCCTGAATTTAGATTTGGGTGGTACGATACATATCCACTATCCAAAGAACTTAGTAGAGGCCATTGAGAAGGCCTACATAGGAGAGGAGACTCAGGGAAATATGTAGCGGCTAGGGACAGAGTTTAGAGCCACATCTAGCAGGCATAGGATAACATGTCGAGGGGGTCAACTCCTCCTCCTCGTGGTGGATATGGTTCTATATAGTCTTCATTTAGGCCACCACAATAGCCACCTTAGCAGCAATAGCATACCCGCCCATCTTACAGACCTCCATAGAGATTCGACGCACATAGGGGGCAGAGTATGTGGCCTCCTCCTTGGGTTTCCATTGGGACACAGGGTGCATTGAGAGCTCACTCATCAAGATCTTGCCAGTAGAGACCTCAATAGTCCATAGCTGGATCATTAGGATCCATAACACATACCTCTAGAGTATCGGCTAGAGTTGCATCTCATTGGAGAGGACCGGGTAGTTGTTATGGTTGTGGTGTTTCTAGACATCATTGGAGAGAGTGCCCATAAAACCCTAGTAATAAGGGTAAGATGTAGATTTCAGAGCCTACTGATGGTGACATGGGGCACAACCATCAAATCTATACAGCAATTAAGAACCACTAGGCTGAGCACCAAAGTACTATGATAGAGACAAAAAGTAGCATTAGTGGTATTTCTACCTCCATTCTATTTAATTCTAGTTCATCTAATTCTTTTATTTCACCATCTTTAGTAGAGTGTTGTGGGATGGTGGTAGTTAAACAGGGTCTTAGTTGGGATGTTGAGATGGCTTCTAGAGCCAAGATCTTTGTAGGCTCCTTATTTAAGGAGTGTATAGTTAATTTGGGACCCTTCACCACTACCTCGGATCTTCGTATCCTTCCATTGGGTTTGTATGAAGTCATCTTGGGCATGGATTGGTTGTGCATCCAGAGCCGAGTGGATTATTACCATAAGACTATATCATGTACATATGATCTAGGAGTTGATTCAGTGATAGCAGGGGTTAGGAGGCTCATTTCCATCTACACCATCTCTGCTATGCAGATTAAACACTATATGCAATAGGTTTCTAGATGTATGTTATTATGATTAGTGACAGATCGGAGGATGAGCCTAGTATGCCATCCCTTGATGACCATCACATCTTGAGAGAGTTTTATTATTTTTTCCGATAGCTACTGGGGTTACCACCCCCACGTGAGATATATTTTCACATAGATTTGGTTCTGGTGCAGAGCCTATCTCACGAGCACCTTATCGGATGACTACCCTTGAGCTCTGTGAGCTCAAGTTGTAGCTTGAGGGCCTTTTGGAGAAATGCCTATTCCATTCTAGTGTATCCCCTTGGGGTGCATCAATGATTTTTGTAAAGAGGAAGGAAGGATCTTTGCGGTTGTGTATTGATTACCTCAGTGAACAAAGTAATGATCAAGAATCGGTACCCCTTTCTACGCATTGATGATTTATTTGATAAGATGAAGGGGGGCACATTTTTTTTCTCAAGATGGATCTTAAGTCGGGATATATCATCGGTATGAGGATCACGGAGGAAAATATTCATAATACTTCCTTCCGTATGCAAGATATGGCCACTACAAGTTCACGGTAGTGCCTTTTAGTATGACGAATTCCTCCACGGTGTTCATGAGATTGATGAATAAGGTGTTGAAGATAGTTTTCATTCACTTCATGCTTATTTTCCATGACGACATTCTTATATACTCATGTACGCGTGAGGAGCATAAGGAGCACATTTTGTCAGGTTCTTCGGTGTCTTCATGAGTAGCATCTTTATGGGAACCTTGAAAAGAGTGCGTTCTTTTAGAAAAAGGTGTAGTATTTGGGCCACATCATTTCGGGGAACGTATTATTCTCGATCCTTCCAAGATTCGAGCTATTATGGATTGGCTAACACCCACTAGTGTGACAAAGGTGCGTAGCTTCATGGGCATGACAGGATATTTTTTCAGACTTCTCTCGAGTTGTGCACCCCATCGCTTCCTTCATTGAAAGGGAAGAATTTTGTATGGTCGAGATAGATGTGATTAGGCCTTTAGGAAATTGAATGGATGCCTCGAAATATGCCTATACTTGTAGTTCCGAGATCCTTATGGCGAGTTCTTTGTTTTCAAAGATGCTTCTTTGGCATGACTTGGAGGTGTGTTGATGTAGGAGGGTAGATTAGTTGCTTTTGAGTCTCACAAACTCAAATATTATGAGCTCAATTATCTGAATCATGATATTGAGCTTGCAGAAGTTGTTCACACGTTAGTTCAATGGAGAAACTTCCTTCTAGGCTAGAGATTTACACTTAAGACTGATCACTCAAGTATTCACCACCTCTTGATGCATCCCAATCTCAACGCTCATTAGCAACATTGGATGGAGTTGTTTTATGAGTATGACATGGAGATAGAGCATGTGAAGGGGAAGGAGAACGTGGTTACAAATGCCCTGAGTAGACGAAGACATGTGGTTATGGCCACTTCAGTGGGTATAGATTTGCGGAGCAGGATTTTACAGCAACTTCCTCATGATAGCTTTTACCTTACAGCCAGAGAAAAGATTGAGTCTCAGAGACCCCTTGAGGGGAAGTTTGATGGTTTTTCATTAGATGAAGATGGCCTTCTTAGGCATAGAGACAAGATATATGTTCCTAGAGATGGAGGCTTGAGATAGGAAATTTTGACAGAGGCTCATCATGCACCTTATTCATCCCATCCCGGGGTGAAGAAGATGCATGCCACCTTGAGACAGTTGTACCATTGGAGGGTAATTCGGAGGGACGTGGATCAGTTTGTGTCACGTTGTTTAGAGTGTGAGAAGTTGAAGGCTGAAAATAAGCATCCATCTGGCCTTCTCTTTCCTCATACTATATCAGAGTGGAAGTGGGACACCATTTCCATGGACTTCATTATTTCGTTACCGACATCGAGATACCACCACGACACCATCATGGACACGATGGATAAATTGACAAAAGTCACTCATTTTCTTCGTGAAGACCACCTACACAACTAGTGCAGTGGCATAGATATATCTTGATGAGATCGTCAAAGCGTTGCAGGGATTCCGTACAAGATCATTTCTGAACGCAATCCTTTGTACACTTCCCACTTCTAGACAACCATGCAGTATGCCCTTAGGATGAAGATAAATTTCAACACAACGTATCGCCCCGAGACGGATGGACAGACCGAGTGTGTGAATTAGATCTTGGAGGACATTCTTAGGATGTACATCATGGATCTTAAGTCGAGATGGGAGGATTATTTGTACTTGTTGGAGTTTTACTACAATAATAGTTTTTAGAGTTCGATAGGCATGGATTTTTAGGAAATGTATGGTAGAGAGTGTAGGAAACCTCTTAGTTGGGACAGTTAGAGGAAAAGTTTTCTCTTGATTCAGCTTTACTACAGACATGGAGCAGCAAATTGTTATGATTAGGAAGAGATTACAGGAGTTTTAGGACAGTAAGAAGAAGTATTTGAATAAGCATAGTACATATCATAGTTTTGAGGTGTACATGAAGGTTTTCCTTCGTGTCGTGTCGCCACATAATATCCATATCCATTACGGAAAGGTTCTAATATTGATCCTATATTTTGGGTCCCTTTGAGATCTTGGAGCATATCATTCCATTGTCTTATCGTCTAGCATTACCACCCATCTTGTCTCGCATCCATGATGTATTTCATGTTTCTTTACTTAGGAGGTATATTGCAGATCCTTCTCATGTGCTGGATTCGACCTCATTGTAGGTGAAAGATCGGGGGTAGGTGATGGTGGATCCTGTCTATATTTTAGAGCACAGACCACAGGGCCTTTGAGGTAGAGATATTGATTAGGTTTTGGTCCAGTGGGATAGTTATGATGAGACTGCTCACTGTATGGGAGGATGCTACAGTGCTACGAGTCCAGTTTTAATACCTATTCTAGTGACTTCCAAAAGGAAGTCAAGTCTAAGGGGAGGGGGTGTAGTGCCCACTTCCCTTTGACACCTATTACTTTTGATTTTGATACTTTTGGCTATACGTATGGACATTATAGTATCATTTTGACTTAGCTTGATGTTAGATGATTGAGATACTTGGATTATGGTTGGATTTTGATTTATAGTATTATGTGTATGGATTATTAGAGATATGATATATTGATGATGATGGACTATCGACATGGTTATATATTCTGACATTCATGTTTTCGTTATATTGAGTAGACCTTAGCAGTTGAACTAATCTTGTGATCCATTAATATTGATGAAATGTAGAATTGAGATGTGTTAGAAATTGAAATTAGTAACGTTACTTATCTAGATGATAATTTAATTTAATTTATATGTGGATGATTATTGATTTATATTGTATATTTTATCTTGGATGTTTTGATGTGGCCACGAGGTTGAAGGAGGTATTGTATGTTTTGTAGGTAAAATATAACACAACAACCAACAGGGGATTAGAGACTAACCACATCGGAATACCGGATGAATTCAAAAAGGGTCACCATGGAAACTTGTGTTTTGTTGTGTGTGTCTTTTTTGTTGTTAGGGGGTTCTATAGGGAGGATAACCTGCAAATGTGACCAAGGGGTTTGTGTGTTTTGTTACTTTATTCCTTTATTTAATTTTAGTATGTGATTTCATAGTAATGTATTTTCCCTTTTTATTAATTTATTAATTTGTGATTAGATTAGTAAATTAATCATGTTTCTAAACTAATCATGAATGGGAAAAAATAATTCATTTATTAGATTTGATGGCTCTTTCGTTTATGTGTTTAAGTTGAGTGCTTGAGATCTTGAGTGTTGTACATTCCACATTTTCTTGGAATTTCAGATTTATCCTTAAGGTTCAATTTAGGAGGCTTGTGGGAGAAGTTAAATGTGTCCCACACCTCTTAAATTACTATACCAACCTTACCTATGGGTTTTGGGGTCACAAATAGACCCCATTATTTGTTTTGGGAAAATAAATTTGTATGTTTTTATTGCACATTATTACATGCATTTATTTTTGGTCCTTAGGGGGTGTGGGTTTAGATTGAGTGTGTAAGTAAATTATCATTTCTTCAACCACTTATTAATTATGCTTTGGAGTATGGGGTTGACTTGGGTGATGTGGAGTGGAGAGGAAATGATGTGGCATCCTACTTGGAGCCACATCATCCTCCTCCTCCTTCTTTCTATTTATTCAAATTTTTGAGAGGAATTTGGGGTTACTCACTTATTTTTGATTCTGTTGGGTGCTTTCTTGTGGGAGTTTGAATATTGATTGGAAAATTTCTTGTGCTGAATATTTTAGAACTAGTTTTAAAAGAGGAGCTTACCATGGAAAGGTATGATCTTTCTCTTTTATTTTTCTTCTTAATTCTTGCATGTTATGTGTTTGTGTGAAATGGTGTTCTTTTTTGAAGTGTTGGGTAGAATATTGACCTTAGGTTGTGTTGATATTTTGATATTGGAATGAAATATGTTGGAAGGAATAAGATATTCTTGGTGTTTTTAGGAGGGAGTGGGTTTTAGATGCCCCACCTTATTTTTTCTACTATATTATGTATTGTATTGGGAGTCATAAGAGTAAGGGAGGCATAAGAGACTTAGGATTGAATGTGTGTTGTAGGGATTTAGAGGTGGGCATCCAAACCCTTGGGAGGTAGAAGGGCACCCCATTTTCCTATCTCTTTTCGGCTATTTTAGAAGCCTTTGTTGAGAAATATTGTGTTTGAAATAATTTATTTGTGATTTTTATTCCTTATGTGTTTAGTTGTATGAAAGTGAATGTGGAAGCATTGTTTTAATTTCCATGAGTTGAAAATCCCTTATTGATTTTTGGCTGGGGCTTAGGTGCAAATGAAATGAATTGCTTCTTCTTCTCATTGGAATTTTGGTTGGTTGGAGAGTGTTTCATCTCCCCCATTAATTGGTTGTTGTGAAAGTCAAGGGAAAATGGAGCTTGGTAGAAGATTGGAATGTTGGAGCTTTCATAGAAGACAAAATTTATCTCATTGTAGTTTTTCATTCTTTTAAAAATATCCACTTCAAGTGGAAGATCATTGCATTGTCTTTTTGAAAGGAAAGAGTTATTGTATTTATTTAAGAAGGAAGGTTGTATTGTTCTTTAGTGATCAAGAATGTATTGTATGTTTAAAATAAAAGAAATATTTTTGTTTTAAAGCTAGTTTTGATGTAATAGAAAGGAAGTTTAAAAAGGGAAATATCCTCTTCCCATTATAGTTGAATATTTTCCCATATAATGTGTAGCTCTCATTGGAAAGTTAGTATTTCTCATTTTTAATACATATTGAAAACTTTGTTATAATTGTTTGTGAGAATGGTTGGAAATTGTAGTCTGTAAAAGGAAAGGAATAGTAACTTCTTTTTCATTCCATGAAATTTATAAAGTAGTGAAAAATATTATATTTTCTCATTCTATTATAGTGGTTGAAAGAAATTTTAAACCTATTCAAGTGTATGAAAAGGACTTCAATTTTAAATTGTTAATTACTTGGTCAAAAAAATAGCTAAATTCCTAAATCTAGTGGAGTAAAGAAATTGTATGGTTACTACAAGCCCTTAGTCTCAATTTGATTTGGAAATCTTTAGTATTAAAATTTCTTTATCCCTATATAGGTACCATTGTCAATTAAATAGTAATAGTAGAAGAGAAAGGAAATTTATTTGTATTCTATAAACTACTATCAAACTATGCTAGACATTTTAAGTATGACACTAAGATTTGCCACTAATCAAATTAAAAAAAAAATACTAAAGGGATAATAGTATAAAAATTAAAATATTATTAATGTTAAATATTAATAATAGTAAAAATATTACTTATATTAAGGTATTATTAATAGTAATATCAAAATAATATGGTTATATATATATATAAGTAATCAAAGTTCATATTAAAAAAATAGCAATAAAGAAAATTTATTTAAACCGATTCCTTGTGGAAACCGGGGCCTATGGCTTAATCGTTTGTTTTGTTTAAAGGAAATTAGGTGGGGGGAGGGTCACTGACCCCACCCCCTACCCCATTTATATGGGATGGGGGTAGAGTCGGTGACCCTCCCCACAAAAAAAAAAATAAACAAACCTATCCCCAATAAATAACAACTACCCCAAATTTAACTTTGTGCATTTCCTTGTTTAGAGGAATGTGCAAAACAAACCCGCAACCGAGATTTTTCAAAATCATAATTTTAGTTATCATTTTACACGCACACACATACAGAGATATATATATACTCCCACACCCAAAATGAAAACATATATCAAACTTAACTAAATCACAAAATGGGACAAACCCATTTGCCTACTTGGGAAAATAACATTGAAATGAAACATATAAATACATTTAAAACCTTAATGAGGGTATAAATGTAGTTCCCACTTCCCTTTGACACATTTTATTATTGATCATGACATTGTTGACTAGACTCATGGATATTATTGTAACTTTTGATTTAGCATGATGTTAGATGTTAGAGCATGGACTGTTGTTGACTTTGATTCATATATGATGCATGTGGATTATTAGAGACTTTTTATATTGATGTTGATATGTTGTTGACATGGTTATATTTATATATGTTGTTCGGACATGTGACATTTTGTCATATTGAGTAGACCTAGATAATTGAACTAATCTTGTGATCATATGGTTATTGATGAAATTGTAAATGATATCGTTACTTTCTTGGATGATGTTTTGATTTATACATAGATGATTTTGGAGTTATATTTTATATTTATTTTGGATGATTTGATGCGGCCATGAGGTGAAGGAGGTACTTTTCTTTTGTAGGTAAACATGTCACAACAAACATCGGGGATTGGAGACCAACCACATTAGAATCCTAGATGAATTCAACAAGGGTCACTATGGCAACATGTTTTGTTATTTTTGTATGTTTATATTGTTGTTAGGGATCCCCATGGGGGATCATCTTCGAATGTTACTGAAAGGGTTATGTGTATTATTTTATTTAGTTCCTTTGTTTAATTTTAGTATGTGTTTATTTAGTGATGTATTTCCCTTTATGATTTATTCAATTGTGTATAGATTTTGTGAGTAATCATGTTGTTAAATTAATTAAAACGGGTCAAAAAATGTATTTATTAGAGTTGATGGCTTTTGGATTAAGTGTTGTAAGTAATGTGTAAGTAACTTTGAGTGTGAAACACTCCACCTTCCTTTTGAAATTTGGATCTGTCCTTAGGGGCCGATTTTGGAGGCTTGTGGGATAAGTTAAACTTGTCCTACACATCTTAAATTGTGACACCAACCTTACCTATGGGTTGCGGCGTCAAAATTAGGCTTCATGATGTATTTTTCAAGACAATTTGTAAATTCTTTTTGAACTTTCTTTACATGTATTTAATTTTGGTCCTTAAGGGGTGTGGGCTTGAATTGTGTGTGTAAGTAAAACTTTCATTTATCCACCCACTTATTTATTGTTCTTTGGAGTTTGAAGGTTGACTTGTGAGGTGGAGTTGAGGATGTGTGATGTGGCATCCTACATGGAGCCACCTCATCCTCCTCTCTTATTTTTCTATTTATTTGAATTCTTTGGCTTGTTTGGGGGTTACTTCATTTTGATTTTGTGCTCTTGCAATTAGAGAGAGCTGGATATTTTTGAATGCTTGTGGATTGTTGGAGTTTTTGGACTATTTGGATTGGAAAAATCTTGTTGTTGAACTTTTGAACCAATCTCTATCATGGAGAGGTAGGATCTTTACTCTTGTGCAAAAGCTTTCTTTTCTATATTATGCATATGTGAATGTTTTTAATGTGTTGGTATGTTTGTTGGTTCATTGGGTAGATTGCCTAGGTGTGTAGGAGAAGACTATGGGGATCTTTGTTGGGAGGCATAATAGTTGTGGGGAGGGAGTTTGTTGTGGGTGTTCCACCTTGGAAAATAAATAGCTTGCATTTCTTACTTTTGGGGAGCCATAAGAGGAGGGAGGAATAAGAGAATGGGGAGGCATAAGAGGTACTTTGGGGAGGCATAAGAGTTTGTAGGGGTTTTGAGATGAATATATATTGGCGGGTTTTTAAGGTGGAAACCCATTCCCCATTGGGAGGTATAAGCATCTTCCCCCATAGATCTTTCTCTTTTGGCATTTGTATGATGAGGCCTTGTATATTTTGTTGTTGTCCTTCTTGGGACTGAAACTACATTATTTTGGACTGTGTTATGTTTGTGAAATCTGGTTTCATGATTTTGGAATCCTATTTTATTGCCATGATTTGGATCCATCCTTCATTGTAATGTGGTTGGGGCTTGGGGGCCAATGAGGAGGGCGACTTATCCTCTTCATTGGAATTCTTGGTTGTGTGGAGAGTGTTGCCTCTCCCCATTTTTATTGTGATGAAATTGGAAGCAAGGTGGATCTCTTTTGTCGTTGTTTTTTGAGTTGTGTTGAAGACCAAGTTCGAAGTTCTCTGTATTTCTTCCTTATTGTAAAGATTTCCCACTTCAAGTGGATGACATTGTAATAAGTATTTGTGGTGAAATGTTGTTTTGATTTTGGACATGAAAGTTATTGTGAATGTGAAAAGAAAAGAGAAAGATATATATATTGTAAGTTGTATTTTGATGAATGTAAAGGAAGTTGTAAAAGAAATATTTAGTTTAATAGAAGTTGCATTATATTCCACAAATGGTGTTGTTCTTATTTGAAGTATGTGTTTGAAATATATTGTGAGCTCTCTTTTTGGATGTTTTAAATATATATGAAAAAATATTACATCCCTCTTTATTATTCGAAATGCATGTTTTGGAAAATAGAATTACACTCTGTTTTATCTAGCATTGATTGAAGTAAAGTTAAACATTGTAAATTAAATTGGAATGAACTTAAATATTCAGAGTATGGAAAATGAAAATAGAAAAATTCGAGTTTAAGTATGATTTTCATTTTTATGCACTATAAAATATACAAATAAAACAAATTAGAAAAATGAACAGAGTACCTTGCAAGAATGAAAGAAAAAAATGAAACATTAAATTGAACTTAGGATGATCAAAATGTATCCCAACTAGATTTTATTTCTTAAGAAATTATTATATAACTTTATTAATCGGACTTTAGAGAAAAACACACATTTACCGAAAAGAAGAACTAAATTCGAATTGAATTCTTAACCTTTAGCTTTAAATCCCTTCAAATCCATTCCAAAATATTCCAAGTGTGATTAACCATGCACATTAGGTGTGTTGAAGAAGAAAGAATGGAAAAGTTTATCATTTTGGGTAATTGAAAAAATTCAGACCATTTTTTAATGGGTAAAAAATATGTTTTCTTAAAATTCACCCATACTAGTTGGTCAAAAATAAAATTTTAAGATTGTTATGAAAAGAGGAGGTTTATACGTTTCCAAAAAGTCCTCATTTTCCTAAATCCGAGCTTCCAGTCAAAAGTTATGGTCATATGAAGTTTTTACTTCGTTTTGGTTTTAAAAAAAACAAAAAAAAATGCAAAACTCATGAAGCCTTCCACCGCTCCGCTGGTCCAAACCTTCCTTTTAGGTGAAAAAATTTATAACTTTGAAAATTTCACTTTTGGAATTGGAAAAAATTTCTCCGTGGCCCCGCAGCCTTGCCCCTTCTTTTTTTTGAAAAGCACTTTTGCGTGCACGCAGGGCCAAGCATCCTTAAACTTAACCTTCTAAAATTTTGACAAAAATTCCTAAGTTCCTCCACCGGCCCCCCTCCCCACGTGTCACTGTTGGTTTGACACGTGGCTTCCTTAGGCATCGACAAAGTTGTAGAGTGTTTTAAAAATTTAAACTTGTTCTTCTAATATAACAAAATTCGTAAGTCTCCCCGATAGCCCGCCTTCCCGCATGTCACTATTGGTTTGACACGTGGCATCTTTAGGCATCGGCGGAGGCGCGGGTTATTTTTAACCCTTAACGCTCTTCCTTCAAAAATAATATTTTTCTAAGTTCCTCCGATGGCCCGTTTCCTTGCTTGAATCTTCGGGCTTGACATGTGGCTTCTCTAGGCATCAACGGAGGCAAATATCACTTTAAAACTTTCAAATTTTTCAACAAAAAAAGCTAAAAATCCTAAATGCCTCCGGCGACTTGCCTTCCCGTTTTGGTTAGAATTTTGGACAAGTGTCCCTTGTAGACCTTAGGTTTAATTTTAACCTTTGGCATGAAGCCCTACCATAGGTGAGCGTGCACACGGGGTAAATTCTACTTTTTGCCCAAAAGGGCAAAGTGCTAAGTTTCTCCCCACTCCCGCCGTCCGCGATCTCCTACGAGCAAAACCTTCCGCAGCCTGCATACTGCTTTTAGGAAAAATATCTTCCCAGGGGCCGCGAGCTTGATTTTAGGAAAAATTCTTCCCGATCCGCAAGCCCGCCCTTTGGGAAAAATTTCTTCCCGGCCCGCAGGCCCGCTTTTGGGAAAAATTCATCCCAAGGCCCACCGGCCCGTAACTTGAAAAATATGAGGAGTTAGGAGGACTTCTTTATATCATTGGAAAGGGGAAGAAATTTCCTATCTAATGGGAATGTTTTCAGGAACTTTTAAGTATGTTAATTATAGGAAAATTTAGGTTGAAGTTCAAAGATGAGTTTGAGAGTGGGTAAGTGAGAGATTACCCTTTTTAATTTAAACGTTTATTCTACCCCCATGTAATTAGATCTTGTTAAGTGTTTATACCTTATGGAATTAAATACCTTTGGTATTTAATGTTTTTTTCCCTTTTAACCCTACAAAATTTAATTAAGTAATATTTAACGATGTTAATTTAATTTTTTATTAAATTAAAACCTAAGGGAATTTTAACTATGCTTGGATTAATTTTACTCAAGAATTTTTAATGTCAATTTAATATTTATATCAATGGAAAATTGAATCATTGAATATGCTTTCCTTTGAAACCTTATTGTGACAACTGTGTAATTTCAAATCCTATTTGTGGGCACTTTGCAAAAAAAAATTATTCCATAATTTTCCTAAACTAAACCTAGGTTGTTCTTGGGTCTCGAGGGGAGTTTTTAGAGAGCGTTACACTTGGTATCACAGTCATGGGTTCAAATCTTGGACCCTTGGGCACACTATAAAACTTTATACATGAACTTTAAACCTAGTACAATATTAAACCTAGCACACTTTTAAATTTAGAAAACAATTTTGTTTGAAAATTGCATATTTTAGTAAACATGGAAGACTGAATAAAACCTAGAATAATGAACTAACTCTCGCCTTGGTCTCACAGTGGCAGCACGCACGAGATCGATGAGGGATCCTTTCATATAGAATTATACTTTCCACATCTAGATCATGCCATTGCAACTATCCTACCTCATATTTTACAGATGCTTCAGGACATCAATGTCGCTTTATGTGGAGGTTCCCTAGGAGGACATTCAGCCAAACATGATAGGGATCAATCCATTGATGCTCGTGCATCTGCTCAACACAACAAGGGTCCTAGAGAAGAGAAATACCTTGTGGAGTCATCCATAGATGAGTCACCGAAGAGGGGATAGGGATACCGGATTCTAGGACACATGGATAGGTCTCGGAGCCCTAGGCTTAGGGATGAGAATGAAGAGAGGCCTAGGTGTCACCAAACTATAGCTGTAGATCACATCAGGGAGATCCTAAAGCTATGACCATCTCATTATTCTTGTGACACATGTGAATTTCAGGTAGAGGCCTCGTTGGTGAGCTTAAGTGGGTACTTCAAGCTCTACCCTTGTTCTAGCAACACGAAAGCTCGTGTTGCGATCCATATTTTGAGGGATGGAGAAGGTGTTTAGTGGAGGACCAAGGAGCAGAAGCTCAACATTGATTTAGAGATGATTACCTGAGAGCTCTTTGAGGAGAGGTTCAGGAGTAGGTACTTATATTGAAGGTTCATTCAAAGAGAGAGATAGATGAGTTTCATGACCTCCAAATGACATCTTTGACAGTAGCTAAGTATGATATTCAATTTTTGGATCTACTCCAGTATGTCGATTACATGCAGGATGAGTAAGTATGGATCCACAGGTTCATCCAGGGCCTTAATATAGACATTAGAGGTATGGTGCGTATCCATTACCCACAAAAATTAGTTGAGGCCATTAAGAAGGACTATATAGATAGCGGAGGAGACTCAGGGAAAGACATAGCAAGTGAGAGACAGAGTTCGAGCCGCATCTAGCAGACGTAGGAAAACAAATCTAGGGGTCATCTCCTCCTCCTCATGGTGGACAAGGTTCAACACAGTCCTCGTTTAGGCCATAGCAGCAGTAATAATAGTAAAACAACATTAGATCCATCCACCTTACAAAACTCCATAGAAATTTGATACGAGGGGGCGGAGTATGGGGCCTCCACCTAGGGGTACCATTAGGACACTTAGTGCACTGAGAGCTCAGCTCAAAAGAAGATTTCTAGTAGAGACCTCAATTATCCATAGTCAGATCATCAGGATCCACAACATAGACCTCTAGATTACTGGCTGGAGCTGCTACCCATGGGAGAGGACTAGGTAGTTGTTTTGGTTGTGGTGTTGCTAGACATTTTTGGAGAGACTACCCACAGAACTCTAGTAACAAGGGTAAGATGTAGATTTCAAAAACTATTGTTGGTGATATAGGGTGTAGTCATCATATCTATTCCATGGTCAAGAACCGCCAAGTTGAGCATCAAAGTGCCATGATTGAGATGACAGGTAGCATTGGTGGAATTCCTACCTCCATTCTATTTGATTCTGGTTCTCTTGATTCTGTTATTGCACCATCTTTAGTAGAGTGATGAAGGCTCGTGCTAGTTAGGTAGGGTCTTAGTTAGGACGTTGAGATGGCTTCTAGAGGAAAGATCTCTGTAGACTCCTTTTTTAAGGAGTGTGTAGTGGATTTGGGACCTTTCACCACTACCTCGGATCTTTGTATCCTTCCGTTGGGTTCTTATGGAGTCATCTTAGGCATGGACTAGTTGTCTGCACACATAGCCAAGATGGATTGTTACCATAAGACTATATCTTGTGTAGATGATCTAGGAGTTGAGTCAGTGATTTCAGGGGTTAGGAGACCCATTTCCATTTGCACCATCTCCACTATGCAGCTTAAGCGGTGTTTGCGACGAGGTTTCCAAATGTATGCGGTTATTGTTAGTGACCGATTAGAGGATGAGTCTAGTGAACCATTACTTGATGACCATCCCGTTTTGAGAGAGTTTTCAGATGTCTTTCTAAGGTAGCTATCGGTGTTACCACCCCACATGAGATATATTTTTACATAGATCTAGTTGCAGGAGCAAATCCTATCTCACGAGAAACTTATTAGATTACCACCCCGAGCTCTATGAGCTCAAGTTACAACTAGAGGGCCTTATGGAGAAAGGCCTAATCCGTCCTAGTGTATCGCCTTGGGGTGCACTAGTGATTTTTATAAAGAAGAACATATCTTTACGGTTGTGTATTGATTACCATCAGCTAAACAAAGTAACAATCAAGAATCATTACCCCTTCCACGTATTGATGATTTATTTGATCAGATGAAGGGGCCATTGTTTTCTCTAAGATAGATCTTAAGTTAGGTTATCATTAGTTGAGGATTAAGGAGGTGGATATTCATAAGACCACCTTTCGTATGAGATATGGACACTATGAGTTCACCATGGGTGCCTTTTGGTTTGACGAACACCCCGTAGTGTTTATGAGTTTGATGAATAAGGTTTTCAAGACTTTCTTGATCGCTTCATGCTCATCTTACTTGATGACATTTTTATTTACTCACATATGCATGAGGAGCATGAATGGAACCTTCGACATGTTCTTCAGTGTCTTCATGAACATCATCTTTATGGGAACCTAGAGAAGTGTGTGTTCTTTCGAGACGGAGGTGTAGTATTTGTGCCACATCATTTATGGGGAAGGTATCACAAGATCCTTCCAAGATTTGAGCTATTATGGATTTTATAGCACCAAATAGTGTGACAGAGGTGCATAGCTTCATGGGATTAGTAGGATATTTTAGGATATTTGTTCAAGACTTATCTTGGGTTACGCACCCCATCAATTTCCTTCAAAGTGGAAAGGGAAGAAGTTTATTTTTTTAGATAGATGAGAGAAGGTCTTCAGGACATAGAAGGAATGTCTCATGACAACACCTATTCTTGCAATTCCGGATCCACAGGGTGAGTTTTTCATATCCATAGATGTTTCTTTGGTAGGACTTGGAGGTGTGTTAATGTAGGAGGGCAGAGTAGTTTCTTTTGAGTCTCACAAACTCAAATATTATGAGTTTAATTATCGAATAATGATATTGAGCTTGCAGAAGTTGTTCATGCTTTGGTTCAATGGAGACACTTCCTTCTTGGCCTTACATTCATACTCAGGACTAATCACTTGAGTCTTCACCACATTTTCACATAGCCCAATCTTAATGCTCATGTCGGTAACGTTGGATGGAGTTACTTTGTGAGTATGATATGGAGATAGAGCATGTGAAGGGGAAGGAGAATGTGGTTGTAAATGCTCTCAGCAGATGGAGACATGTGATTATGGCCACTTCGGTAGGCTCAAATTTGTGGAGCAAGATTATCACAAATGACTTCCCCATGACGGTTTCTACATTCCAGCTAGAGCAGAGATCAAGTCTCAGAGACCACTTAAGGGGAAGTTTGATGGTTTTTAATTAGAGGCGAGATGGCCTTCTAAGGCATAGAGGTGGGATTTATGTTCTTAGAAATAGAGGCTTGAGGCAGGACATTTTGATAGAGGCACATTATCGTACACCTTATTCATCCTATCCCGAGGTGAAGAAGATGCATGCCACCTAAAGACAGTTGTATCATTGGAGGGGAATTTGGAGAGACATGGCTTAGTTTGTGTCATGTTATTTAGAGTGTCATAAGGTGAAGGCCAAGCATCAGCATCCAGCTGGCCTTATCTTTCCTCATGATATACCGAGTGGAAGTGGGACACCATTTCCATGGAATCCATTATTGGGCTACCGATGTCGAGACACCACTACAATGCCATCATGGTAATGGTGGATAAATTGACCAAAGTGCCTCATTTTTCTCCAATGAAGACCACCTATACTAGCTAGTGCAGTGGGACAGGTATATCTAGATGAGATTTTCATATTACACAGATTCCAGGAAGATTATTTTGTCCGCGATCCTCTGTTACTTCCCACATTTGGAATACCATGAAGCATGCCCTCGATATGCAGATCAATTTCAACACATCATATCACCCAGAGATGATGGATACACTAAGCGGTGAGTTAGATCTTAGAGGACATGCTTAGGATGTATGTTATGGATCATCAGTCGAGATGGGAGGAGTACATGTACTTGGTGGAGTTTTCCTATAATAATAGATTTCAGAGTTCGATAGGCATGGATCCTTTTTAGGAATTGTATGGTAGAGAGTGTAGAACACCTCTTCGTTAGGACAGGTTAGAGGATAGGGTTTCTCTTCGACCAAGTTTATTTTAGGACATGGAGCAGGAGGTGGTTATGATCAGACATAGACTACAAGAGGCATAGGACATGCATGCGGAAGAAGTATGCGAGATCAACATAGGACCGATTGCAGTTTTGATGTGGGCATAAAGGTGTTCATTCCTGTCATCAGCCACATAAGAGCCCTATCCATTATGGAAAAGGTTCTAAGTTATCTCCTAGATTCGTGGGTCCCTTTGAGATCTTGGAGCGTATCGGCCCTTTGGCCTACCGTCTAGTGTTGCCACCTAGCTTGTCTCACATCCATGATGTGTTTCATGTTTCAGTACTTAGGAGATATATTGCAGATCCTTCTCATGTGTTGGATTGGACCTCATTGTAGGTGTAGGATCAAGGGCAGGTGATGGTGGAGCCCATTCACATTATAGAGTGCAGGACCCTGGGCCTTCAAGGTAGAGAGATTGACCAGGTTTGAGTGTAGTGGGACAGATATGATGAGACTACGGCTACATGGGAGGATGCTACTTTGTTACGAGTTTAGTTTCCACACCTATTCCAGTGACTTCCAGGAGGAAGTTGATTCTAAGGGGAGGGGGATGTAGTGCCCACTTCCCTTTGACACTTTTTATTTTTAATCATGAAACTATTGACTAGACTCATGGATATTATTGTAAGTTTTGATTTAGCATGATGTTAGATGTTAGAGCATGGACTATTGTTGACTTTGATTCATATATGATGCATGTGGATTATTAGAGACATTTTATATTGATGTTGATATGCTCATGACATGGTTATATTTATATATGTTGTTCGGACATGTGACATTTTTTAATATGGAGTAGACCTAGATAATTGAACTAATCTTGTGATCATATGGCTATTGATGAAATTGTAAATGATATTGTTGCTTGCCTAGATGATGTTTTGATTTCTACATAGATTATTTTGGAATTATATTTTATATTTATTTTGGATGATTTGATGCAGCCACAAGGCCGAAGGAGGTATTTGTGTTTTGCAGGTAAACATGTCACAACAAACATCGAGGGATTAGAGACCAACCACATTAGAATCCTAGATGAATTCAACAAGGGTCACCATGGCAACATGTTTTGTTATTTGTGTATGTTTGTATTGTTTTTAGGGATCCCCATGGGGGATCACCTTAGAATGTGACCAAGGGGTTATGTGTATTATTTTATTTAGTTCATTTGTTTAATTTTAGCATGTGTTTATTTTTTGATGTATTTCCCTTTATTATTTATTAAATTGTCTCTAGATTTTGTGAGTAATCATGTTGTTAATTTAATTAAAATGGGTCAAAATAATGTAGTTATTAGAGTTGATGGATCTTTGATTGAGTGTTATAAGTAATGTGTAAGTAACTTTGAGTGTGAAACACTCCACCTTCCTTTTGAAATTCGGATCTATCCTTAGGGGCTGATTTTGGATGCTTGTGGGACAATTTAAACTTGTCCCACACCTCTTAAATTGTTACACCAACATTACCTATGGGTTGGGGAGTTAAAATTAGGATTCATGATGTATTTTAGAAGAGAAGTTTTAAACTATGTTTGCACTTTCTTACATGTATTTAATTTTGGTCCTTAAGGGGTGTGGACTTGGATTGTGTGTGTAAGTAAAACTATCATTTATCCACCCACTTATTTATTGTGCTTTAGAGTTTGAAGGTTGACTTGTGAGGTGAAGTTGAGAATGTGTGATGTGCCATCCTACATGGAACCACCTCATCCTCCTCTCTTATTTTTCTATTTATTCGAATTCTTTTGCTTGTTTGAGGGTTACTTCATTTTGATTTTGTGCTCTTGCAATTGGAGAGAGCTGGAGATTTTTGAATGCTTGTTGATTGTTGGATTTTTTGGACTGTTTGGATTGGAAAATGCTTATTGTTGAACTTTTGAACCAAGCTCTAGCATTGAGAGGTAGGAGCTTGACTCTTGTAAAAAGATTTCTTTTCGATATTATGCATATGTGAATGTTTTTGAATGTATTGGTATGTTTTTTGGTTGGTTGGGTAGATTACTTAGGTGTGGTTGTAATAGAAGACTATGGAGATCTTTGTGGGGAGGCATAAGAGTTATTTGTGGAGGGAGTTTGGGTTGGGTGTTCCACCTTGGAAAATAAATAGCTTCCATTTCTTACTTTTGGGGGAGCCATAAGAGGAGGGAGGCATAAGATAATGAGGAGGCATAAGAGGTACTTTGGGGATACATAAGATTTTTCAAAGGTGGTTTTGAGATGAATATATATTGATGGGTTTTAAGGTGGACACCAATTCCCCATTGGGAGGTATAAACAACTTCCCCCATAGATCTTTCTCTTTTGGCCTTTGTATGATGAGGCCTTGTATATTTTGTTGTTTTCCTTCTTAGGAATGAAACTACATTATTTTTATTGTGTTATATTTGTGAAATTTGGTTTTGTGATTTTGAAGCTTGTTTTATTGCCATGAGTTGGATCTATCCTTCATTGTAATGTGGTTAGGGCTCAGGGGACAATGAGGAGGATGGCTTCTCCTATTCATTGGAATTTTTCGTTAGGTGGAGAGCATTTCCTCTCCCATTTTTTGTTGTTATCAAATTGGAAGCAAAGTGGATCTCTCTGGTACCTATTTTTGGAGATTTGTTGAAGACCAAGTTCAAAGTTCTCTGTATTTCTTCCTTATTGTAAAAATTTCCCACTTCAAGTGGATGACATTGTAATAAGTATTTGTGGTGAAATGTTGTTTTGATTTTGGACATGAAAGTTATTGTGAATGTGAAAAGAAAAGAGAAAGATATATATTCTATAAGTTGTATTTTGATGAATGTAAAGGAAGTTGTAAAAGAATTATTTAGTTTAATAGAAGTTGTATTATTTTCCACAAATGGTGTTGTTCTTATTTGAAGTCTATGTTTGAAATATATTGTGAACTCTCTGTTTAGATGTTGGAAATATGTATGAAGAAATATTGCATCCTCTCGTGTTATTCGAAATGCATGTTTTGAAAAATAGAATTACACTATGTTTTATCTCGCATTGATTGAAGTAAAGTTCAACATTCTAAATTAGATTGGAATGAACTTAAATATTCAGATTATGGTAAATGAAAATAGATTAATTCAATTTTAAATATGAATTTCAGTTTGATGCACCATAAAATCTACAAATAAAAAAAATTAGAAAAATGTATAGAGAACCCTACAACAATGAAAAAACAAAATAAAACATTAAATTTAACTTAGGATGATCAAAACACATCCCAAATAGATTGTATTGCTTAATAAATTCTTATAGAACTTTATTAATCAATCTATAGACAAAAAAATACACCTTTACTAAAATAAGAACTAAATTTGAATTGAATTCTTAACCTTTATCTTTAAATCCCTTCAAATCCATTCCAAAATCTTCCAAGTGTGATTCTCCATGCCTGTTAGGTGTGTTGAAGAAGAAAGAATGGCGGAGTTGATAAATTCGGGTAATTGAAAATGTTTAGACCATTTTAATGGCAGAAAAGACGTTTTCTTAAAATTCACCCATCTAATTTGGTCAAAAATAAAATTTTAAGCTTGTTGTACAAAGAGGAGCTTGAGACCTTTCCAAAAAGTCCTCATTTTCCCAAATCCAAGCTTCCAATCGAAAGTTATGGCCATATGAAGTTTTTAATTCATTTTGGTTTTAAAAATAAATAAAAAAGTCATGAAGTTTCCCACCGCTCCGCTGGTCTGAACCTTCCTTTAAGGTGGAAAAATTTCTAACTTCGAAAATTTCACTTTTGGAAAATTGGCAAAAATTCCTCCGTGGCCCCACGGACCTCTCTTCGTATTTTTGAAAAGCACTTCCGCGGGCACGTGGGCCTGCATCCTTAAACTTAACATTTTAAAATTTTGACAAAAATTCCTAAGTTCCTCCACTGCCTCCGCCTCCTCACATGTCAAAGTTGGTTTGACACAGATCACAACTTTTATTTCTTTTTCCTTTTGATTTTGATTTGTATTACTTATGTGGTCCTTCATGTCCCTCCTTTTCTCTTCTTTATTTTACTAGAGTAAGGATGCCTTTTCGGAGTTTTTCATCCTACCTGTCAGTCGATGCTCTAAATTACCAATTTTTGAATAGGATGGTGTTCTCTTTATTATGCAGTATCTCTCCTCTGCTGAGTTTCATATTTCTCCTCATTTTTCTTGTTGTAAGAGTACATATGCCCTTTTGGTTTTTCATCCTACCCCTTGACCTACCCGTCGAATTTATGGTTTTCGATAGGTTAGTATTTTTATTTTTGTTATTTTTAATTTCTTACTAAGTCACATATATCTTGAGCCTTGTTCCATTCATATGTCCAGGAAGGTATTTCAATTGTAATTTATGTATTTTTACTACTCTTGAAGGTAGTATTTCCTTAATAATATATGGCCCTACCCATCTTACCTTTAACTTTCCTGGGTATTTGTATTTTCTATCATATAAGAGTACTTGATCTCCAATATCAAATTGTTTATTCTTAATATGGGAGTCGTTCCATGCCTTCTATATTATTTTATCCTGGGTCTAGTTATACACATCTATAAATCTCTTTTCATCTAGTTTCTCTAGTTCTATCAGCCTTTCATGGAGTGAATCATCTTCCATCATCCTAAATTCCACTGCAATCCTTAAACTTGGAAGAACAAACTCTATGGGAACTATGAAGTCTAATTCATATAGCAATCTAAACATAGAATACTTTGTAATTATTTTGTATGTTGTGCAAATTACCCATAGAGAAACAAGTATCCTCAAATGTCAATCTGCAGTTTGTAATTGGAAAATTTTTGTTAAGACTTTCTCTAGTACCTTGTTGAATGCCTCTACTATTCCATTTTCCTGAGGGTGGTATGGAGTGCTTCTATTATGATTGATCATGAATCCACTCAATAGCACTTGGATGGTTTCATTCACAAAGTGTTTTCCTTGATCACCGGTGATACTCAAAGGATATCCAAACCTTATAATAATATTATCATATATGATTTTAGTAGATTTCTTTGTAGAACAGTATTTTGTGAGAACTACTATTTCCCATCTTTTCAAGTATTATGTCCCATTTATAATGAACCTTTCTTCAGAATGTTTGGCAGTTGATTTAATAGGTCCTATAAATTCAATTACCCATTTTTTGAATGGTGCTAATGCTAGAACAAGTCTAAGTGGAATTTGATCGCTTGCATTGAGTTTCCCAACACTCTGACATATATCATAGGTTTTGACATGTTTTCGAGCATATTTAAAGAGTGTAGGCCACCATAGGCCCACAATCATGACTTTTCTATTTGATTTCTCTCCTCCATTATGATCGCGTGTTATGCCTTCATGTGCTTCAATTAAGACATTCTTCCTCTCATGCTCCAAGGATAATTTCCTAAGGAAATAATCTATTCCCTTATTATACAATTGTCATTGAATCAATGTGAATGTAAAAGCTCTTCTTATAAAGTTCTTCTTCTACTACTGGGTATAGTCACTTGGGAATTCCCCTTTATGTATTATTTGTGTAATTTCATCAAATTCTTTAGGTATTGATTCAATGTAGAATAAATTAGCCCCAAGAAAATCATCATCTATAGGCCCTTCATCTTCTCCATTTTCAATTCTTGAAAAATAATCCAGGCCATTATTTAGTTTACTAGGTTTTACTACCACAGTAAAATCAAATTCTTGAAAAATCATAAGCCATCTACATATTCTTCCTTGTAAAACTGGTCTATTTAGTAGATACTTTAAAGGTTCATGGTCAGTGTAGAATGTGAAGGAAGTGGCTAGTAGATATTGTCTATATTTCATCAAGGCATAGACCATACTTAAGGCTTCCCTTTCTATTGTGGTATAATTTATTTTCACCTTATCCAACTTCTTGTTAACAAACACTACAAGATGATCAATATTTTCTCTAGGCTACATCAATACAACTCCAATTTTTATCTTGGATGCATCCACATGGACATGGAATGGTATCTTTGAATATAAAAATTAGAATAGGTACATGTAGAATTTTTCCTTTAGAATCTCGAAATGTCTTGAAATTCGTTGGACCAAGAGATTTGTTTATTGGTTCTTTTCTTCAACAATTATTCTTGAGGAGCACTCATTTTTGTGTAATTTCTTATCAAATTACTATGATATCTAGTGTATCCCAAAAATTTTCTCACGTATTTATATGTTTTTGGTGGTGGTAGATTTATAATCAATAAAGTCTTTAGTGGATCAATCAACAACCCTTCTTTACAAATTATATGTCCAAGTAGTGTTCCAAAGGGATTAAAAAAGATACATTTCTTCAAATTCAAAGAGATTTGTAAAGCTCTACACCTTTGAAACATCAATCTCAATACTTGTATATGGTTCTTCAGTAGGCCATAAATTGTCCAATCATCAAGATAAACCTCTAGAAAATCATGAATGAAATATTTGAAGGCATTTATCATGATTCTAATAAAAATTTCTGGTGTGTTCTTTAGTGGAAATGGCATTATTGTATACATAAAGGATCCCCAGTTTGTGGAAAAACGTGTTGTAGGTTGATCCACTAGAGAAATTTTCACGTAGTAATAATCGGAGAAACTATATTTAAAAGAATACACTTCTCTTCCAGCTACATTTTCTAGTACTTCTTCTATAAAAGGGGTTGGGAATGGATCATGTACACATGCCTTATTTAATTCTCTATAATCTACGCATACCTAGATCTCACTAATATTCTTATTCGAATTAAAATTGGAATGATCCATTACGAGTCACCAACAGTTTAATAATTCCCGCATTCAACATTTTATCAATTTATGTCTTCACCCTCACCTTTAAATTAGGATTCAATCTATATGGTCTCTTCCTTATTGGTTTATAACCATATTTATTCTAGATTCTCATGGTAGTTGCCTCCTCATTTATTCAGTTCTATTATTTGAAATATTTGGGAAAGATGTCTTGAAATTATTGAAGCAACTCCACTACTTTGGAAACTTCCTCCCCGAATAGTTTCCAATTTTGGAAAATTTTTCATCTCTATTTACCCCAATATTCTCATTTTTGGTTTTTAAGGGATGGTAACAATAATTTTCTTCTTCATATTTATCCTCTACTACTTTTCTTGCACATTCTGTAACATTGTATCTTAGGTTCTTTAGTTTTTCCTCCTTTTCTTACATTTATACATTAAAACATCATGCTAACACCTTTACACTTTCTTATGGCTTGAGAATATCGCATTCTATCTTCTCCTTTTCTCTAGAGTACTACTCTTTTTCCCTTTCTGGTGTTAGAAATAGGAAATTTTTGATCTTTTGTAATGCCCTCAAAATATTCAAATCTGCATCTTGAAAGTTAAAAGTATTGAAAAATTCCTTGACTATCTCGATCCCAATTTCGGTCTCCCACCTAATCTCTTGGTCCTGCATTTCTACTATGACCGCAAAGATGGGCCCTAGGTTCCATACAAACAATTGAATCCATACCAAGGGAGAAGTCTCCCCGCATAATCTCCAATGTTGTTCACAAATTTGAATATGTTTCTGTGGATCAGTTTCGTTGGTGTATTCAAGGATCACAACATAGTATCCATCACTTTACACGTATCTTACTTTCAACAAGGTTGTAACACAATTTCAATGAGATACATTTTGTTTATTTTCCATTGATAAAATTACGACATTGATAGTTAAGGTATCATCCAACACCTCTATTCTTTCTTTCTCATTGGGAAATATTTTTTCCATGATACTAATATATCCTTCTAAATCCTTGAATCCTGAATACTTTGGTAATTTTTGATGAGATGCACCATGGCTTATTTTGTACACTCTCTTGATGGGAAGGTCTGTTATTTCTTCTTCTTTTGTGAAAAATCTATCTCTAGCTAACATAAAGATCTCATGGTCTTCTTCTTCTTCTTCAAATGTATCTTTGGCTGGTACAAATATGTCACCCACAATATTATAAGTTTCTTATAGATTCATGAATTTTTGTGGTATCCTTCGTGGATATATTAATTTCCACGTTCTAGACTTTGGGAACCCATGTATCCACTACTCTACTACATTTTCTAAACTTTCAGTAGTATATTCTTATTTGACTAAGATCCCTCCATAAAAAAATGGTTTAAATTCCTTGTTAATGTTAAATAATCTATTCACCACATATAATCCTTGAATTTCATCAAAATCATCACCATCTGTGTCATGCCATACTTCTTCTACCCATACGGCACTCATTCCAACATGTAAAGGTACATGAACACATATACCATTTGCACTTAAAGTTACCTCTTCTTCTTCTAAGTTTAAGGTTCCATTCTTTGTCTAAAAACCATTCTAAGGCTAAAATGGAATTTTACTGAGGATTCTTAGCTACATTCTCTACCACTTAAAAATTCACCATATTCTTTATCCACATGAAATTCACCACTACATTGTTTAGCACTCCTAGTGGTTGTTTTGATGAACCATACGCTAACCAAATGAAATATCTCACGGGAACTAAAGTAGGCCTTCCCAAAATCTCCCACGTTGTTTTAGACATCATATTGACATCCGCATCGCGACTGGGTAACACTTTTTAATGGTGGTATCAAATATATCCACTTTAAGTAGTGGATTTGTGCCATGTTCTTTGAGTACAAAATATTTTTTTGGCTTTCGGTTAGGTCCTCTTTAAATTCTACGGACATGAAAAATCCTTTCTTCTTTGTTCGGTACTTTCTAAATTGCTTCAATTTTTGTACTAACCCATGATGGATTTTCAATTTGGCTAATTCTTTCAATGCGATAATTTCTTATTTAACATTTTTTTCTCTCTTTCTTCTACTAGTCGCACTTCTTTTATAATTGCCTTACTCTTTTCAACTATTTCGAAATGTAATTTTGGTCTGATTTCCTTAAAATTTCACTCTTCTTCACCGATGAATGTTATTTTTAGGGTAACCTTTTAATATTTTTCTATTTAGACATTGCCTCATTCTTGGTGGTACTTCCAAATGTAACCAAAACTATATATCAAGGCTCTTGATACCTTTCCCTTCTCTCATTTTTTTCTTCTCATATATCTCTCCTTCACCTCATATTTATTTTCCTCTTCTCGTAGGTCTACTTCCTAAGGTAAAAGTCCTCACAACTTTATCTTTGGCTAATTTTCTTCATCCTAAGGGATTATACTATTATACTGAAATTTTATTTAAGCATCTTCTCCTAAGGCTTTTATCTTGTTGTTTTTCTTTTGTAAAATTGGGTAGCTTTGGGATAGTTAAATGAATCTATGAGCAAGAAAAAATACACTCGCTAACAAGTAACACACTAACAATGATACCTCCTTCTTCCTGATTTCGTAGCAAACCTCAGAATGGGCAAGGAACCATGGATGAGCCTTGATTACTTGATATTTAGGTGCTTTTCTCGAACCAGAGCAAGGCCTTCTTGTAACAAGATCTACTTACTTTGCACCTAAATGGAAAAAGGGGTTATGGATTTGGGATGCTTCAAGATGATGCTATTTGGGCATTAGGAAAAGATGGTAAAAATGCTCTTTGCTCAAAGGATGCAAGAGTTTAGATAAGGCATTCAAGCTTATTCTCCATGTGTATTTTTAAGAGGAGGGGTAAGGCTGTATTTATAGCTTGGGGAAGTGATTAACTTAGAGTAATTTAAGTAATCATGGTTTGAAAATGTGGGCAAGATTAGGTGAGTGAGGGCCATGAAGAATGGGTGAGGATTTGAATTATATTTTTAATTCAATAGTGGAAAAACATGGAGAATAATGACATGTGGTAAGGATTAGGTTATTTTTAGATTTGAAAGGGATAATTAATTAAAGTATATTTGATTAATTCGAAGTGTATTTTTGTGGGAAATGAGGTGGGGGAATTAATTGATTTAAGACAGATGTGAAATTAGGGTGTCTACATTTTCCCCTCTTTTGAAGGGTACTATGAAAGTAGTATCCTTTCAAAGAAAGTAGATGAGGTGGATGAATATGCAGTAGAACAAACTTTCGATTATGAGAATGGGGGAAGAATTCAATCTACTTTTCCTAAGAAAAAGGTAGAGCGAATGTTTGGTGGGTGACAAATGTCATGAGAAGATATGATTGTGGACAAATGTGATGATGCCCCCTCGAGAGGGATGATGAGGATGGAATAGACAACAGATCTCTTAAAAAGAGGAGAGATGCGTTCCGGAGAGAGGAGGACGAGAATGGGGTGTAAGAGAATGGAATGATCGCATGATGCAATCAGCCTTGAATTCTAGGTGTGATGGTGTATGGAATGATGTAATGGGAAAGAGAAAAAAGGAATGGATAGGAGTGGTGGTGGATTATGAGAAGAGCAATAAAGGTGAATGAAAGAGGTAGAAGAGAATAAGAGAAAGGGATGATAGGGGAAGAGGGGAATGATGAAGGAAAAAAAAAAAAGAAGAAAAGAAAATGACAAAGAAAAGGGTGAAATTATGAAGTAGAGAGGGAGACAGTCAAAATAAAGGGAAGATAAAATTGAAGAAAATGAAGGGAATGAAATAATGGAAAAATGAAGGAGATGATAGAGCTGAGAAAATAAATAAAATGGTAGAAGTAGAAGATGGAGAAGACAAGGGTATGGGGAAAGATAAACAATAATGAGAAGAATCAGTGGCATTAGGAAGTAAAAACAAGAAAAATGGAGAGGAGGGAAAAATGAAGGGGATGAGGATGATGAAGAATTTAAAGAAGATGAAAGAGGAGGTAGAATGGAGAAAAGAAAGAAACTATGAGGGACCAGGAAGGTGTGGAAAATATTAGAGGAAAGAAGAGAAATAAGTACAGAATAATTGACAAGGTAGGGGTGGTAGAGAAAAGGAGGGGTGGTAAGAAGAAACATGAAAATGATGAGGGAGGAAAGGAGGATAGAGCGAATACATGGAGAAGATTGAAGGAACGGTGTCCTTGTGAAGAATACAAAGGAAAAGAAGAGGGAATAGACTGTATAGAGATGCATGTGGAGGGTGGGAGGATTAAAAATACAACAACGCTTTGAAGAGTTAGGTTATCAATGGGAAAGTAAGAAGGAAATGTTAGAAAAAAGGGGAAGAAGATGATACAGACGAAGTGAAATAAGGCGAGGTGGGAGAGAGAAGAGGATAATAGAGAAAATGATGCAGAAGGAAGGAAATCAAGAATGGGGATAATAAGTGTAGAGTGAGCAGTATAAGGAATGTAAAGAGAAGAAAGAGGGGAGGAATGACATAGATTGGAAAATATGCAGAGATACATGAAATGAGGATACAAGGATTACGAGACAATAGACAAAGGATGTATGATGAAGACAATAAAGATATTGAAGAGGGAAAAGGGAAGATGGAGAGGTAGGGAAGAAGAGACCAGAAATGGTGGGAGTGGGAGAAAAGGATGGGAGAGGAAAGAGAATGGTGATAGAAGAGGCAATGCCAGTGTGGGGACGTTAGGGAAAGTCCACTAACAATAAGTGATAGGGAAGGATGATAGAAAAAATGAACAAAGGGGAAAGGAAATGAGGAATGGAAAGGGTAACACCAATGAAGGGATGTTAGGGAAAGCCCACTAATAATGAGTGGTGGGCCCAGAGGAAGGAAGGAATGAAGAAAAAATGGATAAGGTCAAAGGGAGTGAATGAGGCCGTGCAGAATGAGGATTGATGATTTTTAGGAAATTACACTAACAATTATTAGCACGTGAATAGAATATGATGATGAAAGGATGTTCAAAAATTTCAACATCAATGGCGAGTAAGCATGGGGGTAGATATATGGGAGGATTTGAGAAGATGAAGTGGAAAGAGTAAATAAAAAGTGAGTGATTAGTTGGGACAAGGTGAATGTGAGGAGAGGATGCAGAGGATGAGGATGAATGAGGTGATGATGAAGAAACAAGACAGGAAGAAAATGGGAAGAGACCATATCAAGGATAATGGGTCAAGAAGGGGAAATGGAAAAAATAACATGATGATAGGTGGACAATATTAGATGTATATTGTGAGATTGTAGGTTGAGAAATGAGAACGGTAGGAGAAAAATGTGGTTGGTAGGAGAGACTAGGTGGAAGAAGCGATTAATAGAGTGAACAACTAATGAGGTGAGGGAGAAGTCCGTAATGACGAGTTTGACTTTAGGTGAACCTTTAAGTGAAATTGTCATGCAACGGAAGTGGTTAAGTAATATTTCCAAGTGAGCAATGTTGGAGATGACAAGTGGGAAAGTAAGAAGTGGTGTTTGCGAGAATGGAAGAGGAGGTGAGAGGATGTGATAACGGGGAATGCCGAGAAAAAGTGAAGGGTGAGGATGTGGAGTGATGGGGAAAGGAAAAAAGATAGATCCTCTTTAAAAGGGACTCTTAAGTGAGATCACCATGCCGCGGGAGTGGTTAAGTAAGATCAGCAAGATGAAGATGGTGATAATGGTCGTAAAAGGATGTGGTGATGGGGAAAGAAGAGAAAATGTGGATGGTGAGAATGTGGAGTGATGGGGAAAGGAAAGAAGATAGATCATCCTTAAGAGGGACTCTTAAGTGAGATCGCCATGCCACGAGGAGTGGTTAAGTAAGATCGCCAAACTGATAGTGATGATATGCAAGGAGAAAGACAAAAGTGTATTGGGTACATGGGTGGAATGGTTGGTTGAAGAAAATGATCATGATGAGAGGTGACAGAAATAATATGGGGAAAAATGATGGGATGGGGAAGGCCATATGGCAAATAAACCTTAAGAGGGAATCTTAAGTAAGATTGCCATGCGGCAGGGATGGTTAATTAGGATCACCAAAATGAAGAAGAAGAAGAATGATGATAAAGCTGGTGGGAAGAGGGTATGAAAAAATGGACTAAAGGGGAGCCCTCAAGTGAATTTTCCATACTATGAGAGTGGGTAAATAGGATGACCAGGGGGAAGAAGATGTATTCAAAGAAGGATGAGAGAAGAGTGAGTTATGTATGCCAGAGTGGAAGAGGAGGGGAGATGAGGTGATAACACGGAAGAAATGAAACAAAGGAGTGTAACATGAATGGATGGAGTATTATATGTGATAGAGGGCGGAGAGTGTGAGGGGAATCATTAATTGGGATGCCCTCGTTGTGAGAGTAATGATGCAAGAATTAGAATCATAAGAGGTGGATTGGAAAGATGTGTGTGGTGGTGAGTGTTGTTGGATGAGAGGAGAGATGGCAAAGAAACTTCTACAGTGGGAAGATCTTAGGGAGAGGGTATACCTCTACCGAGGGTCCCACATAAAAGGGGTTATTAAGTAATATTGTCAAGCAAGAAACATAGGAGTGAAAGGAAAGAATACAAATGGGTGAGAGGGGACAAGAATGGTGAGAAGGGTAATGTGGGGATAAGTGGCAGAGGAGTAGAAATGAGGAGCGAGGATGAATGGATCAAATATATGGGGACTATGGTGGGGGAGAAGGTGCTGTTGAATAATGAATGCTACTTGAGAAATATCTTCAAGTAGGATTCGCAAACTGCAACAGTGATCAAGTAGGATTCCCAAACTGGGAATGTGTTAGTACGGGTGAATGGATGGGGTGAAAAGTAAGATTTTGATCATGCAGGAAGATACTCATGTGACAAAAAGCATCTTAATTTTAATATAGCACGAGCGAGGATGCATCGTGATATAAAAGATCAAGATGACTAGACTATAATATGCGTGATAGCATAGACAGGGGCCATCAAAAAGGTTTGATTCCCCAGTATGATATGCAAGTGGAAGAGAGCATAGACAGAGGCCATCAAGAAAATATGATGCCCTAGTATGATATGCAATCAAATAACATAATTATATTAGAGAGAACACTAGGATATATAAAATCAAGATGCCCCTGTAACATATCAAGATACAAGAAAACAATTAATAACTTGTAACTAATAATGCAAGAAAAGAACCATTAAACATGTTCCTAACATGTTCTACAATGATGATTATTTGGATGTACCCCTAAGCGGGGTATAAGGGATTGAGTAAGTGTCCTCAAAAAAGGAAACAATGAGAGCTAGATTTTCCCCAACCAATGATTCATGCGAGGAGAAGTGGTTTGAATTTTATATTCATAATACGATTAGATCATTCATTGGGGATAATAGTTCAAAGGATGAATTGTGTTGATTTTTTTTAAGATTTTGTGGAGTTTACACGAAAATAATTAGATTTTTGTGACGTTTGTGGATGTTTTTCGAATTTTGAAAAGTTTTCAAATGTTTTTGATTTTTTTTAGATATTTCCTACTTGTTTTTGGGGATTTTGGAGATTTTTAATGTTTTTATTTTTGGGACTTTCTTATGTATTTGGGGATTTTGTGGACCAGGATGAAAATTTATTTTGAGAGGTGATAAACCAAGATATTTCCCCTATGTACCATGCTCCTTGTGGTAACTTATACTCCAAATAACATTAAATTTCTCGTTCCATTGGCGGGGTATGTTAGTGATGATATGACGAAAGAATTCTAGCTCCATTCTTGACTCCACTCAACTAGTAAGATCACGAGGACTCATCACTGAGAATCAAAAAGGATGCAAGATTTAGATAACGAATATAGAGACTAATGTTAATAAAAATCCCTTTGGGAAATTGTTACTCAATTATTCTTAAGGTCACTGAACCAGTTTCAAAATAACTTTCACTTTATAGGTCATGTGCTAGACTTGGATAATTACGTGGCCTGCTGATTGGTATGATATGAAGTGAAGGGATAGTTCTCTCTTCACTTAGGCATATAAATTACTTCTTTAGGGATTTTATAATTGTAAGCACTTTCAGATGGATAAGATTTTGTTTTCTTGAGATAACTCCCGATGCCTTGCCCCATGCTACTAGTAAGAAGCAAGGGATCATCACTAAAGGCAAAACATAGGCGAGTAAGTTTTATTGAATGTTTTTGATTTTGTTTTTTTGTTTTTTTAATTTTTGAATGTTTTTGCCATATTTTTATGCTTTTTTGAATGACCCTCTATGCTTTTCCCCATGCCACCAGTAAGAGGCAAGAGTTTATCACCAAAGACAAGACATAGATAAGTAAGGAACCTCCCTCCATTCTTAGTCTCACACTACCAGTAAGAAGTGTGGGCTCAACACCAAATACTGTGAAGGACGAAAGGTGTGACAATGGATTATTGAATTTGTTGAATGTTACAATAGTGCTTTTTATTTGGGAAGGAACGTCTACCCCCAATCTCAACCCCACATGACTAGTAGGACACGAGGGTTCAACACCGAAGATTGAGATGGACGATCAAACGAACCGGGTACAGAAGTTCAGAGCTTTATTATGAAAGAGATAATTTTTTTTTGAAGGGAATATATTACCATCAGGAAGCTTCTAGGTATGACCATAGGTGAAAGTGACTAAAGATGGGAGATATTATAAGAGGTATGATGCTCACAAGACTTAATAGGATCTATATTCGCACCTATCTCGTGATGATAAGTATGAAGATGTGATGTTGATAATGACAATAATAGCCAATGGAAAATAATAACATTAAATTATTCAAGAGAAGTAAGACACAAGGAACAATGTACAAGTTGTTGTCTCTCCTGGCAGTAAATTCCTCAAGGATAAAATTTCTTTAGATGTCTTTGCATTCATTGGTTCAAGTGAAGTTCTTGACCATCTTCGGTGGTCAATTTATAGGCTCCAGAGCCAAATTTAGCTGTAATTACGTAAGGTCCTAACCAATTAGGTTCAAATTTTCCTTATTTTTCTCGCTCTTTAGTGGTGTTCTTTTGATTTTATTTCAAAAAGAGGTCACCGAATTCGAACTCTCTAGGTCGTACTTTTTATCATAACTTCGTTGCAGAATGGTTTTAAGAGACTTGAAGATGATTAAGGGTATTAAGTCATTTTCATCGAGAATTTCAAGCTCTTGAAGCCCTGATTGTCAATATTCATCCTCATTAATGATATCTTTAAGGGAGATTATCAAGGATGGCGATTTAATCTCGATAGGTAAAATGGCTTCACAACCATAAATGAGTGAAAATGGGGTGGCTTCAATAGGTGTGCAATAAGATGTGTGGTAAACCCAAAGAGCAGGGTAAATTTGAGTGTGCCAATCTCATCCATGTGTATTGACAATATTTTCCATGATGGATTTTAGAGTCTTATTGGTTGCTTCTACTTGACCGTTAGCTTGGAGGGTAATATGGAGTGGACCACTTAAGTTTGATGTGGAAAAATTTGGTGAGGTATTTTACATCTTGGTTTTTAAATGATTTCCCATTATCTATGACAAGAGTGGATGGGATACCAAATCGATAGATAAGATTATTGAAAATGAACTTGATATTTGGATACCAATAACATATGTGATCTAGGCATAGCTTATACCCACTTAGTAAAGTAATCGGTAGTGGTAATGATGAACTTGTGTTCGTCGGATGATGTCGGTCTGATTTTACCAATGAGATCAAGTCCCCATTGAGAGAATGGCCATGGTGTGGTTATCGATTGTAATGCTTGGGAAGGTGCATGGATAATATTTCCATTCTTTTGAGAAGCTTGGCATATTTTGACAAAATGTCATGCGCCACTTTCCATGGTAGGCCAATAATATGCAACACGCAGGATTTTCTTGGCTAAGGCTATACCGTTCATGTGCACTCCGCATATACTTGAGTGGAATTCGATTAAAACACCGAGATGTTTCATCCGATTAATACATCGAGCGAGGTGCCATCGTAACGTCTTTTATAAATATTTTACTGCTAGAATGGTGTAACGAGAAGCTTGTTCTACTAAAGCACGTTTATGCATTGGTTTTATGTTGGTAGGAAATGCTTTATCACGGATGAAGGTGTAAATATCATGATACCAAGGGTTATTTGGACCCACAATTTCACATACCATAGTGTTTTCAGGAAGATCATAGGCAGGCATTAAGAGATGTTCTATGAGAAAATGTGTCTAGGGTTGATTGGATGTGATTTATAACAAGGACCCAATAGTTTCCATAGCGTCGAAAAATTTATTACGAATTCTAGGGATTTGAGCAAAGTTAATTAACTGAAAATAGTTGCAAAGGCTATCCACCATGTGCTTATATGGGATAATTTTTTCATCCTTGACTTGGTCTTCATTGGTGACTTGGTTAATGATAAGTAAAGAATCACCAAATACAGCCAATTCTTTAAGATTCCATGATATAGCAAGTTTTAATCCTACGATTAGAGCTTCATATTATGCAATATTATTGGTACATGGGAATGCTAATCGAAATGATTTGGGAATGACATGTCCATTAGGTGTGATAAGAAAAATACCAGCTCCTGATCCATGGAGATTGTAAGATCCATCAAAGAATAGATTCCAAGATGGCACAATGTCTATGTACAAAAGATCTTCATCGGGAAATGTGAAATGGAGTGGTTCTGTTCCCGGAAGAGGTGCCTCAAAAAGTTGGTCCGTGAGGGCCTGTCCTTTAATTTCTCTCTACAAGATGAACTCGACGTCAAATTCACTAAGTAGGATGACCCAACTAGACATTCTTCTGGTGAGAATAAGTCAAGACAAGACATACTTAAGGGGATCAATCTTACCGATAAGCTATTGAGCAAGTAATGACGTAATTTATGGAATGCAAAGGTAACCGCCAAGCATACTTTTTCAATCTTAGAATATCGTACTTTATGTTCAATAAGTGTTCGAGTAAGGTAGGAAAAAACTTGTTGTTTTTCTTGATTGTTGTGTTGTGCTAGTAGAGCTCTTATGGCATGTTCAGTGGTAGATGTATAAAGAAACATGGGTTTATCTACGACTGGTGACATAAGAACATGTGGGCTAGAGATATATCCTTTTAACTTGGAAAAGGAATTTTGGCAATGTGGCTCCAATGGAATTGTGCATCTTTCTTGAGTAATTAGTTGAAGTGATGGCACTTATCAACCAATTTTAATATGAAATCTCGAATAGATTGAATATTTCCTTGAAACTAACGTAATTGCTTTAGGTTTTGATGGGGAAGCATTTCCATAATGGCTTATACTTTTGTGGGATCAACTTCTATACCTCTCAGTGAGATGATAAACCACGACAATTTACCAGAGGTCACCCCGAATACACATTTCTTTGGGTTAAGATGAACCTTATACTCACGTAATCTACCAAAAATGTGTCTCAACACACATGGATGTCCTATTTGTGTTTTTTATTTTGCTAATATATCATCAACATAATCTTCCATGATATCATGTAACATATCGTGAAAGATGACTGTCATTGATCGTTGATAGGTGGCACCATCATTTTTCAAGACCAAAAGGCATGACCTTATAACAGAAGGTGCCCCATGGTGTGGTAAATGTCATTTTATGTTGATCCCCTTCAACAATACATATTTTATCGTAACCAGAAAAACCATCCATTAAGGAGAGCATTTCATGGCCTATCGTAGAATCGATAATCATGTCGATGTTTGGTAAGGGAAATTCATCCTTAGGGCAAGCCTTGTTAATATCTCAAAATTCTATGCATATTCTGATGTTAGGGGTTTTCTTGTCCATGGGGACTATGTTGGATATCCATGTCGAATAATCAATAGGTCAGATAAAGTCACCTTCTAAGAGTTTCTCAAGTTCGATTTGACAAGCAATGCTACTTGGGATGTATTTTTATATTTTTTTGTTTCATAGGCTTTGCATCCAGATGCACCACAAGGTGGTTTACTACAAGAGATGGATCTAGGCCTGACATATCCTTATAGGTCCATGCGAAGATATGTTGGAATTCAAAAATGATTGTTGTGAATTCTAAGCATTCTTGGTCAGACAGACTAATGCCAAGTTGTAAAATTTCCGGATGTTCGACGGTTCCAATGTTTATGTTTTTAGTTTCTTCTATAAGCATTTTAGATGTACCCTTTTCAGAAAATGATGCGAATGGTTGATGTAAGTTATTGGTGTTGGGGGATTTGGCACAATATTTTTGTGTGTGATGTTGAGACTTTTTATTGATATGTTTGTTTGATAGGGTGGCGATGAGATTTTGACTATGGGAAATTTTCTGTTTGTGCTTCTGATCCAAATTTTCCGAAGGTAAAGGATCTGAATATTCTATTTCTTCACCAAAATAGGCTAACTCATCTAGATTGATTTCAAATCCTTTTCTATGGTCGGAAGTAGGGATTTGATCATGAGTCCCAAGGAATTATTCGATGGCTTCATCATTTTGGAACATGTCCATGGCCATATGATGTGATTGGCCATGGTCTATGAGAGTTGGATGCATAAGCTTGAAATTGATGATGTTAACGGATAAATATTCAAAGTAAATATTTGTTTCAGTGAGGTATTTAAAAAGGCTATGTGTAGACCTAGTAAAGGTATCGAGTGGTGTCATCGGTCTCACACGAAATTAATATAAGAGTAATGTCGATACATTGTAACCAAGACCATATTGACCATGATGTTGTGTGTAATTGATTGGGTCTAAATGACCTTGTTCATTTGGATCGATTCCTTTACCCTTCCATATAATGAGATTTGGTAATTTGAGAGGACTCATAATAGGGAGAAAAATTTCATTATATAACCAAGATCCTGAATAACTTGGAATATGTTCATTGTCGAGATAACCAATTTTTTTCCAAACTAACTGTCCCAATTGGTAAGTGGGATGGATGATCAAATGTAGAGTGTTGGGTTTTCCATAGTTGTGTGGGGATTTTTTGATGTAAAAGGAGTCTACGACCTTTTGGAATTAATATTCTCCACATCTTGTGTCAATAATTTTGAATGTGTGGGTTGGGGGACTAGTGGGTACCTTACGTGGTGGAGAATTTATTTTTGTAGTTGTGAAAGATGAATAAAATGGGTTATAATAAGATGGGGGTGGATTAGAGGATGAAGCTTGGTTAATCGGCGATGAAGGTATCTTAATAGAAGAGGAAGGGTTGGAAGAAGAAGCTTGATTAGTGGAAGAAGATGATTGATTGGTGGAAGAAGATGATTGATTAGGGGAAGATGTGGTTTGGTTAGAAGGTGATGGTTTTGGATCATATTTAGGGAGTGTATCTAGATCGACGCGTGTTTTGTTAGGGATTATATGAGGTGGAGTGTACTTGTCTACTAATGGAAAATAGTGATTGTGTTTATATCATTCTTCAAGGAATCTACAATATTCAAAGGGTTGAGGATCTGCACGTAGCGTAAATTCCTTGTCCAAATGAGGATATTTAATACATTGGTGAAATGTGGATGGGATGGATTTCATTGCATGAATCCATGGTCGGCTGATGAGAATGTTATATGAAACTTCTACATCCACCACATGACATATTGTTTCTATGGCGATGGGTTCAACTTGGAGCGGTAACGTGATTTTGCCTTCAGAATTTTGTTCAATATTATCATATCCACGAATGGTTATGATGTTGCTTTGTAGATCATTTTTGGTGTAACCTAGGTAGTGTAAGAGTTTCATGGAACAAATATTCAATGTGGATCCATTTTCGATTAATACGCATTTGATCTTACGATGAGTTATATAACCCTCAATGTATAATGAATGATTATTAGTGATGTTAGGATTAAGAAGGTTGGTGGGACCAAATGATAAAATAGGATTGAATACTTGAAAGATGTGTGATTAAAGCCTGAAATTTTTGTGAATTGATGTCTTTGGGGACACGAGATTATTCAATGTTTTCATAAGGATGCGTAGTAGTGCCGCAGAGAAGAATTAAGTAATCCCGTGATGGAAATTTGTCTTTAGTCTTCTCAATTGTTTGACAATATTGAATGATGGCGCAGTTGTGGAGTGGAATTGGTTGCAGATTTAGATGGTGGATTAGGAGGTGGCGCAGGAGATAAAGTAGCATATTTGGTTGTTGTAGGGACCCGCACTATTTTTTTCTAGTAGTGATCACACAGTCGGTTCTGATCTTTATGGTTGCTACTAAGTTGTGGTCATAGTCTATGGTTGAAATGATTGAGTCATACTCAATGTTGTTTGATGATTGGCCCTTATCATTTGAATTATCATTGTGGTTAGGAAAGGGGTTTTCAAACATGTTAATTTTTTCATTGGGTGTTTTTGTCTCAGAAGTATTTTCAACTTCTATGTCTCCGCATTCAATCAAGTCCTGGAACATAATGGCAGAGTTGCATGCATCGATCTGTAGAGTTCCCTTTTATGCGATGGTACTCACAATATTCATTATCCTTATACCAATTTGGTTTGGGTTGTCCTTCTTCAAAGGGTTTAATGATGGGATACGTAATCATGTTGGCATTTTCCAAGTGACGAAAGATGCTAGATAGGATTTCTCCAAGTGGAGTGAACTGTCTTCTCCTATCTCAAGAAGAATCCACTTTTCTAGGAATGATGATTGGTTGTTTGGATTTGAATGTGTTGAGTGGATTGCTTTGAACATTTTGGACATGGAGAGAATTAGTAACACCATCGTTGATGGTATTTTGGTTTCGATTAAATAATTTAGACTTTTTTTGGTTCTGGAGGACGTCTCTATGAGATTGGTCCCTAAAGGGTGTTTTGAGTAGGCCCTTAGAAATGAGAGCTTTTTCGATCTGCATTCCTTTTTTGATGACTTCTTCAAAATTACTTAGACAATGAATTTTCATATGGAATGATAAGTCAACAATGAGATTTGGAACAAAAATGATAACTAATTACCTTTTGGTATTGAGAAAGGGAATCGGCTTACAAATCCTTTCCATCATTGTAAAAAGGAGGAAAATTTTCATTGGGCCTTTGTCTAGTGTTATAGAGATCAAGCATGGTTATTTCTGAGTCTAAGTTGAAGGAAAATGTTTAAGGAATTTTTCTCGACAAGTCTCAAAACTTTGTGATTGACCCTTTGGGAAGATGGAGAAACTAGTCTAAGGCCTATCCTCCTAAAATTTTAGGAAATAAGTGCAAAAGGTATATGTCACGATAAGCGAATTCCCGACATTACATATAAAATTTCTTGACATGTTCATGGCGGTCACCCTTGCCTTTATATTTATAAAATTTTGGGATTTCGAAGGATGGCGGAAATGATAAGCGTAATATTTTTGTGTCAAATGGGTAAGGACATAACTCTTCAAAATTAAATTTTTTTTATTGTTTTTGAATTCCTAGATGGTGTCTTTCATATGTTTTCATTATTGTGTGAATGGAGAGGAAGGGGATAGATTATCAAACATTTCGTGAGTATTGGGGTCTTTTAACCTTTCATCTTTGTAGTAGTTTCTTCCTCAAGTTTCCTTGTTAAGTCTTTAATTTTTGTGAATAACTCATCAGTCAAAGAGTTATTAGGGTTGTTTGGGATTTCATTGTGATAACTCGATTCACCATTGTCAATAAGTTTATTTAAATTTTCTATCCCGAAGTCGGGGGTAGCTTTGCCCCCATGGCTAGAATGCGTAATAGATATTCATTCTTATTTTGCTCTATCACCATATTTACTTATTCTTGTTCTTCATTGGTGAGTTCTGGTTGCATGCTACTTCTTCATCATCATTTTCATGATTGTGACTACGTGTGAATACCATGATGAGTGTGCCTGATTAATCTGTAGAAGTGGTTATGAATTTTGAGTGAATGTGATTAAACGAGGACTTGGGTGCTTTGGATTAGGCTTGAATAGGATTGTGATTTCTGATAAGTAGAGTAACTCAAACAAGTTATCTTAATATGATTGTGATATAGCTTGAGATGAGCTATTAGGGAATATGTGTCACGTTTTGTATTTTTTATTAAAAAGGCTTTGGATTATTTATGGGGAGAGTAACTCAAACAAGTTAGTCTCAATATAATTGTGACACAACTCGAAATGAGCTTATGAAGGAATTTGTGTTAGATGTAATTTTGATAAACTCAATCGTTGACAAATTAATGAGTGAGCTCAAACAAGTCACCCAATGTCAGTTTGATATAGCTTGAAATGAGCTATGAAGGATGTTTTTGAAATTAATGAGATAAGGAGTGAATGCAAGTCACTCAATATCTATTGGATATAGCTGAAAAAAAGCTATGGCATATTTTTTGGTTGAAGCAAACAAATGACATTTTGATATTTGTTATGGGATTACTTGAACGTTTTTCCTTATATTGAATCAGTCGAGAAATGGTGTTGTTGAACACAACTAGTATTTGAATGTTACAATAAACACATTGATATCAGCCAAGTTTTATGATAATGCTAAACTATTTTGTTTACAAACAAGTAGTCATGTGTATCAAATTGTTTTGGCTTAAGAGGTAGATCCTTTAGGAATGATCATTGTTTCGTGCAATCATACAAGTATGTCATGAAATGATGGATGCAGGCTCTTATTACTCCAAAAATATGCATCCTCCAATATACACTAGTCCTAATATACCTAATTTTTTACGGGGATAGAATTGGTACGGGGAATCCTTAGAGTACTGTAGGATACTCACCAATTATTACTTACCTACTTCAGAGTGAATCACCATGTCCAAAACAAGTTTTGTGAAAAGGTGGAAGGTGATGGGGGAATGAATGTGTATGGTGTCCTTATAACTCCCCGAATATTTACAAGGACAATGCCCAGGCTTTGTTGTTACATCTATTTAGGTGTGACTCGCATGTGCCACATAACACCATTACCTATAAGTGAAGATCAAGGGTGAGGTAAATACCGAACGCTATGATGAGACTATGTCTCAAAGTGCAATGTAGATGCGAATATTGTTGGTGCATGGTAGTCAAGTCCATTTCACCAGTGTAGCTTTGGTGGTGATGAAATCCACCTATGCTACGTGTAAAAACAAAAATGATGTGATTTTTAAATGCAAGGTTCTTTCCAACTTGAAATAAATCTTTGGCGTAAAATGATAGCATACACGAGCGTGCTAATATTTTTGGTTTCAGCAATTTTATTTGAATGGTGGTATGTTTGAGGGATTTTTTTGTTTGTTTTTGTATTTTTTTTGACAATATTCTAGTGATGCGATCTACGAAAATAAATTAGTAGTTATCCTACAAACGAAATGTTAGAAAAGTGATCGTGGTTATTTTTTATTTTCAAGATCACTCGAAGGCGTAGGAAAAGAGCATATGCAGATATAGTTAGAATAGGTTTTGATTTCTTTTTGTTTTAAAATGTTAATAACTATTGCAATTAATCATGATTGCCACATAGCGCTAATGATTATTTTCACGAAAAAGAAAAATGACAAAAGAAGAGTGTGAAAACGTGACCTAGAAGTGGTGTCGTGGAAAATGGGAATGTAAGGAAAACATTTTTGTGTTTTGCAAAGTACGGGTGGCCTTCATCTTGCAAAATATGAATGGGAATGCATTCTTAATACTATTGGTGAGATAGGTGCAATAATTTCTTGCAAGAAAATGATCGAGTATTTTGTACTGCATACATAAGGTTAGTAGAATGATCACGAAAAATAAGTAATTTTAATGTTAAAAATCACAAAATTAAGTGGATAAAAGAAAATGTGGAGATTGTAGTTTTTAAATTTTCTAATGTGTTTGTAGTTAAATACAATAAAGTAGGCAAATAGCTAACATGAATGAGTCAAGATTAACGATTGTTGGGACCGAAGTAATATAAACACAACCAACTAAGCATTCACACGACCTAAATAAGAATAAGAGTAAGCAAGTTAGAATTCATTAAAAGTAAAAATAAAAAAGTGAGAGCGACCATGGAGTGTGAATCAAGGGAAGGTTATTCCAAAGTGGACTTATATGCCAAAAAGTTGGACTGATGCACCGAAAATGTACACTGGTGAGGAAAGTGGAGACATGTTGAAAATTGTTATGTAGAGATATGATGGAAAGATGACTAAAGGGTAAAGAAAAATTGGTTGTGTGGAAAAGAATTATAGAAACTATACAAATTAGATCCAAAGTGGAGGTGAACTAGCAAGGTCAGTAACCGATGAAGGAAAATGAGTGGTGTAATAAATGGGAATGACAATGGATTTACATCAGTGGTGTTTAAATAAAGTTTTCATCAAGTGGTAAGGAGTATATGGGATCAACATGATGGGATTTGAGATGGGAGAATTGGGTTGAAATGGGGTCTACATGTAAGGGGGTATGGGAGTTGAGATTTTGGGACGTGTGGAGATGAGTGGTGAGTTATATGGAGAGGGAGAGGAGTTGATGTGGAAGTTGTGGAAAGGAGTCGGTCGGAAGATAGTGGGGTTGGGACTCGGTATAGCATGGCCGAGGAACTGGGCAAGGGAAGAAGTAAATGGGATGAGTGGTGTGTGTAAGATTGAGGTGGGTAGGAGTGAGGGAATAGTGTGTAGGTGAGGGGTAGACATGAGGGATGGGATTAGATTCGGGTCCAGGGTAGGAAATTGAGAGCGGCTGAGTGGTATGAGAAAATGGGTATGTGGGAATCACGATAAGGGCATGGGATGTGGGAAGGGCTCAGGGGTGACAGGGATGTAGGTCTACATGGAGGGAATGGGGAGGGGTTGATGTGAGTAGGAAGGTTTAGGGGGATGGGTGGATATTAGGGAACGGATTGGTGGAAGTTGGGAGTGGGATCAACATGGAAATTGGGAGGGGGATTATATGGAGATTGGGAGAGGATTCAATGTGGAGGAAGTGGGTAGTTGTGTGTAGAGGGGTCGGTGTTGTGCAAGGCTAAGGATCAAAGATAAGAGCTCAAGTGAGGAGCGAGAAAGGGAAGGGATGTCGTGGAGGAAGTGGGGATGGGGATGGCGTGGAGGAAGTGGGGATGGGGGTTGGTGTTGGGGATGTGGGGATGGATGAGCCGAGGGCTCGGGTGGAGTTTGAATGTGTAGACCGAAAGGATGGAGTTGGTGTTGGGATGACGTGGAAGGGGAATAATAATTTTTTTATTAAATTAAAAATATCTAGTAAAGTTTCAAAATTAAGACCTAGATGTAATTGAAAAGGAAGATTGAAATAAATAAGGTTTTTGTTTTTAATTTTTTTTAAAGCAATTATGGTAGCAAAAATAAATAAATAGATAAAGAAATGAATTTTCTGGATTGGTTTCCCATAACAAAAGTTTTCATCCACGGCGACCCATGAGTAGCTAGTGCAGGGGATGAATGTTCTTTCTACTAGACACTGAGCATTGTTGAGATCAAAGATAGCACGAGCATCATGATGTCATTTTTAGAACAACCTTCAGATGTACCACAAGATACCACACAACAAAAACATTACCCAGAATGTGAAGGTTAACCAAACAAGGCCATAACGTACATAAAAAGAGATAATAATGAACAATAATAAACAAAGAATGGATAACACCACTAATTGAGAAATCAATGGTAACAGATCAAAACTAACCGGGCATGCCGTGAGAAATGATTAACCGAGCTTGTTGAAATGTGAGCTAGGAAAAATACACTGCAAACTAAGGAAGTAAAACACTAACAATAATACCTCCTTCTTCGCGATTTCATATAAAACCTCATAATGGGAAAGGAAATGTGGATGAGCCCTGATTGCTTGATATGTAGGTGATTTTCTCAAATCTGGAGCAAGACGTTCCTGCAACAAGATCTACTTACTTTGCACCTAAATGGAAAAAGGGGTTATGGATTTGGGATGCTTCAAGATGAGACTATTTGGGCATTAGGACGAGATGGTAAGGATGCTCTTTGCTCAAAGGATGCAAGAGTTCAGACAAGGCATTCAAGCTTATTCTCCATGTGTCTTTTTTAGGGGAGGGGTAAGGCTGTATTTATAGCCTGGGGAAGTGATTAACTTAGAATGATTTAAGTAATCATCATTTGAAAATGTAGGAATGATTAGGTGAGTGGTTTGAAAATGTGGGAAAGATTAGGTGAGTGGGGGCCACGAAGAATGGGTGAGGATTTGAATTATATTTTTAATTCAATAGTGGAAAAACATGGAGAATAATGACATGTGGTAAGGATTAGGTCATTTTTAAATTTGGAAGGGATAATTAATCAAATTATATTTGATTAATTCGAAGTGTATTTTTGTGGGAAATGAGGTGGGGGAATTAATTGATTTAAGATGGACGTGAAATTAGGGTGTCTACAAAATCATGTCCTTTTTAATGGAAAAACTACGAGGGATCTGTTCCATGCATTTTCTTGCAAGGTTCACATCTTGTCCACATTTATAGCATTTCATGGGTCTTCCCTCTAGGTATCCGCATCCTGGTTATCTCTATAACCCCCATAATAGCCATCATCATTGTAGCCACTGATATCCTCTACCTCCCGGTAGTTATCATATTTACCTCGATATCTACCTCGGTATCCTCCTCTAAAACATCCTCTATATCTACCAGGTACCCTCCATAGAATCATCCATCATTGTAACCTTCATAGTTTGTGTTATACCTATTTCCTTGATATTTTCCTCCAAAATGAGGTTGGCCACCTTATTGATAAGGATACTGCAGGTGTAGTTATTACTCACTCGAAGGTGGCATAATTCCTATAGGAAAGTACAGGATGAGTAGGAGAGTGTTTGGTGTTGCATTCTACCTAGCAGTCATGGCTCTTTTAGTAGAATAGTCCTTCAAGTATTTTATTTCTTCGACTCGGGGAAAGTATAGTGTTAATCACCGTACGACCCGCATGCAGATAGTATATCAATTGTTTTGTAGGAGGTGTTACTTCTAATAAAGGAAAAGTTTCCTATGTGTGTTGATCCCAAAGTCTTCAAATCCCACATAATGTCATCTCTAAAGGTTTTATATTGCTAGATTATGGTTTTGTTTATGAGTATACTCTTACTGCACCGATCTTTTTACATTTTGAAAATATGGACACTCAATCTTGTTATGACCCTTTGTGAAAAAAATGTACACCGTATATTTGGCCTCATATTACTATTTTATGGTGAGGTACTCCTTAATCCTTTAGTCCTCTGGATATCTTGTTGTAATTTTAGTTTTTCTAACTCTAACTACACCCTCTCGGCTTATTCTTATATGAAGTCTCTCCCTCTCTTTCCCTTGGTTGGGTTTCTAGTTTTATTGGCATTTCAATTTCCTCGATAAGGCCTTAATGTTCTGTATCTAATGTCACTCTAAGGTAGGGAAGAAACCCCAAGGTGAACCACTCAATTGTTTATTTATTTGTTAGGGGATCTTCTAACTTTCTAGTAGTGTTATTGAACCTTTGGCTAAATTCTTTCACCGATTCTCCCTCTCGTTGTAAAAGTTCTCTCATCTATCTTACTCCTTCCGCCAGTGCCTCTCGGAAATGAAAATATGTTTTGAATTCTCTTTAAATGTCATCCCAAGGTTTCATTATTTGAGAATTTATCTTCATATACCAAAGTAATGCATCATCTCATAATTACTATGTGAAATCATGTATCTTAGTATCTTCATCTCAGTGATATTATTTTTTTCCAAAGTAGGCTTATAATAGGAATAAGTGTTCCAATCAATCATCGAGCCCTTGTAAAAAAATTGCATTTTTATCTTCTAAGCCATTTGTCTAGTTCTTTGGGTACTTGTGTTCGTCGGTTGGTTAAGAACTGTCTTGTTCTTTCTTCTCTTATCTCTACTCAACTCAATATCTAAGTAAAGATCACCTAGTAGATCTTTGAATCCTCTTACTTGTCTCTTTCCTTTGTTATCTCTCTTCTCTCAATTCATTTTATCTTTCCTCAAAAAAATTCCCTTTATCTCTATTCTTAATTGGTGTGCTAAATGACACAAGGAATGGCATCCACTCTAGGGGTTCATCTCCTTTGTGCTCATATGTTGGATGGGGGTGCGTCTTTATTTGGTGACTTTCCATAACTAATATTTTGCATAACTACCTTTCTATATTTCTTATTTCTTAATCTATTACTATCTTCTAATACTTCATCACTCCTCTTCTTGTTTTGTTTTTCATCCTCTCTTTCGTGGTTTTCCACTCTATCTATTTCCTCAATTTTCTCTTCTATTACTCTTATCCTTTCTTCTTCTCATATGTCTATAATTTTCTCCTATTTATTCTCCTCATCTAATATGTTTATCTTTCCACCGAATTCCACAATAAATTTATTCCATTACAATATCTTCTTCTTATTATTCTCCTTTTTCCTTTATCATTAGTGGTGTTCTCAACTCTTCTTCACTCCATCCTTTAGCTTCTAGTACTCTTTTAAAGGTTGGTTCCAACCCTCCTACTAATTCGGTAGATCTCTCATTGGGGTTGTTTGTCTTGTTAATGCTTGTTGAACTAGACTTTCTATAGTATATATGGGATTTCTTGGAGTAACAAACCCTTGTTCATCTTCATAATATGTGGGTATTATAGCTAAACTTGATTCATCTACCTCCATTTCTGGTGAGAAAATTTATGACCTCCACTCTATGTGGGTTAATCTTTTACCTTATCAACTTCCTTTTCTACTTTCTTGACTTTATTGAATTTATCATTCCTCTCTTTCATCTTATTTTCTCTTTCCTCTCTCTCCAATCTCTATTTATCTATCTTTTATCTAAATCCTTCTTTTCTATGGACATCCTCACTCTTTCCTCCATTCTCCTCATTTTAGTTACTCTTATATTTCCTTGATATATCCTAATCTCCTCTTTGCCAACTATTTAATTATTTTTTTCCATGTCGTCCTATTTCTCCCACCCCAATCGAGCCCAATTAATTATGATAATTCATGACTCTTAGATCACACCCCCTTGTGTAAGCCATCCCACGCTGCATGTCCCCCTACATTAAATTTTATTCTTCTCTAATTAAACCCTTTTATATCATTAACACTTAAATTATGAATGGTAATGACTGAAGAAATAGACCACGGGATCCACTTAGACATTCCTATTTATTGTTATTGAAGCTGTTCCAACCTTGAATTTCCCACGTGATTATGAAAGAATATAAGGTAGTCTCATACCAATAGTGAATTGGTCTTGTCCACAAATCCTCAAGATATTTTACTATCATAAATGTTTATGAAATCCACTCAAAGGGTATTCATAAATACATTCACATCCATTATGTCCCCTTTGCATGTGCTAAAAAATAGGGCCATAACAGATGAGGAAAATAATACCAAACTCTTCTCCAAACTCTCCAAATACTTCAACTTGTGTCGCTTTATATGTGATTTTCCACCTTTTTTATTCCCCCTTCACAAATATAGTGATCTACTTTTCCAACCAATTTTCATTTCTAGTAACATGGGCTTCCAATACTCTAGTGGTGAAATATTTCCTTACATCCACTTAATGAAAGAAGCTTGTGCTCAGAAACCAAATGTTTACCTAAAAACCCCGACATGATTTTAAGGGTTAGGAAAAATCAATCTTTGTTAAGGATGAACTTGAGAAATACATCACATCTACTCTAAGAATATAAATGTAAATAAAAGCACATAGCAAATTTTACTCCAAACTCCATTCTTTATTTACGCAATAACAATAATTACACCATTTTTCATTACATGCATGCTCTTCTCATTCTATCTTAACTCTATTCTCATACATAGTCCCTCAGAATGGCACTCACACATAGAATTTTCATGATGCATTTTATACAAAATCTTAATTACAATAAATATGTAAAATTCAATACATTCCAAAGGACACTTCTTTTGACTCATGCCTTTGTCGGCTTCTATCACAATCGACTTGATTTTTCTTTTTTATGTGGCATCTTGTTGGCTTCATGACTTATTTAGTGTTATGAGGATTTCTTCATCTTTCGTGGATTTATCCTTATCTCACATATTTACTCAGTTTAACATAGTCTCTTTAGTTTATCGTGGATTTTTCCTTTATCCCATGAATTTCCTTTACCCCATAGCTTTCCTTTACCTTTTTGTGGCTATCTCCTAAACTTTGTGGCTTATACAAAAATTTGATGAAGACTCCTATCAACACCAAACATCTCAGAATCGTGTGTACATCACTTGTAATATTGAAATTTTACATCCCTAGGTTTCATAAATAAATGATTGTGAATTAATAAGAAACATACTAATTGTTGTAAGTTGATTTGCACCACCATTTTCGGAACCATTTTCGGATCTTAAAGTGATGAGATTTTTGAAGAGGTTTTTCATTCCTTAGAAGAATTCTAAGTTTTTTTAGGAATTTACCTAAAACTTAACCCCCAACTAATTTTCCATTGATAGAGTTGAGTAGTTGATGTATTCATCATGCAAGGATTCCCTTATTATATTTTTACCTAATCCTAAAGTAGAAAAAATATCTTTATTTACCTCTAAATATTTTGAAGTTTCGATGAAGAAACCTCTCGTACTCGGTTTACTATTCGAAGATAATCATCCGAAGGATTTGTAGCTGGTTTTGAGAAGTTAGAGATGCCAGAAGAGGTAAATCATAATATAAAAAATCAAAATTGGAAAACCACCATTGAGTTCCCCATCACTAAAAACAATGCAAATTGCTGGTATGAGGAATATTTTTCCCTCATCTTTTTCCAACTTTTATGGATCTATGGCGGAAGACCCGGACACCATTCTATTTGTGTTTGATGTTCTATGCAAAATCTATGATTGTAATACCGATGTACACAAATTGAAGCTATTACCTCCTACACTCCAGATTGAACCTTAGATGGTTCATGGGATTACAAATAAATGATGTAACCACATGGGCATAAACAAAGTAGAAATTCCTCGAGAAATACCAAGATTATTATAGAATAAACAACAAAGGAGGTGATGAAATCTACTGAGAATATAACAAAATAAGATGGACCACTACAATAATACTTGGAAAGGTTCATGTTATGCATTCAAAAGTCAATACACACCACCGACATACCACCTAACTCCATAAAATTACTCTTGTTGAAGGGAATCAATGAGGAAGACATGGATGCTCTGGACCCGATAGAGCAAGAAACATTTCAAAAGATTCTTTTGATAAAATCTACGAAGCCTATAAAAATTATTGAAGAGATACTATGAAGATAATAAGAAATGTAATATTAAGAGGTGGATTAGCTACCAAGCAAGACACACCACCGACATACCACCTAACTCCATAAAATTACTCTTGTTGAAGGAATCAATGAGGAAGACATGGATGCTCTGGACCCGATAGGAGCAAGAAACATTTCAAAAGATTCTTTTGATAAAATCTACGAAGCCTATAAAAATTATTGAAGAGATACTATGAAGATAATAAGAAATGTAATATTAAGAGGTGGATTAGCTACCGAAGCAATGGGGGACATATCCAAGACAAAGATTAATAACATGTTCAAAAAAATGAAGAAGGAAATTTTAAATGACATGACCAATCAATTGGATGCTTTACACACCAAAAAGAGTTACATTATTTAATTATGCATTATATAATTAATTATTTAATTAATGTTATTAATTAAATAATGTTGTTATATGGTTTTATCAACCATATTTTTTTATTTGTTCACGGGTATAATTGTTATATTGTTTCAATAATATTATTGTTGTGCTTCCTGGATGTAATATTGGAAGCTTATGTAATCTGGAATATAGTTGCACATGTAACTTAGTTTCTTGTTTGTATTCAGCTATACAATACCTATAAGTATTGCGGCTCTTTCTGTGTAAATGGTTGATTGATTTTAATAAAACATAATCGGATTCCACCCATATTGATCAATTTACATTTGGTACTAGAGCAAGTTGATCTCGACTTGTGAGCCGAGAAGGTGCGAAAGAGAGAGCGGGGAGAGAGAGGATATTAGAGAAGAATTTGCATTAATTGAGAGCACTGGGCATCCTCCTACAACTTTCTAGCCCCATCCCTACCTCCCCATAACCTCTTGTTCATGCAAAATTTACTTTGCAGGGATTTTAATTAAAAAAATTGTTTTTCCCATCCAGGGTTTCACCTAGAGGTGTGTTTGGTGATAGTATTAGTGATAGCTAATACTAGCTGACTGTAATATTTGGAGGTATCTTCCATAGGTGAGTTGAGCTATTTTAAGGTTGACCAAACTGCTTCATTAAGCAATTGAGTTGTAATGAGCTAGTTTTTATTGTGAGAACCGGTTGTATTTCCTTGGCGAGGTGAAATCAAAATCCGAGCCCATTCAACATTTTGGGTGAGTTATTCAACATATATATTTGTCTAGTTGAGCTATCCCATTTTACCTATAACTGCAAGAAAGCAATAAAAAAGAGAGAAGGGAGAAATAGCAACGACCAGCTCCTATCCAACCATTCTCCTCCTTCCACACATCGACCCCTGCATAACCTTGTAGTAAGCAAACAACTCTAAACCTACATCATGCCAAAAACGTGGTTTCAATCTCCAACACAAGACCTACACACACAATATAAGGCAATCAACATTCCACATGCAGGAAAATAAATTTAAAAAAGGCGTGATTAAAAACAAAAGTAAAAGCGATGGAGATCGAAACAAGGCGACAAGATCAATAATAAACTAGCGCATTTCATTGCAAAAAGGAGATAAAGAAGTGTAAGATCCATTTTTTGAGCATGCAAAGAGTAACTTCCTTCCTCCAGCCAAGCCATGTGGACTCCACCTCAGCTGGTCCGTATTTTAAAAAGGTTAGATTGAATTCCGTTTTTGTTAAATGCAAGTTTCTTCATTTTATAGCTAAGTGCTCATAAGAGCCAAGGCGGTTAGAGAGAAAGCTTTGGGAATATGAGGTTCCAGGTTAAAACCTCACCCCAACTTGTTTTTAAAACCAATTTGAATTTTAGCTTCTAAATAGTGAAACCGCCAAGTTTGGAGGGCCATTTTGTGGAAAAACCACCTCTAAACAACTTAGATACAACTAAAACTCGCCTCCAAATATTATAGTGAGAAAATCCTAATTTACGGTAAAAAACATTTCTCCATTAAGTCTGTTTTCTTATTTAAGGAAACATTTTCCAAAGGAAGACCATCTAAAAACTTCATCTTGGGCATCTTTTAACAGTTTCAGCATCAACGGTCACTTTGGGCTCCGAAGGGCCACTAGGGCCCGCATGAAACAAAATTTTTTTGCATGCCATTCAAGTTTTCCAAATTTTTGAATGTAATTGCATGATTCAACATATTGTACTAATTTACAGGTTTCCATAGTCAACTGTAAACTTTGTAACTACTCATAAAATTTCCAAATTGTAATACAAAAAGAAGAAGTAAAAATTGGTTATGTAACACTCACGAGATCCTAGATCTCATTCACAACATTCGATATATACGGTGCCTCTGGGAAGTGCTTATGGGTAAAGACATCACGACTACTACTACACTTAACACCTAATATAGCTGCAACAACAACGCTCATCCTGGGCATCATCCCTATAAATCGATTGGGAGTAATAAGGTCATAGTTCACACACTATGATCCATCCCATCCATCTATGAATGATTTCACGACATAAATATGGGCTGAGAAATTATCTCGAGTATATAGCAAAGTTACAGGTGCATATGAGGATATTTCTTTGAGCCGGTATCAATAATCACACAGACCCCTTTCAATACTATCTTAGTACCACGTATTGAATTCTTTCATGTATGTTAATGCCTCTTTCACGTACCATCGGGTATATAGAAAGGAGATATTCTTCCATGTACCTCCGGGTATTTCGAAGGGCGCATATATAGAAAGGTTCGGTATATAGATTGGGAGACCTTATACCTAGAGTGATAAGATCCAAATCTTGTCGGTGATTTCAGAAAAACGGGCACTAATGCCACCAAATTTTTCTTACGGATTCACAACTACTTAGACAAAACAACTATGCCACATGGAAGATAAAAATCAAGAGACAACTTGAGTTTGAAGAGATCTGGAATGTTGTGATCGGTACTCGACTAGATCAACTACCGATACAACAAAATAATGGTAGTTTGATAGAGCAGATCGAGAAAGTAAAACTCATCATCTTGTTTAGAGTTTCGACGATGTGCAAGCCCACATTCGAGATGCCAAAAATCCTAATAAGTGTGGGATAAGTTGAGCACAATATATGACGCCAAGAAGAAGAATTTCATACTTTGAATTTGTAGAGTTAGTTACATACACTTTGAAGTTCAAACATAATGAAAAAATCAAAGCTTTCTTGAGAAGAGTTGCGAGTTAAGGGATTCACTTTTAGCCCTAGGAGAAGTGGTCAAAGATGAATCTCTCATTCCCATTGTTCTCGAGCTCTCCCTTTTTCTAACCACATTTTTGTCACAACACTGAACTTGTCATACACAACAGTTAGTTTTGACAAATTGGTAAACCTACTACAACAAGTGGAAGCCATGCACAATAAGGATGATGAAGAGGATCAAACACTTTCTTGACATCAAAAGTGGAAAGGAAAAGGTAAAGGAAAACGTAATTCCTAACAAAAGTCCCAAAATCGAGTATCAACAACAAGGGAAAAACAACAGAAAAAGCAATGTCCAATCTATAAAAGAGGACATGACCTACAAGGTTGTTGGTATAACACTTACAAGAAAGGTTCACAAGTAACTATGGACCTCAAAAACAATAATCTTACAAGGGAAATTATAATCAAGGGAAGAAAAGGGGAACTAGAAAAGAAGACCCCATCAGCAAGGAAATATTGTTGAACAAGAAGAACATTTAGATAATGAAGACTTCATGTTTACTACTCAATCAATTGAACCATTCACGTCATCTAGTGATGTCTGGTATGTTGATTCAGGAGCCACTCGACACATGATCGACCACAGAGACTGGTTTAATTCAATGAGGGACATGCCATCAAAAAGTCATGTTTCGTTGGGAGATGATTCTTCATATAAAGTTTAGGGGATTGGGAACATTTCTCTACCCCTTAGTTCACACAACTGCAAACTAGCAGATGTCTTATATGTCCCTGGGTTGACAAAGAATTTACTTTCATCAGATCCAACTCCTTGATCACAACCTAAAAATTAACTTTGATAGTCATTCCGACAAGAAAACGTTTTGATTCGAGATAAATCACAAGGCTCAAAAATAGTTGCAAAAGCCTCAAATGTGGGACGCATGTTCTAGCCTCGAAAATAGATGATCGGGAACTTGTGGCCAAGAACTCTACCTCAGCACAGTTGTAGCATCGGAGACTTGGTCATGTTAGTTTCAAATATCTCGAGACACTTCACCAGTATAATATGGTAAATGGGCTACCATCTCTTCAAAAGGATATAAACAAGTTTCACCATTGCCTAGCAAGCAAACAACATAGAAATTCATTCTAGAATAGTAATTTTCGATCTCATGGCAAGCTTGACCTAGTTCATACTGATCTTTGTGGTCTAATGCAACCAAGTAATTATGGGTTCCCACTGATGATGAAAGTGATGACAGGGATGATGGTGTTGATCAGATAGAACCATGACCCACGGGAATAGTTCAATGTATGCCCAAGTGGTGTACTAGCACATTACGAGATGCAAGAATGGATGCTCCACCAGATACATCCACCCTGGACCACGGACTCATAATAAATCAAGAGAAGAAGTTAACTTTGCTTTGATGAGTAGATTTATTGAGTTTGATGATCCCTCTACAATCCAGGAATCCCTATAGTCAAAAGCTTGGAAAGATGCCATGGACTCTGAATATCAATCAGTGATGAAAAATAACACTTGGTAGCTTGTCGATCTTCCACTAGGGAAGAAACCCATTGGATGCAGATGGATATTCAAAACAAAGTACAAAGAAGATGGGACAATGGACAAGTATAAAGTAAGACTAGTAGCAAAGGGGTATGCACAAAAAGAAGGAATTGACTACGAGGAGAAATTTTCTCCCATAGCTAAGATCAAAATGATCAGGATGATCTTTGCTCTTGTTGCACAATTTGGTTGGAAAGTCCATCAGATGGACGTAAAATTGCCTTCCTGAATGGAGATTTACAAGAAGAAGTCTACATGACTCAACCTGAGGGATATGTTGTACCTGGTCAAGAAGCAAAGGTATGCAGACTCAGGAAATCTTTGTATGGCCTCAAATAAGCACCCTAGGCATGGTACATCAAAATTTATGAGCATCTTGTACAACATGGATTTTTCAGAAATCCATACGATCCCAATCTTTACCTCAAAAAGAAAGGAGGGGATATTGTGATTTTCATTGTCTATGTCAACGATCTAGTCATTACTGGTAGTTCAGTTAAGATGATCAATGCAATGAAGAAAGATCTTAATCGATCGTTCAACATGACAGATCTTGGGTTAGTGTACTATTGTCTTAGATTGGAAGTATGGCGAAAGAGAATCACATTTATGTTTCTTAGATGAAATATACCAAAACAACGCTCAAGAAATTAAGCATGATGGATTGCACACCGATTTCTACACCTATGGAGAATATATTATAGCTATCTCGTTCAAATCCATCTCCTGAGGTAATTTCCACTCTCTATTGGCAATTGATTGGGAGTCTCATTTTCCGACCTACACTAGACCAGATATTAGCTTTGCAGTAAGATATCTATCCAGGTTCATGCAAGAACCCAAAGTTTGTCATTGGAAAGCAAGAAGGTGCATCTTGAGATATCTCAAATAATTAATGGATCTTGGTCTAGAATACAAGAAGAACAACAATTTCTTCTTATCTGGATATTGATTCGATCATGCAAGAAATATTGATGACAGAAAATCCACTTTAGGACTTTTGTTCTAATCATTTTGATAGAAATATTACTTAAGAGATGATAAAGAGAGTAATAAATGTAAGATCAAGAGGTGGATTAGCTCTTGAAGCAATGGGGGACATATCTAAGTCGAGATTAATAGAATGTTCAAAAACATGAAGAAGAAAATTGTCAATGACATGGCCAATCAGTTGGATGCTCTACACACCAAAAAGAAGAAAGAAGATACATAAGTAGTACTCAAAGAGTATTTCCATACATACGAAAGGAAGAAATCAGACTATAGATTTTGAGAATTTTCTAGCATTTCTCAATAAAGGGATGATTCACCTAATTTAAAAATGTTAGAGACAGAGAGGATGGGAAATTTATTTATGTTTCGTACAAAAAACCATGGCAAGCGAGGCAAGGAAGTATGAAAAAGACCCTATTCATTCATTTCAAAATTGATCTAATAATTCATATATGCATCCCCCACCTTGGGATAACCCTCAAGGATGGGCCCCATATCCTAACCAATATAAAATAGAGTGGAAACCTCAATTCAAATCCAAACCATAACAACAATGGAAACAACCTCGTTAATCATGGCAACAACCTTTGAGGGGAGTGTAGCAATGGAAAAACCCACCTACTTATTACCAACAAGCTTATCAAAAACCTTCTTATCAAAGCAACACCATGCTCGATGCCAAACCCTTGAGCATGATCCCAAAAGAAAGCTACACAACTACCAAATTGACCAATGCCTAATCCTAACAATAAAGCCTCACAACTAACGTACTCCACTAAACCATCTTAATACCCCGGTGATTATGTTGATTTAAAAATATCTATCTTCACTCAAGAAGAGAACTTCCTCCACCAGCTAGACCTACAATTACTTAAATTACAAAAGAACCACATTTTCTACATAAAGACCAGCAATAAAGCTAGAAGACAGATGCAGGATGATTTGTAGCAACATGCAAAAAAATATAGCAATGGTAAAACACGGGGTAATGAGCCATAATTTCCTAAAACATTATAATAAAAAAGACGACCTCAAATCAGAATCGAGATTCTAATATTTTCAACCAATTAAAAGACATCTATGTCAAAATTCCATTAATGCAAGTTATCAATGATGTTCCCATTTATAACAAATTGATTAAAGATCTATGCATAAAGAATCCAATACGAAAAGGAGAGGTCCATCTCTTGTGTAGGTCATTAGACAATTAGATGATATTATGCTTGAGAAGTCGAGTTATTCCCAAATACATAGATCCATGAGGCCATTTAGTAAATGTTAAAATCAATGACATAGTACTTAAAAACACTCTGATTGACTTGGGGAAACAATAAATGTAATGAAAAAACAAATCATGGATGATTTGAAATTAGAGGACTAGGACCAAAAGCTAAAGTCCTGCAACTTGCGAGACAGATCAGATACAGCAGATTAAATTGGAAGGATTCTTGGAGGACATAGTAGTAGTGGTAGATTCTTGGGAATACCCTACTCATTTTATTATTTTTCAACCAAAAGTAAGTTTCGGAGGATATCCTATCATCCTACGAAGACCACGGTTAGTAATCTTGTTGATGTATTCATAGGATGAAGATATGGTAATAAGATCATCTCTAGTAGAAGTGGGACTAAAAATATTATTACATACCCCCTGCATAACCATTTAATAAACAAGATCAAACCATTTGGGTGAAATAACTAGAAAAATACTAGAGCTCAATTCAATAGCTCATGATCTTTGGAGAAGTCATGCGAAAATAAAGGGATAAGAGGAGGATGCTTTTCTTTCTAACATTCTACAAAATAAATATGGTAATAATAAAGAGTATAATGGTAAATTACAATGCATAATATTTCCTAAGAATCCAATCCTACAAAAGAAGAGTACTATAAAGGTTCTAGGTAAGAACCGTATCCTACACTAGCTTTTTCCACATAATTGTATATTAAATTACAGCAAATACGAACATATGCTCCATCATTGATCTTTCCAAGCAAGTGGAGATTGCCTTTGAGAAAGACACTCGATATGAATAAAACTCGAGCATACAACAAGATCAGTTATTAAACACTCTTCTCAAGAAAAACATGAAAATATTTGCACAGGGACTATGGAGACACACATCAAATCCATCCTAAACTCCATACTCATAAGATATACATCAAAGATAGTTGTAAGCCAATAAGACAACTATAGAGGAGAATGAACCCAACAAAGTGAGAGATATAGTGAGGAAGAATTACAAAAAGTATTAGATTTTGTATTTATATATCCAATTTTAGACAGTCAATGTGTGTGTCACCCCTTGTTATTTTAACTAAAAATAATAGAAAATGGTGGATCTGCATGGACTATAGGGATCTTAATGTAGCAAAAAAATGGATAATTTTCCACTCTCTTTCACCGATCAGTACTCGACAATCTTATTAGAAAAATATATTTTATTTTATGGATGGCTATAGTGGCTACAACAAAATTCAAATTACACTTGAGGACCAGGACAAGACCACATTCACATGTCAATAGGGAACATTTTCATACTATGTTTATCCCTTTTGTTCTTAGTATCTTCTACATTTCAAAGAGACGTTCTTAGTATCTTCTCATATCTAACAAATGATTACATGGAGGTGTTTGTATCCAAATTGATTCTCCCTCGCGAGTGAGCAACATCATGGAAACAACGAGGATTCTTAGAGACAAACCCATTAAAATCCTTAGCCCCTGGTCATATGGTATGGTCATATGAGGGCTTAAAGCTTATGATTCCTACTAGTATGTGCTTAACTCCAGCCCCCTTTCATTTTATTTATGTGGTGAAGGAAAGAGCATTTTATTCTATTTTAGTGGAAACTAAAATAAATAGTAGAGCATAATATTGAAAACCTTGTATATTTTGATCGGTAACTCGGTTTTGAGTGCCGTTTTTGTAAAAGTGTGTAGTTTTTTATGATCTTTCTATTGGAAATATTTATTTTGAGAATCACAATATAATTATAAAGTGTCATATTGTAACACACACTCATTATAAAGTGCCAAAATTTTGGGGGCTCTTGTTGCATTGCTTGGGGGTCTTATTGCATTACTTGGTTCTTCCATTTTTTTCATGATTTTTTTAAGATGGAATCTACTTATACATTAACTCATGTTGAGGCATTAAAAACACATAATGACCACACATGGAAACCAAGAATGGAAAAATAATTAAGCGGAAAGGATTATGGGCTTTAACTTCTAAAGAACAACCAGTGTTCACTAGAGAATATGAGAAATTTTAGTACCAGTGCAAATTTGATGAGTGTATGGGTTTGATAGGAACTTATGTAAGTGATAGTATTTTATTTCATTTGAAAAAGTGTGACTCTCCTTTCAAAATATGGGATAAATTGGAGGATTTATTTGGTAAGGTGGATCATATGAGAGCCATGCAACTTGAAATTGAGATCACCTCTCTTAATCCTGAATATTTTCCAAAAATTATAGACTATCTTACCAAGTTCAAGCATTTGTTGACACAATTGAAGGGGAGTGGAAGAGATAAGAAAGATGAAGAGTGTGTTTACTTGATTCTATCCAAGTTGAGAGGACCATTCCAAATTTTTCTTCTACCTTTTTCTCTAGCATGGATGCCTTACGTGACACTTCAAAATTTCTAACTTAGAAGCATTTTTGAAAGACTTACTAGGGAAGAATCCAAATTATCTCACCTTGAGTCTTCCACCTCTCAAAATGCATTAGTTGCATCTAATCCTAAGGGCAAGGGAAAACCAAACAGTAAAACCAAATCCACACCTTCTCCATCTCAAAATTCTCCTAAACCCAAAGAAAACAACTCAAAACCCAAGGATTCTTCTAAATCCAAGAATAATTCTAGCCGTTCATGCTCTTTTTGTGGGGGTAGTAATCATGAACAAAATAGGTGTTATAAATGAATGCAAGCCTTAGAGGATGTAGTCAATAAACACAAATATTCTATCTCCAATCAACCTCCTTCTCATAAGCATGGAAAATCACTTAATGTTGTTGGAAGATCTCAGTCACCACTTGCAAAAAATTGGGTTATAGATTCTGGTGCTTCTCATCACATGACTTCTTCCAAGGAGTCTTTTTTTTCTCTAGGTTTGAGTTCTACTTCAAAAATTGAGGTTGGAAATTCTTCCTTTCTTTATGTTGAGGGAAAAGGTGATATATAACTTGATGGTGGAAATATCCATGATGCACTATATGTTCCTAACATCACTACAAATTTGCTTTACGTATATCGAATTTGTCATTCAAGTCAAGGGAAAACAAGTGACTTTTACACCACATGAGGCGAAGTAAGAACTTTGTTGGAGCCTTATTCACTTGTTGCTCGGGTATTGTTCATCATAGTTCAAGACTATATAGCTTTGAGGGTTTTGATGACACATCTTCTATAGGGACAGGATTGGTTTCTCATTTAGATTCGAGAGTAATCTTTGGCATGAAAGATTTGGACATCTCAATTACTGAGATATTTGAAGGAGTTGAGCACTCATGGTATGGTAGATGGACTTCCTAGAGTTTCTTGTCTTGAGGTAGTTTGTCATGGTTGTGCATTAGTGAAACAACACCAAGATCCTTTTCCTAAGAATTTTCTAAGAGAGCTTCTTCACCACTTGAGCTTGTGCATAGTGACTTGATGGTTTTTCCTACCCCATCTTTCAATGGATCTAAGTATGCACTTACATTTATTGATAATTTCTTGAGGCGTACTCAGATTTATTTTCTCAAGTACAAAAGTGATTTTTTCACACTTCAAATTCTTCAAGGCTTTAGTCGAGAAATAATCTTCTAGTTGCATAAAGAACCTTCGTCTTGATAATGGGGGAGTACTTGATGATTATTTTTAAAAAAATTTGGTAACTCAAGGCATTATTCACCAAAGCATTCTATTCCTCATACTCCACAACAGAGAATGGATTATCGAAAGGAAGAATAGAACTTTGAAGGAAATGGCTAATTGTATGATGCATTCTAAAGATTTACCTCCTATCTACTAGGCAGAAGTAATTAATTGTGCTAATTATATTCAGAATCGCACACCACACAGAGAGAACTTGAGCATTTGACTCTAGAGGAAGATTGGTCCAACACTAAGCCAGATGTATCATTTTTTCAAGTCTTTGGGAACCATGCTTGGGCCTTTGTGCCAAATAAGAAAAGGAAAGCTTTGGATAAGAAGAGTAAACCCTTGATCTTTGTAGGGTATTGTGAGGACATGAGATCTTATCGTATTTTAGATCCTGATACACATGATGTTCTTTTTCAAACACATGTTCAGTTTGATGAGCATTTCACTCCTCATGATTCTTCATCTTCTTCCATTCCTTCTTCTTCTTCATCTCATCTTGAGGATATTTTCTTTGAGGATATTGATGAGGAGGTTATAGATGCCATTGAGGATCCTATTCCCACTGATGTTGTCACTATGCCTAAGTGGGCTCGTACTAAATTTTCTGAGGTAGAACCTTTCAAAGAGGATCTTCCACCTACTAGGCATCATCACACACATTCTATAGGTTTTGGAATTTTATGTCAGGTAGTTTTGAAGATCCACATTCTTTTTCAAAGGCTCATGGGATACATGAGTGGGATGATGTGATGACAACTGAGTATTCTTCTTTGATGAAGAATCATACTTGGGATTTGGTATCTCTTCCCAAAGGAAGAAATATGGTTAGGTGTAAGTGGGTATACATGAGCAAATACACAACTGATGGGTTCATTGACAATTATAAGGCTTGTCTTGTTGCAAAAGGTTTTCCATAAGTCGAAGGTATTGATTACTTTGAGACTTTTGCACCCGTTGCCAAGATGGATTCTGTACGCCTTGTACTTGCTATTACTGCATCACAGGGGTGGCCCATATACCAGATGGACGTGAAGAGTGTCTTCTTACATGGAGATCTAAAAGAGGAAATATATATGGAGCAGCCAGCTAGATTTTTCAAGATTCTTCTCTTGTTTGTAGGCTCCGAAGGTCTCTCTATGGTCTCAAACAAGCCCCTCGGGCTTGGTATGAGAAGATGGATTCTTTTCTTCTATCTACTAGTTTTGTTCATTGCCACTCCGATCATACAGTGTATCTCCAGCATGTCGGTGAGGATATTTTGATACTTGTCTTGTATGTTGATGATCTATTACTTACTTGACAGCTCTTCTTCCCATATTCAGAGGGCTCTTTCTACATAGTTTGACATGACAGATCTTGGGCTATTGCATTATTTCCTTGGTTTGCAGATTTCTCAGACAGATTCAAGGATTCATTTGAGTCAAAAAAGTACACCCATGATCTTCTTAGGTGCTTTGATATGGTTGATTGCAAGCAAATTCCATCTCCTTTTCAGTCTGAGTTACTCTTACATCCACATGTACCACACCACTTTGTGATCCTACATTGTATAGGAATTTGGTTGGGAGTCTCATGTACTTAACCCATACTCACCCTGATATTTCATTTGTAGTAGGGATTGTATCTCGGTTTGCACATTCTCCTCATAGTAGTCATTGACAGTGCTAAAAAGGATTTTGCACTATTTGAATGGCACTTCCCACTTTGGCCTACACTACCCTAGGGGCTCTACTTATTTGGTTGGGTATACATATTTAGATTGGGTAGGTTCTATTGATGATAGGCGTTCCACTTCTGGCTATCTTTTTGTCTTGGTTCTTCTCCAATTGCTTGGGCGTGCAAAAATTAATAGGCTATTGCACTTTCATCTTCATAGGCGAGTACGGGGAAATAGTTACATCGAGTCAATAGATTCTTTGGCTTCGCCAGTTATTGACATAGTTTGGATTCCCATAGGATTCACTTGACTGTACTTTGGTGTGATAACCAAAGTGCAATTCAAATTTCTCACAACCCAATTGAGTACCAGCGGACCAAGCATATTGAGATACACATCCACTTCATTCAAGCAGCACATTCAGAATGGAGTTCTTTTCTTGGAGTACCTTCCAACTCAGCAACAGGTTGTAGAAATCTTTACGAATCCTTTTGCATCACCTCGCTACCTTGAGTTGCGTGGAATGCTTGGGGTTTTGGAAGTTGTTCTTGGGGGGTGTTCGTGAGAACATCTTCCTTCTTCTTCTACTCTTTCCTTATAGCAAGATTTTTTTCTTCTTTTGGTTCGAGATTTCTTCATGGATATTGTGTACATGATTACCTCATCGAGTCTAGTTGTCGGGACTCATCTGTGGGCATGCCACTTCTATTTTGGCCCCTACCTTCACTTGAGGGGGGGTGTTAGAGTAGGTATTTACCTTAGCTCATGTTCACCTAGGTACATTATTTACCTTTATTGTATTTATCCTCACCCACTTATATGTGTGGATATTTATTTTTATTTATTTAGATATTAGGAGATATTATCTAGTTGTTAGGTATAGTTCTTTCCTTGATCTATGGTATTGACTAGTTCTTTCCTAGATCTATGGTATTGACTAGTTCTTTCCTAGATCTATGGTATTGACTAGATCCTTGATGTCTAGTTCTCTCATAAATCTATGGACTTGACTAGTTCTTTGATGACTAGTTCTTTCCATGATTTATGGCTTGATCTACGACCTTAACTGGTTCTTAAATTGTTATTCCTTGCCTATATAAGCAAGGCCCATTCTCATTGTATTTCATTGAGTTCCATAATAATATATGATATTGTTGCTCATTTGTTTGCAAAGGTTTTTGTGTAAATTTATTCTAGTGAATTACTTTCATCTTATTGATTGTGGTGTTTGATTAGCATCTGTGTTCTTGGCTTGTACGATCTAGTTATCATTCCTTTTAGAGATTTAGTGGCTCTTTTTCACTTAGAGGTTGGAGAAATGGATATCACCTCCTTAAGGGTTTGATCTTCCCTCACTATTTTAGGTTGTGCCTTCAACCAGGGTAAGAGAACCCACTTTGTAACTTGTGTTGGTGAAGGATATCAAAAAAACCCTCCTTTGCAAAGTTTTCAAGAAAAAACTTGAGAAAATATGATCAACACAACACACTATACCTCTCAAGAAGTTGTCACACTAGAGAGTGGAGATATTTCCTAAACAAGGTTCGAGTTACTAAAGACAATAAATGAAAAATGATTGTTTTACGCATACTTTAGGAGATTAATTTGTTAAGGATTTGTGGATACAAAGCACAAACAGGATAGTTCATGTGAGATTTATAATTTGATGATTTTTATGGTGGGAAGTTAAATGAGACAAATTTGATTTCACCAAATCTTTGAGAACCTTTAAAAATTGGAGGACTCACATAATAAAATGCTTGAGAATAATAAAATTATCCCTTGACCAGTGTGCATTGATGGAGGTCCAGAGATGCACGGTTTCACAAAATATTTTAGAATTAAACACAAAGGCTCGTACTTACAAGACTCGATTGAACATCCAAGTCCCAAATTCATCACACCTCGGATACACTCATAGACTAAGAAACAATCTTTATCAACATGCTAAGAGAAAAGTGATTTTAAATTGTTTATTTCATTGCCAAATGAAGGCTCTTCTTATAATGAGATTGAAAATGCCATTATGTTGTCATATGGACAAGATCTTGTGTGATTTCAAAGTGGATTCAACATAAGATTGCAATAGTAATAAGAAAGACTATATGAAGACATTACGGAATAAAATTAGACACAAATTTTGCCCAAGATCAACATGATTAATTCAAAATTGATTAAATTCATAAGAAGGGGAAATTTTCTTGAACAATCTATGGGCTTGGCAATGGTTATACACTCACAACCAACTAGACATGATGAAAATCTAAAACAAAAAAGATTAACATGTTTCTTAGATGGTCTCTCAGGAAGATGGGCTTTCTCAAATTTTCTCGTGAAAATCAACTCCCCACCTTTTGCATGACTCCATCCTGCATTTTATAGCACTAAATTTACATCCAAGCTTTCCCCCCAAGAAAATAATATTCGAGGAACCTTTGTTTGTTACATTTCTTATCGTGATTCCAGAAAGTGACGTTTAATAGATTTTCAACAAAAGTTGCTAGGTGTTTGAAAAGGCAAATCCTTTCAAATATTTCCATCATTGTTTTAAATAGGAACACATTTTTCATCCTTCATGCTCGTGGCATATTTATCCACACCCTTTTCCCTCTACGAGTTCACTCCTCTGGATCTGGAAATTAGCTTTTTTGGCAAGTGCCCGAGAAACTCTAATTCAAATATTTAACTTTTGTACCTCTCTGAATTTCAATTTGAGCTCCACAACAATTTAGTTGCATTTGCTTGAAAAAGAAACAAGAAATCCTCAAAAAATGATGAATAACGAAGAACATTTGCATCTCCCAAAGTCTTGGATCATTAATGGTGGCAAAACCATATGCATTGCGCCATATCTTTTAAATCTTCCTTTCACCACTTTGAATTTGAGTTGTCCACGTGGAGAGATCTGAGTTGAAGCGGGCACAGGGCACCTTTTACACTTTATGACATTTGAAGAAAATTCACATTTTTTCAATTTTGGTCCGCCCACCCACTTTCGATCTGGGCGATACATTTGGCTTAATCTGGGTGCTTGACTAGGCTACGGCCATCTTTATAGCTTTTATTCCTTTTTCCCAAAAAGGTCTAAATTCTCATATTTCCTGACAGTCCGCCCTCCCACTTTGAATTTTCAAACTACCACGTGTCCCTTTCGATTTGATACGAAATCAAGACTTACTTTTTAACTTTACACCTTTTAACACAAAAAGGAAAAAAATATCAAAGTACTCGACAATGGGCCTCTCCAAAACTTTGACTTTTCAACCTACCATGTTTCCTCCTCGATTGGCCGGTGGAGTCGTGGATTAATTTTTAACTTTTCACCTTTTAAATTTAAAAACTTCAAAGTGCTCCATCGACCCACCTTTCCATGCCGACTTTTCAAGCGGCACGTGTCCTTCTCTCGATTGGCAACTGAGTCTCGGTCCATTTTTACACTTTACTCCTTTAACAAAATAAAGTTAAAAAAAACATCAAAGCACAAAAGGGGCCCAATGTGCCACATCCAATTAATGATAGACACATATCGAAGAATGGTGAGACCAAATTTGACAGGGGAAAATACGATCAAGGAAGATAAAACGTAGGGGAAAGTCACCACCGATGCTTATAATGAATTTTTCTCACCAAGGATAGAAAGACTACAAATGATACATGGCTGAATGGAAATCCATGACCATAGAGAAGGATTGACCACAACACCACAGTAAAGATAAAATTTTCACGCATTCATTGAGCACCAACATTGGCTCCGGTTTGGGGATGGGAAGCGCCGAGAGAGTGCCACAAGAAAAATAACGAGACCAAGTGCAAAACAAATCCATTGGGCAACGAGTCAGAGCCAACTTGGAGAGTAGAGAAAACCAATTCCAACCTCCAGAACCAACTGAAAAACCAGCAAAAAATTGGTCGCTAAGGACCAAAACAAACCCTAAACAGAAGAACATGGAAAAAAACAAAATAAAAAGACTATAAACTATATAATGGTGTACATACCTTTATTCTAATAAATCAATCGAGGAAATGTTTCAAATTCCTACCATTAATAGGCAACTCGATAAATTCCCTTTCTAATTTTTTTTAGGAAAAGGTGTGTTCACCAATATGAATGTTAATTGAATAAGGGCCCATCCATAATGCATCAAACTAACCATACTTTCCCTTATCCTCATGTTTTCTATCGATAATAGTACAATATCTCCCATACTAAAAGCTCTGGGAGTTACCTTTTTATTAAACATTTTTTCAATTTGTCCACTGAACTTCACATGTATTTAATGGGATGTCATTCTTTTCTCATCCAATTCAACAATCGATTAATACGAGCATCATATGGACTAACCTCTTGATCCTCTAGTTGTTGAATAAACTGATATGAAGATAATTGCATATGCAGGGGAAGTAGAGCTTGAGTTCCATACACCAACTCAAATGGAATTTTTCCAGTAGCTCTTTTAACAGTGATTCTATCATCCCAAACAACAAACTTTAACTACTCACCCCACTTCCTTTTATTCAGCTCCAAGGTTCTTCTGATGATATTCAATAGATTTTTATTGCTGGACTCTACTTGTCCATTGCCTTAGGGATTATAATTGGAAGCATATATTAAATTGATCCCATATTCATGACACATGGCCACCAAAATTTCAGCTCTAAAGCTCATGGCATTATCGGTAACTATTTTAGCGAGCACTCCAAACCTTTAAATGATATAATTATGAATGAAATCCATGGCAATTTGATGAGTTATTTTATTGGTGGGGATTCCTCCACCCACTTGGTGAAGAAATCGGTGGCTTATGGCCAACACTTGAGGAACCTGAAATATCACCAATGAATTCCATTCCCCATTGCTTGAATGGGGCTTCAATTGTCTGAGGCTGCGAAAGGAAGGGATCTGAAGCTTTGAGTCCTCCCGATAAGCATTGACAACGTTCACATTTCCTAACCAACAAGGTTGTATCTTTGAAAAGAGTCGGCAACCAATAACCAAATGTCGAAGATCTTATGAGTTGTGACTCTTCTAGTAAAATTCCCCCACAAACTTCTCCATGGAGATCGAGAAATTATCTTTGGGGCTTCATCTTACGTGATGCGCCTTAAGAGAACTCCCTCAAGGTTCTTCCAAGCTAATCCAAAATCATTAAAGACATATTTATGAGAAGCTAACTTAAGTTCTCTTTTATGATTCTTACTTAAATGTTCAGGGCATTGTAGATATTTGAGATAAAAAAATGTATCCTTGTACCATTCAGAAATTACCAATTTTTCAAGGACATTCAACCTTTCTTCTTCAACTTCATTTGCCTCAATTGTTTGCAGGTTGCTCTTTGTCATTAGCTTTATTAGGCCCAAACCTCTCACCAACTTCATGGTTTGGTTATTCATGTCATATTCCTATAATTTATTTACCCATCGAGTATCTCTTTCTTAAAACCTCCATTTCTGATAGGATATCTTTCACCATGGTGTGGGGAACATAGGCTATAACTTTAGAACTCAAAATGTATGGCCTGAAAACCTTAGTGGCTCTTACAAAATCGAATTCTTGATTCTCCATGATGGTATACTTTAACTCAGTGCTTGTAATGCCTTCTTGAAAAAGGAAATTGGTATTTCAGCTCCTTCATCATCTTTCTACAATAACACAGATCCAATAGTATTTTACGAAGCAAAAGACAACATTTGAAAAGCCTATTTATAATCGGGAGCTTCCAAAATAGGATCATTCTTCAATGCCTCTTTGATCCCGGGAAAAGCTTGAATAGTAGCTTCTTCCAATTTGATACATTGATCTTTCTTCAGCATGCTAGTGATTGGGATAGTTAGTTCAACAAAGTTAGAGATAAACCTCCTGATAAAATTTATTTTCCCAAAAAAGGATTGAATTCCCTTCTTGGTTTGTGGAATAGGAACTTTGCTAATGGATTCTACCCTTTAAGGATCAATCATGACCCCTTGTTTTGACACAATGTGGCCAAGAATATTTTCTTTTTGAATTCCAAAATGGCACTTCTTGGGATTCAATGAGATACCATACTCTCTACATCTTAACAACATTTTTTCAAAGTCTTTGCGGTGGTCATTTCTTTTGTTGGAGAAGACAACAGTCACATCATCTCGATAAACAAAAATGAAATCATTATAATTTCCAGGGAAAGCTACATCCATGGCTCTTTGGAAAGTGGATTCAAAATTCATGAAGACAAAATGCATCCTGACATATACATAGGTTCCCCAAGGAGTGGTAAATGTAGTTTTGATTTTCTCTCGATTGCTTTACAACTACTTGGTTATATCCAGAGAAACCATCCAAGGTAGATAATAATTTAGAAACAGTCACCAATTGTAACATATTATTCATATTTGGTAGAGGGTAGTTATCCTTTATTGACTCCTTATTCAAGTTTCTAAATTCCACACACAACATTATATCCCCATTCTTTTTCTAACGAGGCACCAAGTTTGCTACCCATAAGGAGTACCTTGTGAGCTGTATAATTCCCCCATCCCTTAACTTTTTAAATTCCTCTTGCATCTCTAGGGAAAGGAGTGTATTTATGGGCCTTTGTTTCTGCCTAAATGGCTTGGCCTTAGCCTCTATGGGTATCTCATGCTAAAAGAGATCCTCCCTATATGCTTTCATTTATGAGTATGACTATGCTAAGCACTCCCGATATTTTTTTAGCGATTGTACATATGATTGTTTATCTTCTTTATTAAAATGCTGCCTAGCCATATACTACTAGGTTTATTCTTTGAACCAAGGTCATGTTCCTCAACATCCTCTCGAAAGCGACACATGTGCATTTGAAAATGTAGTCAACATTATAAAAGATTGATTCAAGTGTTACTAGCTCTCTGGGAATAGTATTGGTCTTCAACTGGATGATGTATTTACCAAATAATGTCTCCTTTCCTTCAGCTACACATACCATTGGTTCCCAGTCTATATTGTGGTGGTAAACTCCCCTTGGTGCTACAAAAACCTTTGGACACAGGAATTATCTTGAACACTTGCCAATGCTTGATGTTGTCGAGGACAGATGATCTAGTTAATATCTCAATATCATATTCAGAATAGGGGGACATTTTACAATTATCAAACTGAGATCCCAATAGTGCTAATTTATCTACCATAGTATTGTATCTCCTATCATGATGTATTCTATTGAAGGATTCAAACATCTCAATGAAGTCCCAGAATGCATGCTTATAATGCTTCATTCTTTGATTTTTGTTGCATACTGACTTTCTAATTTGTTTGACTATCAATTCAGAATCCCCTTTAACAATGATATCCTTGACACCATATTTCCAAGAAATTCTTAAACCCAATAACAGTGCCTCATACTCTGTATATTGTTAGTGCACTCAAAGTTGAGTTTAAAAGAAAAAACAAATTCTTCCTAGCTTGGAGATATGAAGACAATACCAACACCATTACCAAAATTAGAACAAGCCCCATCAAACATCAAGGTCCAAGGAGTACCTACTTGTTTAATACACTTGCATTGACCAATCTTATGCTCTCTACAATCAACATATCCAACAAAGTTATCAACATCAATGTCGGTGTATAACACTTAATATGAAGCATTATTGGGATCCTCAATGAGATATAGAATCTTATTTTCACCATAAAACTTCACGGGATGCCATAAATTGGTATGGTTACATAAGACATATCCATTTTCACACTTCCACCCACACTAGCAGCCCATTTTTTGGATAACAACATTCCCCATTTAGCAGGACAATCAACAATGACAACATCCAAGGTTAAGTAATTCCTTGGATAAGCTACAAGTTGCACTACTAATCCCTTGACACACCCAACTACTGGAACCTCCCTTGAATCCATGGAAGTACATTTCCCATAAGCTGTTGTTACTTTGATATTTAATTCATTCATGACCTCAAGAGGCATAACATTACATGAAGCTCCAGAATCAAACATGCAATTATGTAACAACATGTCCTTAATAATCAGAGTAGTAAAAAATGGATCCACATTCATTTGAGACTCAACCAAAGAAGTTCCCAAATAAACTTCAGGTGGCTCCCCCAGCTCTTCCAGTATTTGTGGTTTTCTAGCTCTGCAATGGTAGGAGGAGTCTCTACATTGTTTACATTTCTGCCTTGGGTAATCTTTTCTTATTTGAATCCCATATATTCAAACGCCCTCTTCTTATGTTCAGGAATCCTAACCAACTCAACAATATGAGCAAAAGCTTGTTCGACTCAAGATTTAGGCAATGTCATAAGGAGCATACTTGGGTAAGGAAACATTGGGAAGGATATTTACAAGGTCATTTGATGGCATGAGATTTTTACTGATCCCGAGCATGAGGAGGAATATAAGTTTTGTTTGGGACAACAAGGCCTTTGTGATTTACATCACTATTTTGAGTTTCCTTATGGATACTGGTAAGCAATGGATTTTTTGGTTTGGCCTATGGCCCTGCCCCTTTGACAACTTTACTCGTAGTGTTATATTCTTTTTCTTTAGAAACCACCGCATTCATCAACAACTGCCTATATTATTCAAAAGGGATTCCACCATCATAATTTTTAAACATTAATGCCCTCAAGTATTCAAAATCATTATTGGAAAATTCAAAATTTTATACCATATCTATTTCAAAATATATGAGTGGGAGGAAGAGATGATACCCAGTGAATACAATCCTAGAAATCTACAAAGATTAAGCACTTTGATTAATTTGGTTGAGGTTGCTCCCTATTGTGAGATTGTAGAGAATCCCATCATGCAGACATCATCATCCATGTCATCATCATCGCTTCTTCAAATTTTTGATCTGCTTCACATGGAGAATGGGGCAAGAAGAATCTATCACACCAACCAATTTCCTTGGCCTCTTCCACACAGCCAGCAACCTTGGAAGTCAAAGGATCGAGGCACCATTCTATTTTCATGAGGTTGGGACTTTATATTTCCATATCCCATGGGCCCTTTACCTCTGTAATCAGATCTCTGATCACCTCTAGGATGATTACCAAATATTTCTTGGCCTTGTGGTTTGTGCTGACCTTGGGAACTTTGTCCAATCCCTTTTCCTTCTCTATCCAACTTATAAGATATTTCTTTAACAGCTCCTACAAAATTTTATACAACTTCCTCCAGATCTACAACTTTGTTTAATACAGGCTTGTCTAGATGGAACAATTTGATACCCTCCCTCTTAGGAGGTTTGTCAATTTCCTTGATGTTATTTTCAATCTACAAAGCTATAGTGAGGTTTGCCTCAAAGTTCTAGGGTTTTTATGCCTCAAATAATATATTGACTTCTTTTCAAATGAATCAGAATACTTTATCAAACATGTTTCATCACTAGGCCTTCGGATGATAGGAAATCTTCTCAATTTGTTGTTAAATCTAGTATTGAAATCATGGACTGATACATTAGTATTTTTCTTTATATTTTCAAATTCTGATAAAAGAAACGTAGGATCTATTTTATCTCCATATTGCAGCCTAAAAGCATTCGTCATTTCTATCCATGAGTCTATTGAATTAGCTGGTAAAGCTTTATACCATTCACGTGCATCCTCCTCAAGAGTATGAATAAATAATTTTATGTACACGTCTTCAAACTCAATTTCAAATTCCTCCATCATATTGACAAAAAGATTTAATTGTTGATCACCAGTAATTGCATTATTTCCTTGGAATTTAGGAAATCTATTTCTAACATCCTGTGGCACAACATTAGGATAACCATCCATACCTCTAAAATTGATAGGACCAAAGGTATTAACAACAAATGGAGGTTTGGGTGGGGGCTGGGCCATATTATATTGAGGAGGTGAATTTACTGGGGAAATATAATGATGAGGACTAAGGGTTATTTGGGGTAGAGGAATATAATTTTCAGAATGAATATCCCCTAATGGCTTTGTTTCTTGGAAAACCCTATCAGATTTGGAAAACACAAGGATATAATGAGAAGAAAACTTTTCAAATACAAATGAAGGCCCCTCACCAGATGGAGAATTCAGATCTACAAAAAGACTACCTGATTCAGAAGCACTTGAGATCATATGGCAATCTTCAATCATAGGCTAATCGGTTTCCAAATTTTGATAACTCTTTTCTTGATTTCTCGGTCCCCAACAACTTTCCATATTCTTCTCCCTTCAAAATTTGATTTTCCTAGCCCTAGAAAAACATTCTAGTAGGGTCCTTAACAAATAAATGTCTTTGTCCTTCCATATTTGCAAATATTAGTATCAAATTACTTGATATAGGTTAAGACACTCGCATTTATCCAAAAGTAAGATCAACATGGAGTTGCAGGTAAGAATTTTGCACCTTAGTTGTGTAAATGCACTATAAATGATTTTTCAAATATCTACCAACACATAACTCCTATAAAGCTAAGCGAGATCTGACCTTTCTTTACCAATAGTTATCATATATGTCACAAACCAAGTGCCAAAAACCACTAGAACCTTGAAAAATTACACAATGCCTTGTAACTCCTCACAATTCTTACAAATCTAAACATAGGATGATGTTTCAACAATGTATTTGCACTTAAAGCATGTAAGAAGCATTACCAGGGTCTATATGTGTATCAATTTGAAGAAATAGTCCCTGGAAGTGGTGTCATTCTGGTGTTGGTTTCCAAATTGATTCTCCCTCGCGAGATGAGAAACATCATGGAACCAGCAGGATGCTTAGAGATAGAAAAATAATGATATGAATAATTTTGTAGTTGGGGAAGAGATTGAACAAGCTATTTGTCACTCAGAGGCTGGAGAAATGGATAGCGCCTCCTTAAGGGTTTGATCTACCCTCACTATTTTAGCTTGTGCCTTCAACCAGGGTAAGAGGACCCACTTTGTAACCTGTTTTGGTGAAGGATATCAAGAAAGCCTCCTTTGGATAGTTTTCAGGAAAAACCTTGAGAAAATATGATCAACACGTCAAAATATACCTCTCACAAGTTGTCGGACTAAAGAGTGGATATATTTCCTAAACAAGGTTCAAGTTACTAAAGACAATAAATGAAATTGATTATTTATGCATACTTTAGGAGTGAAATTTGCTAAAGCTTTGTGGATACACACCACAAATAGGGGTAGTTCATGTGAGATTTATCAGTTGATGAGTTTTTGTGGGAAGTTAAATAAGAAAAAGTTGATTTCACCACATCTTTGAGAACCTTTACAAATTGGAGGACTCACACAACAAAATGTTTGAAATAATCAGATTATCCCTTCAACCAGAAGGTGTGTATCAATGGAGGCCCATAGATGCACGGTTTCACACAATATTTGATAATTCAACACAAAGGATCATGCTAAAAGACTCAATTAAACATCAAAGTCCCAAATTCGTCATGCCTAAGATACACTCATACACTAACAAACAATCTTTATCGGCATGGTGAGAGCAAAGTGATTTTAAATATTTTATTTTATTACCGGATGAAGGCTATTCTTGAAATGAAATTGAATATTCCACTATGTTATCATATGGACAAGATCTTGTGTGATTTCAAAGGGATTCAACATAAGATTACAACAGAACAAGAAAGACTATATGAAGACATTCTAGATTAAAAGTAGAAATAGATTTTACCCAAGATCTACACAGATTAATTCAAAATTGATTAAATTCATCAGCGGGAAACTTTCTGAAAAATCTATTAGCTCACCAATGGCTATACACTCACAACCAACTAGACACGATGCAAATATTAAAAAAAAAAGAATAACATGATTCTCATATGGTCTCTTAGAAAGATGGGCTTTCTCAAATTTTCTCGTGAAAATGAACTCCCCATCTTTTGCATGACTCCATCTTGCATTTTATAGCACTAAATTTACATCCAAGATTTCCCCCAAGAAAAGAATATTCGAGGAACCTTTGTTTGTTACATTTCTTATCATGATTCCGAGAAGATGACGTTTAAAAATTTTCAACAAAAGTTGTTAGGTGTTCGAAAAGGCAAATCCTTTCAAATATTTCCATCATTGTTTTGAATAGGAACACGTTTTTCATCCTTCATGCTCATGACATATGTCTCTACACCCTTTTTCCTCTGTAGTTCACTCCTTTGGATCTGGGAATTAGCTTTTGGCAAGTGCCCAAGCAACACTTTTTCAAATATTTAACTTTTATACCTCTCTCGAATTTCAATTGGAGCTCCACAACAATTTAGTTGCATTCCCTTGATAAAGAGAAAAGAAATCCTCAAAAAATGATGAATAACAATGTGCATTTGCATCTCCCAAAGTCTTGGATCATTAATGGCGGAAAAACCATATGCATCGCACCATATCCATTAAATATTCCTTTCACCACTTAGAATTTGATCCATCCACGTGGAGAGATCTGAGCTAAAGCGGGCCTGGTGGAACCTTTTGCACTTTATGAAATTTGAAGAAAATGCACATTTTTAAAATTTTGGTCTGCCCACTCACTTTTGATTTGGGTGATACATGCGGCTTAATGCTGGTGCTTGGTGGTGTGGCCCTCTTTATAGATTTTATTCATTTTTCCCTAAAAGGTCTAAATTCTCATATTGCCCCGATAGTCCGCCCTCCTTTGAATTTTAAAACTTCCACATGTCCCTTTCGATTCGATACGAGAATCACGACTTACTTTTTAACTTTACACCTTTTAACACAACAAGGAGAAAAATCTCAAATTATATGACAACCCACTTCTCCGCAAATTTGAATTTGTAACCCAACACATGTCATCCTCTAATTGGCTAAGCAGAGTCGCGGATTAATTTTTGACTTTGTACCTTTAAAAGTTAAAAAACATAACGTGCTACATCAACCCGCCTTTCCGTGCTGACTTTTCAAACTAACACGTGTCCTTCTCTGATTGGCCAATGGAATCTCGTTCCATTTTTACACTTTACTTCTTTTACAAAATAAAGTTAAAAAAAAATTCAAAGCACAAAAGGGGCCCAATGTGCCACATCCAATTAATGATAGACATGTATCCAAGAATGGTGAGACCAAATTTGATAGGGAAAATATGACCAAGGAAGATAAAAATGCAGGGAACTTCACCACCGCGCTTATAATGAATTTTTGTCACCAAGGATAGGAATACCACAAATTATACATGGCTGAATGGAAATTCATGACCATAGAGAAGGATTGACCACAACACCTTGGTAAATATAAAACTTTCACACATCCATACGAGCGTACGGAAATATTTTGAACCCCGCAGATTGAAAAATTATTTGAATAAATTGGGTGAGATCAAATCAAGCACCAACGGGAGGTATATATGGATGACTTTATAGTCCATGTCGACCTTTGACGAAGGAATAGAGATCTTAGAAAATTTTATAAAGAGATGCAAGGAACATAGCTTTTCCTTAAGAAATGAAAAGGCTACATGATGATGTATAAAGGAATAGTGTTAGGACACTATCTATCATCTGCTGGAATTTAGGTAGATCCATCAAAGATATATGTGATTATAAATCATGAACACCTAAAAACAAAAAAGATGTAAGGATATTCTTAGGTAATGTTGGGTATTATCAAAAATTAATTTAATATTTCAGTAGAAATGTAACACCGTTATTTGAACTTCTTGGAAATTATGTTATGTTTATGTCGATAGAGAAATGTGAAGCTACATTCTAGACCTTGAAGAAAATGTTAACTTCTACACCTGTGCTGAGAGGACTAGATTGGAGTTTTTCATTTCACAAACACATTGATGCCTCAAACCACACAATTGGAGGTGTTATAGGACAAAAGGATGTGATTCTTAATTATGTAATATTTTATGTCAAGAATAAATTTGACTGCAACATGTTGAGCTCAACTATATAGTCACTGAGAAAGATTGTTTGGCAGTTGTATATGCCATTAACAAGTTTAAACACTACATCACAAGTTATCAAGTATTTACCCACACTCACCATGCCTCCATTAAATATCTTATCAAAAAACTAGTTGTAAGAAGTAGAATAATCATATGGTTGCTACTTCTACAAGAGTTTTATTTTATAATTGTGGATGAGCACAGTAAAGATGATGTTGTTGCTGAATTTATCTCAAAATGGAGAATAATGTTGAAGATAAAATAGTGGATGACTCTTTCTAGGATGAAAAATTGTTTTCAATTACCACTAGAACACCCCGGTATGTTAATATAGCTAATTATTTGGTATCAAGTAAGACACATCCACACTATCTATACTCGAAAAGAAATATATTATTGAGAAAAGTGTGGATTTTTCTTGGATAGTTGGTTTCCTATTTCACATAGGGAAGGATAATGTTATGAGGAGATGCATAGATGATGAGGAAATATATGATTTCCTCAAATCCTTCCATATTCATCCATGCGAGAGGAAACTTTACAAAAAAAATAACTACACAAAAGTGTTGACAACAGGATATTACTAGCTGGATTACATAAAGATGCAACACTGTATGCCGAAGGTATGATAAATGCCACATAATCGGTCGTGATGCGACCAAGAAAGATGAGATGCCACTACAGCCTCAACTGGTATTGCAACCATTTGAAAAATGGGGATTGGACTTCATTGGTCCAATAGATCCTAAATATTTGCGAGAAGAGTAAATTTTGGTGTGTATAGATTACCTCACTAAATGGATAAAAGTGAAAGCAATGCAAAACCGGAAAAGTGAGAAAGTTTCTAAAATTTTATATGACCACATCTTTACAAGATATGGTGTGCCAAGAGAAATTATTACGATCAAGGCACACACCGCATTGCTGAAGTTATTGTTGATATAGACAAGGAATTGGAAATCCGACATAAGAAATCTACACCTTATCATGCCTAATCTAATTCCCAAGTTGAGGTAACAAACAGGGAAATAAAATTTATCTTGACCAAAACTATTACACTCCACACGTATGACTAGTCGAAAGACTCTTAGAAGAAATTTGGGTGTTCAATACAACTTGGAATACAATAACATGATTTATACCATTCAATATTTTTATGGTAAGATTGTTGTTCTCCTATTGAATTTGAGCATAAGGCACTAAGGATTTGCACTTGAATTTGGTATATATTTTCTAAATCTCGAGACAAAAGATTATCCAAATAAATGAGTTGGATGAAATGAGGAGGCAAACTATTCATAATACTGAGAGGTAGCACAATAGAAAAGGATCAAATGTCATGATAATTTCATCAAAACAATACAATTCTAAGAAGGTGATTGGGCTCTATTATTTTCCTCCAAGTACAATGACCACATGGGAAAGATCATAACAAGGTGGTTAGGCCCATATGAGATTGAGAAAATATTTACCAATGGGGCTATAAAAATCATCACCATAGATCTTGTGAGATTCAAACTACTGGTGAATGGTCATAGATTAAAGTTGTATAAAAATCTAGTGACATGAAAACATTCATGTAACAATTGAAAGCAATTCAAAATAAGATCGAAATGAGAACAACAAAGTTAAGATCAGAAGTTGAACCTGTTGGTTCATGTTTTGAAGTTGTTGAAGAATGAGATGCTTAGTGGCCTTGGTATATTAAACTTGCTGAATACTCCAGGGAATAGTAAAAGTAGTGTTATTAGCCTTCTTCGTGATCATTACCACTCAACTAACATTTTTTTTAGAATTTTTCTTTGTATGTTTATGTGTATCTATTCTAAGGAGTGCATAATATCTAATAGAAGGAGATGATGTAAATAATAAAACATCCACTTGCGATATCATGTCACAAATTTTTATTTTTATTTCTTGTTGGAAGAGCTTGAGATTATATGAAGAAAAATAAGGATCAAATTGTGCCTACAATCACTTATGAAAAACATTGGCATCAAAAAAAAAAATCTTCCCTCTTTGGGAATCAATTGATTCTAATAAGGGACCTATATCATGCACTAGTATCCCTTTACATAGCATTTGTAGAAACATAACATCTCAACTTGCAATGCCATCATGACTCTACATGCAGCCGGAGGAGTGAATTCTAACAAGGCACATGTCACAATCATAACAAGTACTTTCTAAGATAATTGCACTTGATCCACTTTATTAGAGTAATGATATAATAGTAATAATTAATTACTATTTGAGCCATGTCCTCAATAACTTTATTTGCCATAATTTTCCACTGTGTTCCATAATGTGAGTTGTCTCCCACGTCATCCCACCTTATCACCTCACATGGGTGTATCCTTCAAATCTAATTAATGCATGCCCTTTCAAGTTACATGTAAGTTGGTTAAATTTTTAAAAACACCAAGTACTCAAAAGCTATAAAATCATTTAAATTTTTGCAAATGAAATCTAAAGCGTAAAAATTTTCTACATCTCGAGAGATAGAAAAAGTTACATAATTCAAAAATGGGTAGTGATCTAATTAGGAACAATCATAAATATCATTCGCAACTCCATAATAAATCACATATTATATATTATTTTCATAATAGTGGTTGGATGGAGTATATCAATAAATTTCAAGGATTTAACGAGTCATTGGTAGCGAGTTTTCCTTCACCTTCAAGGATACAAAAACCACTTGTGAATGGTTTGATAGTCAAGGTAGATGATGAAATTATACAAAGTAAATGGACTCCCAACAAAGGGAGAGATGTATTATACCAAGGAATATAAAAATGAAAATAACGTAGAATTTGGATACCAAGATGACAACTTCATTATTGATAGAAAATGTACCTTACACACTTCTTTAAAATCCTTCTAGGATGATTTCGCTACCTATGTTATAAATTACTTCACTGTGAGGGTAGTGTTATCTCTCAAAAGTACACCCTATAGAGATGGTTGAAGGTGTTCTAAGATTGCTCTGGATCTCTCTCTTTCATAGATACAATGGAAACACCTCGGGTCTATGGGTATACCTATTTTGAGGTTAGTATCCGTATCAAGGCTAGTTCCTTTATGATGTATCCTAAACTAAATTTTTAGGGGTTTGAGGGAAAAAGATGAATGTAAATGATTTTAAATTGGGGTGATACACCAAACTTTGTGATGTCTTTGATTGAGTATATGCACAATTGGTATGAGAATGAATTCAGGATGCACAAACCAATTGTTTTCTATAGAATATTAAGGTAAACACTTGATATATTGAGGGAAAGTTTCACAACAATATTGTTAAGCTACACATGCACACTAATATCATGCTGAAGTAATAAAATTTGCAACGAGGGTAAGATGATTAACTAGGGAATTTTTATATTCACAAGGATTAATAAAACATACATAAGACTGCAAATAATTGGAAAGGAAGAATATACTTCTCATTCAAAGGGTAAAACTGGAAAAATATGCTTCAACACTCCTGTGTCTAAAAATTCCTCTCTTTGTGCTTGCAATTGCACACAATATATAGCAAAATTATTCATCCCACCCTTCCTAAAAATAGACTAAAATTGTACTCACCCATGCATCCTATTTTTACCCTTTATTTATTAATAAATAAAGGAATAAAATAAGCATGATAATACATTGAGGCATTAATAGCCTTTGGTTACAAAAATACCATTCAGTCAAACTGCAGTTGATTGTTCTATTTTTAATAAAGCATGGGTGAATAATTTTGCTAATAATAAATCTTGCTTGATGAAAAAGTCTCCTCTAATGGATGCGAGTCTGTCTTCTTCTAGGTGTTCCATTTGATCCGATTGCAATTGCAAAAATAGCATTTAAAACTCCCTCTTGGATGCACATGTAATTTTTTTCTCCCTCTGTGTGAGAAAAAAATAATTTCTTGATTTGTAATACTTGTAAAAATAATCACCCATGCATTTATCCTAAAGGAACCACTTCCGTGCTCAAGCTCGATGTTGAAATTTGCGGGGACCACATGTGTATATGTTAAGTAATGCATCCTTTTAATTCTAACTCCTTTGTAAAAAAAATCTTTGTTTTCAGCTCCCGTGTGAAGACCACCTTTTCCCACCAATGATGTTGACCAGTGAAGGTTACAAGGTATCTTTTGTAAATGTTAAGGTAAAATATCTTTGGGCTATAATTCACTTACCTATTATTTTCTCTTTACGACTTAGTTATTAGCATACACTTATGATATTTGACAATATTTTGGGTCCCATTGCATATGTTTTGGTTTTATGCTATCATCATATGATATTAAAAGGTAAAGTTTACTTTAGATGAACATACGGCATTTCATGGTCTTGGACCCTTTTGGGATCATCATTGTGAAACATAATGTTGTCGACATGTGTTCTTTGAGGTAATTATCTAAAAAGAGATAGTATTGTTTGCACCTTAGAAGGTCAACGAGGATAATTAAGGAATCCTTGGGGTCAACGATGACTTATGCCCCCACATAATTTGTTGGTGACATCTAACTTGGGTCAAGTTAAATGTAACCACAGTATGCATTGATAAATTAAATCCAACGTTGGTTGTTGATTCTCTCACCTACTTTATCTTTGATCATCGAGCTTCTAATCCTTGGTTAGGGTTTCAACCTAGCATTTAATTTGGTTGCTAGCATCGGGCATGGTTTCGATCATTGATCATTGCGGTTGTTGGTATTAGCTATCGATATCTCAAACCATAGTGACCTCATGGTTAAGTTGTGAGTTGACATTTAATGTTTAACGCAAATAGAGCCTTGATATCTGTAATTTTGAATCTCCTTCGTTGATTTCAAATCTGGTTATCTTGGGTTAAATTTTGTTGAGCTAAGCAATAAAACATTTGAGAAACCTAATCATTTTGATTATTTGCATTCATTCTCAAAGAGTGGGCAAAGCCCTGTCATTTTTTTTTGTTTTCTCAGCCTCCATTTCTGATCTTTGCAAGCTCGATTTAGTTCATTTTTCGGTCTCTCTAGTGGACTTTACGAGCATATATCTGATTCTTCTATGATTTTTTAACCTTTATGGGCTCTGTGAATTGCATTTTCTAATATTTCTTCAACATATCGAGATTTTCCATGTTTATGAAACTCTATTTATTTTGGAAAAGGCTTTTGATCTATAGTCACGGAGAGTGAATATGGAACTCCCTTATATCTCTCGATCCTCTATTCATACCTTCTTTACATGTGATCATACTACGAGTGATTTTCTAGTTATGTGAGATTGCACGCGCATCTCTAAAATCATTTATCTTTGTTTTGAGGTAAGTGGTCAGAATACCTAGATATACTAATACCCATTAATGGGTTTGTGATTATTTGACTTGGAAATGCATGTTTTTTTTTATTCGAAGATTTTTCACTAGAGTTTTGTCTTTGAATGCTATTTCAAGTTTGTATATCATAGATCCTTTCTTTATGAAGCTCTATCTAGGTTTATTCTGAATTGGATTTAAATATATGTTGATACTTTGAATCTTCTCATATTCTAGTTGAATTATTCATTATAACAACCCAAAAATATGATATTCTCATAGGATTTTTAATCGGTATTCTTATTATTTTTGCATTCAATCATAATCCTCGAAAACCCCTTTTCTTTCACTGTATTTTGATCTTGATTTTGAGGCCTTCTACTCAGCCTTGATAGATATTTTTTTTATAACCATTTAAAACACCATTCCAAGGAAAACAAGTTCTTTGATCCTTTTTACCCATGACACCATCTAGGTTTGCATGATTCTTTGGTTTGTCACTTTGCAATTGTAGTTTCTACCTAGTTTCAAGATATGGGTATTCAAGTTTATTATCTTACTGTTCATTTCCTTTAATGGTCACTGGTAACTTGGAACTAGTGTATGTACCCACTATTTTTCTAGATTCAAACCATTGTTTAAGATTGTACACATTTTGACTTGATCTTCTAACTTCTTCTCTGTATGAATTTTGTGGTTCATTATTTTTAGCTAGGGTTTTATAATAATGATGCTTAGTATTTATAGTAGGATCATTGGTTAACCCAAAATTGTTGCATTCTTTGATTATGGGCCTTGAGTTATCATTACCTCCTTTACTCTAAGCTTGAATTCATGCACCCTACCTGAAATTACAACTATACCTTAAATGCGGGTTGCTTAATTTTTCCTTATCCACGAGCATACCGGATATTCGGCATATGTGATTATCTCTGAAATCTTTCTTTTTTAGTTACCAATATTATGTGATTCTAGATATGTTCTACTGGTAATTTTATGATTTCCTACATAAAACTTTGTTTTGAGCTCGAGACCTGGAAAATGAATTGATCTTTTAATACTCTGAAAAGGTGAACTCTAGCTTCAAAAGTTTATGGTCATCTAATATTTGTATCATCCTGAGTTTGTACATAAGGGTTCATCCCATTCTAGCTCTCTTGTTTTCTCATTACACCCGACATCTTCTATACTTTTTGCTACTATATGTATAATACAACCCCATTCCTTGAAATTTTACTTGAAAATAGTTATATCTTTTGAAATTTTCTTTGATGGTTATCATTTGTAAATCAGATGATGGTCTAGTTGTTGCTTCATTAAGATGATTGCATTATATAATCCATATCATCATCCTTCTCTTTTCCTTCTATCTGCTAAGCATTATTTGAGGATTACTTGAATCTATCTTGATAAAATTTGGAAAATAGTAGTTGGAAATGAGAATTTATTCATTTCTTTCTTAGTTTTATTCAATTAAGAAACAATACTTCCTTTCTTTGAGCGGTAAGCTGTAATATTTTACCATGCCATGCATTATCTGCTTTCTAATTTATTTATTAGTTTAAAATAACATGATGGAAACATGTAAAATGTCCATTTTACATGGCTAATCCCTATCAAAGTTTTCTCGATTCACTTTTTTATTACTGTTTGGTTGTAATCTTTTCTTATTTCCGTTAACTTCATCCTTTAGTTTGAACCAATATGAATGTACTTTATTGATTCAAGTTATAGAATGTGTCACTTATTTCTTCTTACCTATATCTGCACATGTAAACAAATTGGTTAGAAAATATTAGGCTATTGGTCTCTCTTTTTATAACATAGTTTTCTCTTTCTTATTTACGAGTGAGTAAGTCTGTATGCTACTATAGAATAGTGTTTGATCAGTTGTTCCTTTCATCCTCATGTAATTTATACCTCTTGTTGTTAAGAGATCCACTTGCATGAATTTGGATAGTATAGGAATATGGATCAACCTTGAGCTCATGATTGACAATCTTCTCTTTTCTATTTTCAGGTATAGTGCCATTTGCCAAGCAGTGAGGATGAAGATGGAACAAATTTGGAGCTAGAGATGCATCAACCAAAATGGAAGAAAACCCAAGGAAATGATGGGTTCTTTTATACTTCATTACTTTATTTTTCATGCATATGTACCTATTGATTTAGTAGTTATAATTTACTTTCGAGTTACATCCCATGGCTTGTGTGGGAACATTTGAAATTCCTTATGAATAAAACATTGAATTCTTAAAGCCAGAGTTGTGTATTCTTTCTTCTTTTCAGTTTTTATACATGGATTGTATAATGATTTAAACAAGTCAATAGCATAATTGAATGTATTAATCATAAGGAAAGAACTTTTAAAATACCTGAAGCTTTAAAAATGAACCTTTAATGCTACAATCTACAATTATGATTGTTGTTCCAAAATCTAACACTTCATCTATTCTGAACTTTCATGTATTCATCAATACAACACATATGTCCTTCAGGGATTTGTGTTCTTTGTTGAAGATAATCATGAAATTACAGACTATGTGATCTGTTACATTTTGTAGCAACACACATAACTACAGATTTCATGTAATCATTAATTAATCCAATATAAACATTATTCAACTAAAAGAAACTCCCTTAGCTTAGGTTCACTTCACCAATGCCATCCATCATAATGAAGTTTTGAGTTGCCAATTTTTGCATGAGTGCAAAAATTGTCAACATTTTAGCGATCTGTGGGGAAAGTTGCTGTTAGCTTGTAGGCTTGTGCCTTATTATTGTCCACTGGGCATGGAGTCTGAAGCATATAATCGAAATATGCCTTCTTGAAGGTCCAACCCTTCCAAAACGAACTAAAATTTGGAAGGATCACATGAGCGAATGCACTTATTAAATTGAAAACAATGCAATGTGTAATAACTGCACTTATTGAAACGGAAATCCTACTCTAACAAGCACTATAGGATTTTCAATAACATTGTTTGAGAAACATACCATTCACAGAAATGGGAAGTTCCTCTCCATTCAGCCTTGAGAGATTAAAAGAATTGTGTTCTTTGTGAGCTGAAATCATATAAGGACCACTCTAAAGTGTGTCAAACTTTATGTGGTTTCCTTGCTTTGCACGATCAACATCCCACTTCAACAAAATATCTCCTTCATTGAAGATTATGAACTTAACCTTATTATCAAAAGTATTCTTCATCTATTTTTTCTTTCTTTCCATGCTAACATGAGCTTGATCTCTCGGCTCTTGTAATTCCATCAATTCTATATAACAAATCTATAATGGTTCATTTTCTAGTAGCTCCATCTGGTACAACAAATCTAGAGTAGGTAACTCAATGGAAATAGGCATTCTTGCTTCTCTTCCATAAATGAGTTTGTATGATGAATTGCCAACCGATCTCTTAAAAGTTAGTTTGTCATTGAAAGTGTTGAATTCAACATTAGATGCCAAGATCTCTGGTTATTTTTAGTGTTCTTCTCGATGATCCTTAAAACATTCTTATTAGTACTTTTAGCTAACCCATTACCTTGTGCGTAATAATTTGAATACGTACTTAAATAAATTTCAGGTTTGACTACCCAATCTGTTACCTTTGCACCAAGACATGATAAGGCATTAGTTGAAATGATAGTTGCTAGAACACCAAATATTCAAACTATACCTTCATAAAAGGATAGTATTCAAGTTTCGTTAGCATATTTTGAAGCTCTTTGCTTCATTCTAGTGTGTAAAATAATTGGTAGCAGTTAAAATCCACTTGTATCCTTGTGAAGAAGGTGGGTTTATCATGCCAATAAAATCAAGACCCCACTACATGAAAGGTTGATCTACTGAAATAGGTTGTAAGGGAAGCGAAGCTAATTGTTCTTTTCCAAAAAAGAAATCACACTTATTACACTTCTTGATCCATTCGAAACAATATTTAAATATGTTGGGCGAATAGTAACAAGATTTCATAATTTTAAGGTTATTGTGCGTCTTTGAGAAGCGACATCCTATAGGTCCTTCATGGAATTCGGATAACAATTATTGAATTTTATCATAATCAACACATCGCAATAATATTCCATTTATATGTCTTTTAAATAACACACCATCAATGAAGATATACGATATATCTTGTAACACTGAAATACCTTCATTTTTTCTTGTCCATACCTTCCGAATAAGTGCCACGCTAAAGATAGTTGACTAAATCAGTCATCCATCTTGATTCCCGAACTTCTTGAACACGCTCAAGTTGTTGATTTTCTTGTTGCACCATGTTATCGATTGTTGATATGTAATTTCAACATGTTATGAATGTTCGATTTTGGAACCCGATGTCTTTCCATATCAACAATTATATTTTCACACAAACCTTTTCCTTGAAGCTGTCTTAGCAACAATGATATCAACATCGTATTCCATAACTTTCGTTATCTAGCTTTGCTCTCTTCTCATTTAATTCTTTATTAATCAATCAATATTTTACACTTGGATGAGAAACAAGAACATGTATCTTATTGTTTGAAAGCATGTACTTAAAATTATTTATTCCCCTGACTACTGAAAGTACCTATTTTTCAAGAAATGTGTACCTTGTTTCGTAGTCATTCAAAAAAATTCCAAAGAAAGCAATTGGCTGCTCGATATTTTCATCAATAACATGGGTTGATATGGATGAGATTGTTTTAGCTCCTGTAAGTGCATACATTGTAAAATCTTTATCAAAATTTAGATTTGCAAGAGTAGAAGATTGAGAAATGGTTGTTTTAATTTCTTCAAACCCTTCTCTCCCTTTAGGGTCCAAGAGAAAGTCTTTTCTTTCTTCAACATAGATGTCAATGGTTTAATCAATGCTGAAAAATCTAGAACAAATATTATAACAAAGTTGATTTTTCCCAGAAAACTTTGTAATGCCTTCTTATTATGAGGCAATGATAGTATTGTTATGGCTTCAATTAAAAGGGTCAATCGCTAAATCTTGTTTAGAAACAATATGACCAAGTAATTTACCTTGATGTACCAAAAAGATAGATTTTTTGGGATTCAAACATATTCCAAACTATGTGCATAACTGAAAAAGTCTGCCTTAAATGTATTAGATGTTCATTTGATTTTTTTAAAAATACAGTAACATTAGCTAAATAAACCAATATGCATATATTTAATAAGCTACAAAACTCCATGTCCATTTCATGTTGAAATGTTACACTAGCATTTGAAAGGCCAAAAAGAATTCTTGTGTAAGCATAAGTACCCCACTTGGTGGTAAAAGCTATTTTGTACCTATCTTCTTCTCAGACTAGAATCTAATTGTATCCACTATAACCATCCAAAAGAGATAGTCAGCCGAACCGAGCTTGTTCTTGAACTTTGATCTATGTTGGGTAGTGGATAGTGATCTTTTAATGAATCCTTGTTAAGATCCCTAAAATCTACACATAATCTGATTTCTCCATTCTTTTTCCAAACTGGAACAAGATTAACTACCCAAATTGAATTCTTGACTAGGAAAATGATACCTAATTCAATCAACTTAGATAATTATTTTCTCATCAAAGGCTCTATCTTGGGATTAACATGCCTCTATTTTTGCCTAACTGGCTTGGAATTTTGTTGTAATTCAATAGTATGGTGTGCCAAAATTGGATCAAAACCTTTCAAATCTTGGTATTTCTAGGCAAAAACATCCTTAGATTATTTACAAAGGATAATAAAAGAAATTTTTCAGCTAAGGAACATACCTTTCCCAGAAATAAATTCTTACCATCATCAACTAAGATCTCTTCGTAATTGTCTGCGCATGTGTTGACATCTTTGTTTCTTCCTTCCTTAACTAATCAAGCAGTCTGAAGATGTATTCTAATGTGACCAAACCTTGAGGTAGTTTATTTTCCTTTAATTGAACAATATGGTCACCATATAAATGCTGCAATTTCTCTTGATTTACTGTAGAAAATTCAGCTTCTTGCTAGAAAAACCTGAAAATTTGTTACTCGCTTTCAAAAACTTTCCAATTTAAATCATTGTCAGGTATAGAGGACCTGATAATCAGCTTAATATGAGGTTGAATATCATTTCTTTTAAATTGTTTCAGACACCTCAAAACTAGCACCAACTACTTTTGCAAGCCTATTTGTATGTTTTTTTCCACTCTTGGCATGGAATGAATATTAATAACATCAAAATATTCCATTATGTTTGAAAATATATGTTTACAAGACTTCATTAATGGATTCTTAAAAACATTGAAGTTTTTACTTGATTGATAATCAACTCGGAATAAACAAAAATCAGTAATATGCTAATATCTCTCTTTACGGCCCAAAGTTTGCCATGAATTAATGCTTCATATTCAACAACATTACAAGTGGAAGAAAATTGGAGACTCAAAGCTGAGAAATACCTTTAGTTTGTGGGGTAAATAAGCATCAAACCTGCTCCTTGTCCTTTCTTGTTCTTAGCTCCATCAAAATGAAGCTTCCAAATCCCTTATCTTTGCATCTTATGTTTTGGATAGTAAGGGTATTGGTGTATTTTCTCATGTAGGTAATATACCCCGAATATATTTTATTAAACTTATCTTAAAGGATCATGAGCATGTTCCCCATGTGTCATTTCATCCATGAAAAGATTAGAAATACCATCTAATCTTGAAACATGAGTTTGTATTATCGAAATCGGCTGGTCATGGTTGCGTAATTAGCTAATGCATTAGAAGAATGAGGATCGATATGGATTTTGGCCAATGGTATAGAATTGATAGTAACATTGGTCCCATAATGTTTCAAAACAAAAGGACCAATATGAAGAAAGATAACCTCCTATTTTTTACAGTGAAATCTCATAATAAATATAAAGTGAAATAAGGAGGTAAATCTACAACAATAACATCTTGCAAAATGGAAACATTTGATAAGAACTACAATATAATTTTAAAAAATAAACACTAAATATTATAATATGCAAATTGAATTCATCCGGGATGTTAATTACAATGATAGAGGTTACAATTTAAAATGTTTGATCTCCTACAAAGGTGGAGTCAAACTTCATCTTCAATCCCTCATATCACTCTCCATGAATCTCTCAAACTTATCCCTAGGATATATCACACACCAAAATAGCTACGAGTTATTTAATCAATAACTTCACTCACACACAACTATTAACTATATTATTAATATGAGTTGTATTATGAAAACTCATTATTAATAATATTACAATTATTAATAATGTTACAATATATTTGTAACATTCACTCCCATATTGTTAACATTACTAATTCCCAATACACACTCCCTAATAATGAAAAGGTAGAAAAAAATCACACTTCCTTTTGCAGCTTGCCTTCCACGGCCCATGCGTGCTCATGATCTGGATGGTTTTGTAGGACAACCAACAACCAAAATATCATGTCGTTGCTTTTCCTTTGTGCTTTCATGTATCCACTATGTATCTCCTTCAGGGAATACGTAGGAACCACTACTTACGGAATACAAACTGAATAGAGGGAAAATTGAACATTGAGACCATGTTCCAGTCCCCCTCAATGTGAACATTTTACTTATACAAACCTGAAATATGAAATCATACTACAAATATGAAATAAAATAAAACAAACATACACACATACTGGCACCACAACTTTGTGTGGCCCCATCGTTGGTGACTGACGAGAGGTCGTTGGTTGACCTCCGGCCTCTGTTGCCTCCGTCCTCCAATAGTCAATGCACTCTTTACTTAATACAATAAATCTTCATCACTTTGCTGAGCATTTGTTTCCTCATTATCAGAGTGGGGAGACTTCATATCCTAGTCAATTTCGTCTTCTCTATTTTTTAGAAATGAAGGCTTTATCATTCAATTTACCATCAAGTAAATCTTGTGCTCTTTTCTTAAAATACATAATACCATGTCCAGGAACATTACAATAGTGAAAAAGAAATTTTTGTTGACCTTTGGAGGTTGATTTTTGTTTAAAAGAAGGTTTGAATCTTCCTTAAGCATATGATTTGTTTCTAACATACATTGTAGTTGAATCTTCTTGGCTCTATTTTCTTCTTCTATCAGAGAAAAAATTAAATCCTCTAGACTCAGATTTATTTTTCTCAAAGTGAAGACCATATTAGAATACCTAGGAGGCATGCTATTAAGTAATACTACTTTTGCATCATCATTAAGCACATCAACTTTGACTCCATCTAATTCATTTTAAATAGAACAAAACTTACTGATATTTTCCACCATACTCTCCCCTTCCTCCATTTTGAGTCTAAACAACTTTTGCTTGAGTCGATTGTTGTGTTCTCTCTTGTGACCCAAAAAGTTTGCTCAATGTCATCCAAATAAAATGTGATGTCTTTGTTAGATCTATGTGATGCGGTAGGCATCGGATAGACCTAGGCTAATAGTTGTTGTTGCTTTTTGATCCTTGCTTTCCCATTTCTTGCTTCATCTACATCACGTGGTTTATTGATTTTTCCTTCTAAAATCTCCCATTGATATTTTTTAATCAACAACAATTGAATTCTAACTGCCGTGTATGGAAATTTTTCCTTCAAATTTTTCAACTAGTATCAAATTATCCATAGTAAAACAATGGACATTGGTTTCCACCGAAAATGCGTCAGTGAGTCAATTTTGTTTTTAAATTTGTTTTTACAATTTTTATATGATCAATACAAAGAGCTCAAAAAACACATTTTAAAAAAATACATCATCTCAATATTATTTACAAGCTAAAAGTTATGGTAAATACAATATTTAAATCCAACATCTTTATGGACCCCTTTCCAAAAAGGAATTTTTTTTTCGACTTGCGCTTTTTTTTGCTGTCCAATAAAGGAAAAAAACAAAACAGAGATTTCGACTTGCAATTTTGTGATTACGTGAAAAAAAAATGAACAAAATAGTAACGCCAAAGGATAAAATTAGTTATAACTCACAATTTTTGTGATTGGGTGAAAATACGGTGACACGAGAATGAGCGGATCACGATGGACGCTCAATGTGAACCAAACGCAGCAAGAAAAAACATCATGCGGTAGAATGGTCACTCCGAGAAATGGTGACCAAAATCAATTGTTCACCATTTCATTGTGATATATTTGCACGCGGGCTTCAATGGTGGATGCTTAAAATGATTTGACTACATGGAATATGGATCAGAAGTTGGTCTAAAACCACTGATAAGAACTACAATATAATATAAAAATTAATAAACACTGAATATTATAATATGCAAGTTGAATTCATCCAGGATGTTAATTACAATGATAGAGGTTACATTTTATAATTTTTGATCTCCTACAAAGGTGGATTCAAACTTCTCTTCAATCCCTCATATCACTCTCCGTGAATCTCTCAAACTTATCCCTGGGATATCTCACACACCAAAATAGATTCATGAGTTGTTTATTCAACAACTTCACTCACACACAACTATTAACTATATTATTAATATGAGTTATATTAACTCATTATTAATAATATTAAAATTATTAATAATGTCACAATATATTTGTAACAACATTTGGGGAAACATGTAGTGTTACCTCTAGATTTATAATGATACCAACATTATTAGTTGTAGTCCCATCAAGATGTAGCACACTCTTCTCTATAGGTTCGTACTACAAACCTAACTTTTCTCGTAATTGCTTTTTCCATAAATGTGCTACTTGCACCACTATCAACCATGTAGTTTTGAACAAGATGCTCTCCAATAATCAGTGATAAATAAAATGGTGGTGGTTTCTTTATGTCTTGTGCATTCAGAAAATTTTGAACCATCCATTTAACTTCCTTGATGCGGTCTGTTCCACTTTGTCCCAAGGACCATGTCTATTTATTGAGCTTCTTTTTCAGCTATTTTTAAGAAATTTGTGGCTTAGAAAGTTCATGAGAAAGCAGATCCTACTGTCCTGGGATATTTAAAGCATCCCATATTGAGATGTTAACATTATGCTTTTTCATTACATCAACAATATTAAAAGAAGCAACGGTTTTTGAAACAAACTCTACTATCTTAGCATAACCTTTATTGAAAAATGACTGCTTTAGGTGCCTTTTATATCGAGGTATAAATAATCTTCTTGGATCGAGTTGAATTTTTTTCTGTTCTTTACTAGTTGAAACACCTATTGTTTTTGTGGAACAATAGAACTATTAGCTGATTTTTGGCATGTAGTTGCTATTTTATCAGTGACTATGGGTAGAACATGCCTATTTTGTTGTTTTCTCTCTCCTGAGCCTTTTCTTGGGCTCTAGTAAATGCTTGTAATAAATTCTTCCTCTCCGAAGTTGACCAAATTTTGTTCTCCGGTGCTTTCATTTGTGAGAATCTTGTTTTCCACCCTCCATTTGAGGCATCAATAATGCTTCGAGTTGATGTTTTGCAACAAGGCTTATATTCCAAAAGCATTTGGGAAATTTGTAGATGAATGAGGTTGATTGCAAGGCTGACACCATTCCTCTAGAATTATATTGACTGAGACTAAAGTGTTAGATGAACTATGTACTTTTGGATCAAATTGCCTTTGCTCATATGGTTGCCTATAATTCTAATTTTGCTTTGATAAGGCTGCCTACTCACATTGACCACCGTTGATTTTTTTAGTAAGGTGCTTAATAAGGCCTACTAGGTTGTCCCAACTTGTTTTAAATTGATGTCAATTTATTACCCATAGTTTTTAGTGTTTTGAAAACATCATCTGATGGAGCAAGAATAGTAGGCTCTATAATGGTAATGGGCTGAGGAATATGTAGGGAATCTATTATAAGGGGAATTAAAGGCCTTGGAGCCAATTTACCGGCTGAATAAGGCTTTTTTAGTTCTAATTATAGCAATATCATAGTAAGCTAGAAGAGTTATCCCTCCCATGGATTGAATCATTGTTGAAATATCACTATTCAAGGCTCGAAGGTAGTATAAAAAGGCATGATCTTCTTGAGGCTTAACACTTGCTGGAATTCTTTCCCAAGTTCTAGAAAAATGGATATTAAAGCTGGCCATAAATTCATGAGGGGCTCTCTTAATCATAGATAGTTGCTCTATAAGGGATAAATGATCTGAATGATCTTGAAATTGTTTCAGCATTTTCTCACCTAACTCATCCCAAGTTCTTATACTTCCAATTTCTAGGGTTCTATACCATTGTAGATTTCCCTTTAAAGGATGCAGCTAAAAGTCTCAAGGCTACATTTTCATGAGTTATGTTATGAAATACACATAGGACTCCAACATCCTTGACATACTCTGTTGGTGTAACTTGATTTTTACTAGTGAATGTAGGAAAGATTTTCATGGAAGCATTAGGAATGTCATGGTAAGTGGAATTACTAATGGACTTCCATTAGTAAAGGTGACAAAATTCCTAGCTGGTTGACTAGCCATAGGAAAAAATGGAATTTGAATGAATAGATCGACACGTGGTGAAGGAATATTGGGTGGAGGGTTACCAAAAACCAGGTCTATTATAAGGAAAAGTATTACGAATTTTCTCCTTCTGCGAGAATTCAAAGGTAAAGAAATAAACTCGGAAGGAATTTTTCCTACCGATGATCTTGTAGTCACTTTAGGCATAGAAAATGCTCTACTACTAGTCTGAAATAAGACTTCTGGAGTCCCTAAATAAATCTTCTAATATGTAGAATAAGTTACAACATCTAATTGCTCTGGAAGTGACTTTTATTTACGGTGAATCTGTTGTAAATTTACGTGATTTACTCACAATTTTGATTCTTGCGTCCCACCAGGTGTGCCAAAAAAATTTCTCTCAAAAGTGCACCTTGTAGAGAGATGACAGTAGGTGTTTTAAGCTTGCTCTAGATCTATGTCTTTCGTAGATACAATGGAAACACCTCAGGTATGTGGGTATACGTGTTTTGAGGTGAGTCTCTAGTATTAAGGCCGGTTCCTTTATGATGTATCCTAAACTAAATTTTCAGGGGGTTTGAGGGTAAAAGATGATTATAAATGGGTTTAAACTGGGGTGATACACCAAATTTGTGTGAGGTATTTGACTTAGTATATGCACAATTGGTATGAGAATGAATTTAGGATTCACAAACCAATAGTTTTCAGTAGAATATTAAGGAAAACACTTGATGTATTCAGGGAAAGTTTCACAAGAATCTTTGTTAAGCTACACATGCACACTAATATCATGTAGAAGTAATCAAATTTGCAACAAGGTAAGATGATTAACCAGGGAATTTTGATATTCACAAGGATTAATAAAGCATACACAAGGCTACAAATAATTGGAAAGGGTAGAATGTACTTCTCATTCAAAGGAAAACTGGAAAAATCTACTTGACACTCCTATGTCTAAATAGTCCTCTCCTTTTGTGCTTGTAATTGCACACAATATATATCAAAAATTATTCATTTCACCCTTCATAAAAGTATAATAAAATTATACTCACCCTTCCAACCTATTTTTACCCTTTATTTATTAATAAATAAAGGAATAAAATAAGCATGATAATGCATTGAGGCGTTAATATCCTTTGGTTACAAAATATCATTCGATCAAGTCATGTAGTTGATTGTTCTAATTTTAATAAAGCATGGGTGAATAATTTTTCTAATAATAAATCTTGCTTAATTAACAAGTCTCCTCCAATGCATGTAGTCTCTGTCTTCTAGTTGTTCCACTTGATCCACTTCCAATTGCAAAAATAACATTTAAAACTCCCTCTTGGATGCACATGCAAAAGTTTTCTCCCTTTGTGTGAGAAAAAATAATTTCTTGATTTGTAATACTTGTAAAAATAATCACCCATGCATTTATCCTAAAGGGGACCACTTCCAGGCTCAGGCTCTGATGTTGACATCTGTGGGGACCACATGTGTATATGCCAAATAACGCATCCTTTAAATTCTAACTCCTTTGGAAAAAAAAATCTGTGTTTTCATCTCCCATGTGAAGACCACCTTTAATGTTGACCATTGAAAGATACGAGGTATCTTTTTAAATTTTAAGGTAAAATATCTTTGGGCTATAATTCACTTACTTATCATTTTCTCCTTATGACTTAGTCATTAGCATACACTTATGATATTTGACAATGTTTTGGGTCCCATTGCATATGTTTTGGTTTTATGTTATCATTGTATGATATAAAAAGGTAAACTTTACTTTAGATAAACATATGACATGTCATAGTCTCGGCCCCTTTTGGGATCATCATTATGAAACATAATATTTTTGACATGTGTTCTTTGAGATAATTATCTAAGAGATAATATTGTTTCGACCTTAGAATGTTAAGGCAGATAATTAATGAATCATTGGGGTTGTCCCCTTTCAACGATGACTTACCCCTCCACATGATTTGTTGGTGGCATCTAACTCGGGTCGAGTTAACTATAACACTTGAGTATACATTGATAAATTAAATCAACACTGGGAATTTATTCTCTCACTGCACGCAGGCATCTCGATCATCAATCTTCCGATCCTTGATTAGGGTTTTAACATTGCATTTAATGTGGTTGGTAGCATCGGGAATGATTTACGATCGTTGATCATTGCACTAGTTGGTATTATCCATCGATCTCTAGAACCATAGTGACGTGGTGGTTAAGTTGTGAGTTGGAATTTAATGATCAATGAAAATAAAGCGTCGATCTCTATACTTTTAAATCTCCATCGTTAATTTTATCCATGGTTATCTTGGGTTAACTTCAGTCGATCTAAGCAACAAAACATTTGAGAAACCTAATCATTTTTATTTTGCATTCACTCGAAAGAGTAGGCGAAGCCCTATCAATTTTTTTGTTTCCTCAACCACCATTGTTGATCTTTATGAGCTCGATTCAGTTCATTTTTCGGTCTCTACAATGGAATTTACAATCATATATCTGATTCTTCTGCATTTTTTTACCTTTTTAGGCTTTGTGAATTTTATTTTATGAGACTTCTTTGACATATCGAGCTTTTCCTTATCTATGGACCTCTATTTATTTTGGCAAATCCTTCGATATGCGGTCATGGAGAGTGAATATGGAACTCCCTTGTATCTCTGATCCTTTATTCATACCTTCTTTGCATGTGATCATACTACGAGCTATTTTAAGTTCACGTGAGCTTGACCTCGCATCTGTGAAGTCTTTTATCTTTGTTTTGAGGTAAGTGGTTGGAATAAAAATATCTACTAATACCCATTAATGTGTTTGTGATTAATTGACTTAGACATGCATGCATTTTCTAGTTCAAATATTTTTCACTTTGGAATTATGTGTTCTAAATGCTATTTCAAGCTCTATATCATAGATCCTTTCTTTACAAAGCTCTATCTAGGTTTATTCTAAATTGGCTGTAAATAACTGTTGATACTTCGAATATGCTCATATTCAAGTTGAATGCTTCATTTTAACAACCCAAAAATATGATATTCTCAGATTATTTTAACTCGGGTATTCTTATTTAGTTTTACGTTCAATCATAATCCTCAGAAAACCCCTTTTCTTTCACTATATTTTGAGGTCGATTTCGAGGCCTTCTACTCAGCCTTGATAGATATTTATTTTGCAACCATTTAAAACACCATTCCATGGAAAACCAGCTCTTTGAGCCTTTTGACCCATGACACCATTTGGGTTTGCATGATTTTTGGTCTCACTTTAAATCAGGTAGTTTCTACCAATTTTCAAGATATCGGTATTCGGGTTTATTATCTTACTTGTTCATTTCCTTTAATGGCCACAGTAACTTGGCACCTTTGTATGTACCCACTATTTTTCTAGATTCAAAAGCTTTGTTGAATATTTTACACATTCGACTTGATCTTCTGACTTCTTCTCTGTATGAGTTTTGTGCTTCTTTATTTTTAGTTGGGGTTTTATAATAATGATGTTCAGTATTTACATTAGGGTCTTTGGTTAACTTTGTAACTATTGCATTATTTGATTATGGGCCTTGAGTTATTATTACCTCCTTTACTCTGAGCTTTAATTGATGCACCCTACCTGAAATTACAGCTATACCTTAAATATGGGTTGTTTTAGTTTTCCTTGTTACAGAGCATACCCTATATTCGCCATATGTGATTATTTTGAAATCTTACTTTTCTCGATTGGCAATATTATGTGAGCCTAGATCTTTTCTACTAGTAAGTTTATGATTTCCTGCATAAAACTTTGTTTTGAGCTCGAGACATGGAAAATGACTTGATCTTTTAATACTCTGAAAAGGTGAACTCTGGCTTCAAAATTTGATGGTCATTTTTATTTGTAACATCTTGAGTTTGTACATAAGGGTTCGTCCTATTCCAACCGTATTTTTTCTCATTAACCCTAACATATTCTATACTTGTGGTTACTATATGTTAAATACAACCCCATTCCTTGAAATTTTACTTGAAAATAGTTATATCTTTTAATCGTACTTTGATGGTTATCATTTGTAAGTCAAAGGATGGCTTAGTTATTGCTTTATTAAGAATATTGCATTGTATACTCCATATTATCATCCTTATCTTTTTTTTTGTGTTGAGAATTATTTGAGCATTCTTTGTATCTATCTTGATAAAATTTGGAAAATACTAGCTCAAAATGTGAATTAGTTCATTTCTTTCTTAGTTGTATTTAATTAAGCAACAATACTTCTTTTCTTTGAAATTTGTAATCTGTAATCTTTGACCATGCCATGCATTTTATGATTTCTAATTTATTTATTAGTTTAAAATAGCATGATGGAAAGATGTAAAATGTCAATTTTATATGGCGAAGCCACTGTGAAAATTTTCTCGATTCCCTTTTTTATTCCATTTCGGTTGTAATCTTATCTTATTTCCATTAACTTTAGCCTTTAGTTTAAATAGAAATGAATGTAGTTTCTGATTCAAGTTATAAAATGTGTCACTTCTTTCTTTGTACCTATATCTACACATTTAAACAAGCTTGTTAGAAAATATTAGGCTTTTGGCCTCTCTCTTTTTCCATAGTTTTCTCTTTCTTCTTTCTGAGTGAATAAGTCTTGTATGCTTCTATGGAATATTGTTTGATCGGTTGTGCCTTTGATCCTCATGTAATTTATACCTCCTATTGTTAAGAGATCCACTTGCATGAATTTGAATAGTATAGGAATATGGATCAACCTTGAGCTCATGATTAAAAATTTTCTCCTTTCCATTTTCGGAGTACATTGCCATTTGTCGAGCAATGAGGATGAAGATGGAACAAAGCCGAGCTGGAGATGCATCAACCGAAACGGAAGAAAACCCAAGGCAATGATGGGTTCTTTCATACTTATTTACTTTGTTTTTCATGCATTCGTACCTCTTGCTTCAGTAGTTATAATTTACTTTCTAGTTACATCCCACGAATTGTGTGGGAACATTTGAAATTCCTTATGAATAAAACATTAAATTCTAAAACGGAGTTGTGTATTCTTTTTCTTTTCATTTTTTTGTACATGGATTGTATAATGATTTAAACAAATCAACATCATAATTGAATGTATTAATCATAAGGAAAGAACTTTTAAAATACCTGAAGCTTTAACAATGAACCTTGAATGCTATAATGCTGTAATTATGATTACCGTTGCAAAACCTAACACTTCATCTATTCTACACTTTCATGTATTCATCAAGATAACACATCATCCGTACTTCAGGGGATTTTTGTTCTTTTAAAAGATAATAATGAAATTGTAGACTATGTGATCTGTTACATTTGTAACAACACACATAGATGCAGATTTCATGCAATCATTAATTCATCCAATAGAAACATTATTCAACTAAAAGAAACTCCCCTAGCTTAGGTTCACTTCAACAATGTCATCCATCGTAAGGAATTTTTGAGTTTCCAATTTTTGCACGAGTGTAAAAATTGTCAAAAATAGGTATTCATGATTAAACACTGTGCATTTTAAATTTATCAATCATTTGAAAAATGGCAAACATGTTAATGTACCTAATTTCGTACATGAAATCCTATGTAAAATGAGAAAGGAATCTCAAATGGGTAGGTATGGTTTTTCTCACCATTTTCTTATCACCTTGGTTATAAAACATGCATTGGTAAGGGAAAATCCTAAAATAAATTGGGGGGATTTTTCTAGAGAAAAACATATTAATGATTTATTGCAAAATGGAAAGAAGAAGTGGAGAATCTCAGCTAGTTCTTCTATACCTCTATTCACATAGAAACCTCTGTTCCTTCATAAACCCCTACTCCTACAAAAACTTCCATACTTGCAAAAACAACTGGTTCATGAAAAACCTCCATCTCATGAGCAAAAACCTTGGCCCATCTCCCTTGTGACGAATTCTTATTGCTGAAGCTGCTAAATATTTCACACTGAGTCCTCTTCCTCCAAAAGATAACTAAAATCCTCAAGAAAATTCTCTGAACTATCTAGGAGGTCCCACAAGATTAGTACTAAAAATAAAAAAAGCTTAAGACCTAGTAGAAAAATTCAAATCTTTCTAGACAGTTATGAAGAAGAGCTAGAAAATAATGAAGAACAAATTCCAATGGATGTTGAGTGGGGAGATCATGTAAACACATATGAAGATGTAGTCATTTAAGATATAGCTAAATAAGTGGAAGAGAAAGAATATGAATAATTAGGTAAGAAACCTAATCATGAGTTCCCTACTAAACCAATTGGAGCTTAGATAAAGACCATTCATGATGGGGAAACCGACATGTAGCATGAAGGATAAGTATTGCGAAGAAATTGAAAATGTAGAAAATGTGACCAATGACATTGCGAGAATAGACCAAGGAATCACTTGGGCACTCAATCCCTGAACCATAGACTAATGTAATAGACACCGAGGATGATTTTCTATGATAAATTGAGGAAAAATTGTGAATATTGTACAAAACCTTTAGCTAGAATCTTCTCATAAACTCGTAGAGATAATACAAGTGGAAAATCTTATATCTGCCCAATATAAAATTCATCAATATTTGGAGCTATTCCATCCACCATTGCTACCTCTCAACCTACAACCACATGTTATGATAAATAAGTCTTCAAGGAAACCCCCAAACTAGCTTGCGGGATCATAGGCACTTAGACCACTTTGCTAGATTACTAGGTGAAACAATTTGAAGATTATGTTGTTAGGCTGCAAGGTAGATGGAATAGGGATAAGCAATATTTAATATTCCAACATCGTAGGATCTAGAGGAAAAATATAGACAACTTAGGCCTAAGGAGAACGAAATTTCAAGGATGAAGAAGAAATAATAAGATACAATTTAGGTGATCAATTAAATATTCAAAATGTTTACCACCATCTAACATCTATGTTGTCTTCTTGAAAGAACAAATGTTGTAGTTGAAATATACTTGTATCAAAAATTATATCCTATTTGATATTAGTAGAGCTAGGACTTTCTTCAAAATATATATGAAAATGCCCCATGAGATCCAACTACTTCTATGTGAACTGTATAGTTGTAATTATACTTTAGATTATGACAGAGACTGGATCCCTATACTCTACATTGGGGATGAAAAAATTTGGACACTTATTTCCTAATTCTGCATGAGCTATACGGGGAGAAGTAGATGGTGGAATTCAAACACTTGTGTAAGGTACAACCTTTGATGATCAGGGAATAATTTTGAAACACTAAGGAAATGATTGAGGAATATGGGAAGTTTATGGTAGTGCAGAAAATAAAACAAAGGGTTTATAGGATGAGACATGAAGCCCATGATGAGGCAAGATACTACATTAAGTTTAATAACATGGAAATAATACATGCCTACAGGGAAATATGGGAAGAAATGTCACCAAAGATGAAGAGGAAAGAAATGCATTCATATCCTAATATCATCCAAATTTTAAGAAGGATAAATGCATATATTGAATTCTCTAAGGGATGTGGAAAATCTTGGTTTCCCATTTCTTATTATCCACCAATTTTCCACTATCTTATCCCCCACTAGTCTAGAAACATAGATCTAGATGAGGACCTACAGGATAGGGTAATGGAAAGGTACAAGAAGAATGCAAGTTATTTCTTTAGTGAAGAACAAGGTACCTTAGCACCAATGGACTTCAGGAGGTTGTCCAACATTATGCAGGTTAACCCCAAGAAAAGTGAGGAATAACACAATAATTCTTGAATGAGGAAATTCAAGAAGCTCAGTCTGGGGGTGTGATGAGCCCTTTTATTTACTATTTAAAATGCCTCATCTGTTGTATTTTGTTTATCCATGTTTACCCCATGAACTTGTGATTCCCATTTTTTTTGAACATATTTTTTATACCATGAATTTATGGTACTTATATTACTTAATATTATTACTACCAAGTTTACTTTATTTTGTGGATTATGGATGCATTTATTCCTCTGAATATAATGTGATGATTAGATAGTGCTTTGAATAAATGTTTTCCTTTATTTCCAAAGAATTATTATGTGTATCCGCTAACATGCAGCCAAATAAACTCATTCAATATAAGGGGACTAATCCGTAGCAAGCGAAATGCAAAAGCGGGACCCATCTACGAAAAGCACCTACAACCAAAGGAGGTCACATGTATACAAGACCATAATTCTGGAAATCTTAAGCAACATGGACACTTCACCTAAGTTTTCACGTGTTTCTAAAAAGGCAGTTATGAGAAGGTAAAGAGGATTCAACGCCTACACCTTATTTTACTTTGCACTCAACAAGGAACTAGTTAATTTAATTTGATAATTGGTTTATCAATTAGTTTAGTTATGTAATTGTATAAGGATGCCTTATAATAGTTTTATTGCATGCATGAGAATACCCATCTTACATGTTGTAATATTTTTATTAATCAAATTGTAACTATTAGTAAGTAGGCAGTCTCTTCACGTATCTTCTAAGTGCATAATATAAAAATAATGCTAAGGTTATAGAAGGAGGATCAATTCATAAGTAGATATTTGGCTATTTATTCCATTTGTAATCTTCAATAAAATATGAGTTCTATTTAATTATTTTAGACATAGGCCTTGTTAGGTTAATTATTATTTACCTATATATTAATTATGCATTTTATAATTTATTAAATATTAATTAATTATTAATTGTTATATGGTTTTTAAACCATATTTTTCTTATTCCATAATCATAGGATTATTTTTTGCATAGTTACAATTTAATATTTATTTGTATTAAATTAATTGTTGCTTCAGGATGTATTATAGAAGTCATTTGTAATTTTAGTTGTACCTATGCGGCCTTTCTTTCTCTACACATGGTTGACTGCATACCTATAAGTATTACAGTCCATCCATTGTAAATTGATTGATTGAGTTTAATACAATAAATCAGGCTTCCACCCTATTTGCTCAACCTAAATTTGGTACGAGTGAATTGAAGCTCCTGACAAGGTTGGAGAAGATTGCAGAGGAAGGAGAATTCATGGAGAACAAATCTACTTCTTCTGAGAACCTATGCTACCTCCAGTAGCTTCCCACATCTCCTTGCAGTCACACAACCTCCCATGTGTGTAATCCCGAGTAAACATAAAGCAATTTTTTTTTCCTTGTTGCTATCTACACTAGGAAAATTGGTTTCTTGGAATTTACAATAAAAAAATTTCCCCATCAAGGGTTTTGTATTTAAATTATTTTAGTTCAGATAAATTATCTGTACTATCAAATTTGGAGGAATGTGTTATTTTTCTATAGTGAGTCATGCTCACCGAGCCCCCACCGACTCCTGACCATGACCAAGCACATGAACAATCCTACCTTTGAGATTTACATTGTGGGAGGCGAGCTACATTCGGTTTAAAAGGTTACATGCATCAACAAACAATCTGAGATTTATTTTAGTAAATGTGTAACACTATTTTCTCAAACACTGAGCCCAACACAATATCCACACCACCATCGAGATCCTTTTTTTATTTGGATCATGCCCATAACAGTCTTCTTATTCAAAAACCGAGTTGTGATCAATTTTTCTATGTAATTATACGTTGAAGAAACCAACTGACCTCTACCTCATTAATCGATCTACCAAGCGGATCGAGTCTCAAAGCTCCCGCACACAACACAATGAGCTCCACACGATCCTCTAAGACCACCGCTCCATAAGCTCCACAAGCTCCTCCTCCATTGTTGGACATGTGTTGATATATAATCTACACGCAAACAACACAATAGACTTCAATTAAAATCAAAATGGTGTACAACGACCTGCATAAAGCCAAATCTGTTCATTCCGGACATTAGCATAGGAAAATAAAGATCGAGGAGATAAATATCGGGCGATCTCCATGCAATTTGTAATAAATATCCGTGCACTACAAAAATGAACAAATCAATTCGCAAGCAAATAAAACATGGTGGAAGCCAAATAATATAAACGACATTTGTATTTTTGCAAAGGAGACCCATTTTCTATGCGGAAAATACATAATCCTCCTTCCATGCATGCAAAACATGTGGAACACCGGCCGTGTCGTATGTTTTTTTAAAAGGTGAGTCAAATTTCATTTTCTTTAAATCCAATTTGCTCATTTTCATACACCAAGCGCTCATAGAGCCTAATTGGATAGGAGGATCGACTTAGAAGTGGGAGGTTTGGGGTTCAAACCCCACCCCCAAATTCATTTTTTTTAAAACAATTTGAAATTTAGAGAAAAAAATGGCGGAACACCAAACACAGGTATATTTTGTGGAAAATCCACTTCTAAATAGATAGTTACAGCTAAATAGCCCTCTAAAACTTTAGCGAGAAAAACCCTAATTTAGGGTCAATTTTTTTTTCTCTATTAGGCCTATTTTTTGATTTCGGGCAACATTTGCAAAATGACGACTATCCAAAAACTTTATTTTGAGCCATTTTAATGGTTTTTGGCATTAAGGGTCATTTTGGGCTTTGGAGGCCATTAGGGCCCCGTGAAATAATTTTTTTCCTACCATTCTATTTTTCTTAATGTTTGAATGTAATTGCATGCTTCATTATATTGTACTAATTTGTAGGTTGCCATAGTCAACTACAAATATTATGCTAATCTCGAAATTGGAAGATATTTGTAATAAAAATTAGTAAAAATTTGTTCCGAAACACTCACAAGATCCTAGATCTCATTTGCAGCATTCGGTACATACGGTGCCTTTGGGAAGCTCTTATGGGTAAATTTGTCATGACTACTACTACACTTAATGCCTAATATAGCTGCAACAATGTCGTCTCAGGGCATCAAAATTTTAAATTGAGAGGGGTAATAAGGTCACAATGCACACACTATGAGCCATTGCATCCATCTATGAACAATTTTACGACATAAATCCAGACCGATAAATTATCTGAGTATATAGTGAAGTTACGCATGCGTATGAGGATATATCTTTGAGCTAGTGTTAATAATCACGCAGACCCCTTTTAATCTTGTCTTGGTACCACATATTGAATTCTTTCACAAATGCTAACTCCTCTTTCACGTGCTGTCGAGTATATAGAAAGGGTGAGCTTCTTCCATGTACCATCGAGTATATTGGAAGGGCTCATATATATAAGGTTTTGGTATATCGGTGACAGGTATATAGATTGGGAGACCTTATACCTGGTGATAAGAGCCAAACCTTGTTAGTGTTTTCTAAAAAAGGAGCACCAATGCCCCCAAATTTTTCTTCCGGATCAACAACTACTCGAGATTTAAACAAATATCCTACATCAAAGATAAAAATCAAGACACACCTTGAGTTTGAAGAGATCGGCTTTGTTGTGGTACTATGACTAGATCAACTCTCTATCTACAATACAACACCGATAGTTTGATAGAGCACATCAAAGTAAAAACTCATCATCTTGTTTGGATTTTCTGACAATGTGCAACACCATATTTGAGATTCCACAATATCTCGAAAGGAATGATAATCGAGATCGTACCAAGCCAAGAACACATATGCTAATCAAGCACCATGATCAATAAGATGAAATTAATTCACCGAATAACTTTACATAAATCCTTTGTAAACAAATGAGAAACAATATTATTTATTATTATGCAACTCAATGCAATACATTGAGAATGGGCCTTGCTTAAATAGGCAAGGAATAACAATCTAAGAACCGAGACAAGGTCATAGTTCAAGCCATAAATCAAGGAAATAACTAGTCATCAAAGAACTAGTCAAGACCATATATTTAGGAGAGAAATAGACATCAAGGATCTAGTCAATACCATAGATCAAGGAAAGAACTATACCTAACAACTAGATAATATCTCCTAATATCTAAATAAGATAAAAGAAATATCCACACACATAAATGGGTGAGGATAAATACAATAAAGGTAAATAAAGTACCTAGGTGAACATGAGCTAAGGTAAATACCTACTCTAACACCCCCCATCAAGTCAAGCTAGGGGCCAAAATAGATGTGGCATGTCCATAGTATGAGTTCGCAACTAGCTCGATTAGGTACTCATGTACAATAAGCTGGGAAAAAAGGGACACTACAAGGTACCAAAACTAGTAACAACAAAGTAAAAGAGAGTAAAACCCGCTCCAAGGCATCCTAAGAAGCTCAGCTCAAAAAAACTCATATAATGCTAAAGAATTTTGGTCCAAATCCACTGCTTGATCATAGAACTCAAAAACAACTGACACTGGGCTTCACTAGAATAGCTCCATATAATGAGACTGCAATGATTGATTTCGAAAGTGCAAAAAAACACCAAACATAATTCGATCAAGTGTTGTAAAGAGGTGTGCCACGATCCAAGAACAAAAACCAAAGCAACAAGGCAAGGACACAAAATCCAGTGTCATGATCTAAGAAAAGCCAAGGTAACAAGGCAAGGACACGAAACCCGAAGAAGCAAGATCAGCACCACACCCTCCCATACTACTAAATGGGTGGAGTGACGCTACAAATCTATATGAGTTTCCCAAAATCAACTACTTGAACAATGACAAAATAACACTAGACTTCACCAGAATAGATCCCCCACAAGAGATACTATCAACATGTCAAAAGTGTCGAAAATACAGATACAAAATATCTCAACAAATAAGAGAGATACACTACACCTACTAAATAAAAATGCTCAAAACAAGAAACATCACAATGCATAAGGTATAGAAAGTGGAGCAAGAGGCCTAATGGTGGAGGAGCCTCGCCTGTAGAGTCCTCTCAATGAATGCCTATGTCGCCTCCATGAGTGATCGATATCAACTCCAAATCAACATGGATGGATGAAGAATATATCTCGTATATGACTTGGTGCGAAATGCACAATGGGTGCATGCAAAAGAACATCAGAATGTGTGTCAAGTTGATCATGTCTGACAACTGAAATCTCAAGTTTCTTAATCCTGAGTGAAGGTGTAGAACTCATGTGTTGCTCATGATCCTCAGAAAGAGTTAAGTGAACAAAAAAGGAGCTCTATCAATGTGTGATCCCAATGAAGTATCTGCTCGAAAACCAATGTCATGACGAGAATTCCACTTAACATGTGGAATAGAGGAAACAATACCCTGTGAATGTCTACCAATGACTCTAGTGAGACCCATAGAACAGAGCATGCGAGAACTGAATGTAGTGGTATGCTTCTTAAAAAATCCATGTAGCTGAGCAGAAGTAGGATACACAACATGTGGTACTGTAATAGGCACATATGTGGAAGAGCATGTAGTAACAAGCCTCATAGGTTTAGAAGCATCAAAAGTAGGTTTAGGCTCAAAGAATGACAGATCAATGTTAGTGGGTACAAGAGCAATAGCTGCAAGTGGACTAGGAGCATGGATATGGTTGTCCACAATATGATGGTGATGTTGTAGGCTAACAAGTTTGTTCTGCAGAAGTGTATTATTGTATCCTTATCGTGAATGAGTGATTATAGAAGAGAATTTCACTTCTTGAGTGATCTATTTTCTTCCACAAATTTTACAATATCCTCTTGAAGTCCACATACTTAAGAGAAAAGCATATCATTCTCATAATCCATGATAGATACAAAATGCAACTCCTAGAAGTTTAGGACGTCGGGCTCAGCCGAAATTGCATCCACAATTGATTACAACACTCCTCCATATTTGGCACTTTATAATTATAGTGCAAGTCTCAAAATAAATAAATCCAATGGAAAGAGCATGAAAAAGCAATCACTTTTGTAAAAAATGACACTCAAAACTGAGTTACCGATCAAAAGTTACAAGCTTTTTAATATTTTTCTATGTTGTTTATTTTAGTTGCAAAAAAACGTGTACACCATTCGTGGACCCTGCCAAAAACATAAGATCCTAAAACCTTCCTATGTGCAAACCGAGAAAAATTCACCACACCAAAAATTGCTGCATGCGAGATCTTAAAAAAACAACAAACCCAAAAAAATAATCCGATTTCTATCCTTGTGGCGCGAATCCCAAGGAGATCCGGTGTTCTTCTCTGCGCAACAACAAAAACCACAAAAACCAGCTTCCTACAAAACGACCAAGTTTACGGTTGATATTAGGGTTTTCATGCCTTCTGGATCCAATGGAAGCCTTTGTTTTGCATAAAAATGCACGCAGAAACAAAGTACGACCAAATCCCAGATATATGAATACACAAATAATTTATTTGCAAAATAAAACTTACAGGAGATGTCAACAACATTCTCAAGCTCGATACCATGAAAGGAACAATAACCAGATCGTACCAAGCTAAGAACATAGATGCTAATCAAACACCATGATCAATAAGATGAAAGTAATTCACCAGAATAACTTTACATAAAACCTTTGCAAACAAATGAGAAACAATATCATATATTATTATGGAACTCAATGCAATACATTGAGAACAGAGGCCTTGCTTAAATAGGAAAGGAATAAAAATCTAAGAACTGTCAAGGTCATAGTTCAAGCCAAAAATCAAGGAAATAACTAGTCATCAAAGAACTAGTCAAGACCATAGATTTAGGAGAGAACTAGACATCAAGGATCTAGTCAATACCATAGATCAAGGAAAGAACTATACCTAACAACTAGATAATATCTCCTAATATCTAAATAAGATAAAAGAAATATCCACACAATAAATGGGTGAGTATAAATACAATAAAGGTAAATAAAGTACCTAGGTGAACATGAGCTAAGGTAAATACCTACTCTAACAATATCCAAAGAAGCATGGGATAAGTTAAGCACAATATATGAGGCTAAAAACAAGAATGTCATTCTAAATTTTTAGAGTCAGTTACACACATTGAAGTTTAAGAAAAATGAGAAAATTGAAGATTTCTTAAGAAGAGTTGCAGAGTTGAGGGATTCACTTCTATCCCTAGGAGAAGTGGTCACAGATGATGCTCTCATTCCCATTGTTCTGAGAGAACTCCCTTCTTCTTACCACATTTTTGTAAGAACACTAAACTTGTCTGATATGACAGTTAGTTTTGACAAGTTGGTAAACCAATTGCAACAAGAGGAAGCCATGTATAATAAGGATGATGAAGAGGAACAAGAAATTTCTTCTCATAAGAAATGTAAATGAAAAGGGAAAGGAAAACCCAATTCCTATCAAAAGTCCCAACATCAAAATCAGGATCAACAAGGAGACAAACAACAGAAGAAACAATTTCTAATCTATAAAAGAGGACATGAGTTGAAATATTGCTGGTATAATACATACAAGAAAGGTTCATCAAGTAATTCTGGAACTCAACACCAACAATATCACAAGGGATATACAAACTACAATTAAGGGCGTAAAAGGGGAACTGTAAAAGAATACCCCATCAAAGAAGAAGGAAATATTGTTGAGCAAGAAGAACATTCGGATAATGAAGACTACTTGTACACTCGCTCAATGAAGTGAACCTTCCACATCATCTAGTGATGTTTGGTATGTTGATTTGGAAGCCACTCAGACATGACTAGACATAGAGATTGATTTACTTCAATAAGGGACACACCTTTGAAAAACCATGTTTCGTTGGGAGATGATTCTTCATATTTTGTTTAGGGTTTTGGGAACATTTCTTTACCCCTTGGTTCATACAACTATAGACTATCAGATGTCTTATATGTCCCTAGGTTGAAAAATAATTTTCTTTTAGTCAGTCAAGTCCTTGATCATAACCTAAAAATTGACTTTGATAGTCATTTCGGAAAGAAAATGTGTTTGATTCGAGATAAATCACAAAGCTCGAAAATAGTTGCGAAATCCTCCAATGTGGGATGCATGTTCCAACTTGATTTTTTCCACAGAGATGATCAAGAACTTATGGATAAGAACTCTACCTCAACACAGTTGTGGCATTGGAGACTTGGTCATGTTAGTTTCAAGTATCTCGAGACACTTCACTCATGTAATATGGTACATGGGTTACCATCTCTTAAGAAGGATATAGAAAAGTGTCCTCACTACGTAGCAGGAAAATAACATAGAACTTCATTCCAGAAGATTACTTTTGGAGCTCATGGAAAGCTTGATCTAGTTCATATCGATATTTGTGGTGCGATGCAACCAATTCATTCTAGATTTTAGTATTTCATGCTTTGTGTTGATGACTATTAATGAAAAATGTGGATTATTTTTCTTCCCAAGAAAAGTGAAGCTTTTGAAACTTTCAAAAAGTTAAAAATAGTAGTTGAGAATGAAACTGGTTGTCACATAAGAACTCCCCACTCGGATCGAGGGGAATTCATCAGTGATGAGTTCAAAGACTACTTACAAACTCACGGGATTTGTCGACAAATGCCTCATCCACACACACCACAACAGAATGGTGTTGTTGAGAGAAGAAATTATACTATCATGGAAATGGTGCGATGCATGATCGATGAATCTAGACTTGCAAATACATTTTGGGTAGAAGTAACAAAGAAAATAGTATATTTGTTGAAAAGAGTGCCCACAGTTGCTCTTGACGGAGTAATGCCACAAGAAGCATGGTCAAATCGGAAAACATCTATTACAAATGAAGGAAGGAAAGGAAGGAAGATGGATCTGAAGGGAGAAAAGAAATGAATTCCAAAGTAGAAAGGTCAGAGGGTCTATGTTTTGGGCTGGTAGTAAACAGAGCCGAACCTACTTGCATAGACAAACAAAGCAATACTGATGAACAAGTGACAAAAAAGTAGAGATAGATCCAATAGAATAAACGCACAGATCTGACATAAGAAAGATCAGATGCCCATAACACACATATTCAACGCACAAAGTCTTAATATTTGTATTAATGTTTCTTCTGTTACAAAAAGTACAAAGCCTTTTCTTCTCACTTCTATTTTTCATCTAAAAAGTGTCCACCCTTTGAATACAACAAGTATTCAAGTATTTATAGAAGGAGAGGAGAAAAGAAGACAAAAGCAAACCAACCACTTACAAAATATCTAGAAAATATCTAAAAAGTCAACAGTTGACTTGGGCAAGTTTTTGGATGGCAACATCCCATGGTGCAACATGGATGATGTCATCGTGTATGCCAACATGCTTTTTAAATATTTTACAAAAATGATCAATGGATCCCAGAAGAAACTACTCTTCAAAGTGTAAAAGGGTGCACTTTTTTGATGTCGATGAACTTCTCAAAGGTGCCTTGGTGCACTTTTCAAAGATGTCAACAGACATTCTCAACGCCTTGGCGCACTTTTCAAAGATGTCGACAGAACTTCTCGGTGCCTTTCAACACTTTTCTGCATGTCAACATGAACTTATCAGCGCCTTGGTGCACTTTTCATCGTGTCAACAGGAACTTCTCAAAGCCTGGCGCACACTTTTCAAAGATGTCAACATGAACTTCTCAAGCTTTTTTCATCGTGTCAACATGAACTTCTCGCGCCTTTGGCACACTTTTCAAAGATGTCGACAGGAACTTCTCAGCGCCTTGGGGCACTTTTCTGCATGTCAACATGAACTTCTCAAAGACCTTGGTGCACTTTTTGTCGTGTCAACAGAACTTCTTAGTGCCTTGGCACTTTTTCAAAGATGTCGACAGAACTTCTCAGCGCCCTTGGTGCACTTTTCAACATGTCAACAGCAACTTCTCATCGCCTTGCTCAAAAAAGACTGAAAAATGGCTAAGTCCTTAAAACTTGATTTTCGAAGAGAATTTTGGGCTTCTTTCAACGTTGTCAAACTTCCTTGGGGCCAAAACAAAATTTTTGGTATGGTTACCTGCAAATTTCCCTTGACAATTTTGTAGGATAACAACTGGCTCTTTCTGGGGACTATCTTTGAGTGAAACTTAAGGGTAGAGAATCCCATATTTTCATGTGCCTATCCATTGGGTTGAGAGAGTCAAAAACAAGGGCGACCGAGGGCTGAACAAAAAGGAACAAAGAAAGGGAACACACAACAATAGAAAGCAAACACACAACGAAAGCAAACTATACAAAGAAGAGAGCAAGCTCTACTTCTTGAAGATCTTCAGATGCTACCCACTATAGGGAAGTGGGAGCTCGGTTCCATCTAGATACGAGAGATAGAAACTATTCTCTCCATTGAGCTGCTTGATCTTGAAAGGCCCTCTCCATAGAGAATCAAATTTTCCATGCATGCCCTTTGGCTCTCTTCGCTTGTCCCACAAAAGGACGAGATCTCCCACTTGAAAATCCCTCTGCTTGGCCTTCTTATCGAACAGTCTCTTGACTTGATTCTGATGTTCGGTGATCCTATCGACCACCCTTACTCTCTTTTCTTCAAGTTCTGTTAGATACATGATCCTCTTTTCAAGAGAATTTTGGAAAGTTTCATCTTCAATTGCTCGTGCCAAGCATAGAGCAGGAAGTTCTATGGAGATAGGGATCTCAGCATCGATTCCATATAACACTTGAAAAGGTGACATACCGAGAGACCTCTTGGGAGTGATACGATCTACCCACAAAGCATCATATAATGACTTGTGCCAGGACCGCTGATTCTCATTGACCAGCTTCCGTATGATGGTCACTAGGTTTTTATTGCTGGATTCTACCTGACCATTTCCTTGAGGGTAATAATCTGAGGCATGGGCCAAGGTTATCCCGTATTCATAGAAAAACCAATAACTTCCCATGAGGAGAAGTTGGAAGCATTATCAGCAATGATCTTGTGTGGAACGCCAAATCTCACAATGATATTTTTTGATGAAGTCAAAACAACTTCGTAAGGGCATTCTTAATGGTATGGCCTCCACCCATTTGGTGAAGTAATCTATTGTTGTTAGACATAACTATGTCCGAAACTCAATTGGGGATGGAGTGCTCCGATAAAGTCAATTCCCCACTGCCTGAATGGTTCATCAATAATGACCGGCCTGAGGGGAAAAACAACCAATTTTGGCTTACCAACAAATTATTGGCAAAGCTCACACTTTGCTACCCAAGTGGTTGTATCTTGGAAAAGCGTTGGCCAATAATAGTACCTAGCCTGGATGATCTTGTGTGCCATCACGGAAGAGGAGAAGTGACCACCACAGCCGAATCATGAAAACTCTCAAGTAACTTTATCTGCTGTGGCTTTGTCAACACATCGCAAGAAGATGCCATCTATTCCACGTTTGTATAAACAGTCATCCCAGATGACATATTTGGCTGCTCTGAGCTTTATAGCACACTCCTTTGAAGTTAGATGAGCTGGACACTCACCATAAGTGAGAAAGAAAGCGATATCAGAATACCATTCATCACTAGTCGTGACAAATAGAACCATGGGTAGAGAATCGGCTTTCTCCAGCTAGGCTTTGTGCTCCATCGGTGCAATCATCCTTTCCTCGGGGTCTTCTAGAACCTCGGTTTTCAGCCATGAGCTGACATAGGCCCTTGCCTCTTACTAGCTTGGTTGGTTTTATATCTAGATCATACTCCTGGAACTTTTGCAATCCAATTTCCTCGCAAACTCCCCAACTCCTGTTGAGTTAAGATTGACTTGACTGCCGTGTCAGGGACCAGCACCACTGTATGAGAGTTTAGAATGTAATACCTGAAGTTCTTGACTACTTTGACAACGGCGAAGGCATGCTTTTCCAACTGAGACATCTTTAATTCATGAGGCTTGAGAGGAGAGCTCATGAACGCAATCGGGATTCAACATCTTCAGAATTCTTTTGCATTAAGATGGCCGATATAGTATGCTCAGATGCATAGCTATACATAATAAAATCCTTGGAGAAATCGGGACATACCAGAACAGTGCGTGAGCGACGGAGGCTTTTATATCCTCAAATGACTTCTTTCCTTCTTCGCTCCACCGAAAGTTGGTGATCCTTTCATCATGTTTGATATGTGGCGAGTCTTTTCAGCAAAGTCGAGAACAAAGCGCCTGAGAAAATTCACTTTTCCGAAGAAAGAGTGAACGCCGTCTTGCTTGTAGGTAAATTAAGGCTCAATAGCCTTAACTCTTTCAAAGATCTATCTTCGTCCCTTCTTTCTTAACAACATGTCCCAAAGAACTTTCCCTCTCGTGACTCTAAAAATAGACTTTTTCGGATTTAGGAGATCCATGTTCTCGGAATCTAATCAATACTTGCTCCAAATGATCAAATGATCATTTCGTTGTTTAGAGAACACAGTTAAGTCATCCAAGTAGACTACGATGACCTTTCCCATCATACCTTTGAACGCAAAGTCCATGGCCCGCTAAAAGTGGCACCAACATTGGTCAAACCAAAAGGCATCCTGCTATAAGCAAACGTACCCCAAGGGGTAGTGAATGCTGTTTTGAATTGGTCTTCGTGAGACTTCAATCTGATTGTAGCCTGAAAAACCATCAAGCATGGACAACATTTTTGATCCAGTTACTGCCTGCAGAACCTGATCCATTATGGGAAGCGGGTAGTTGTCCTTCAAGGATGCTTGATTCAAGTTACAAAATCCACGCATATGCATATCTCACCATTCTTCTTACTCGTACCGGCATAATGTTTGCCACCCAATCTGTGATGGATAGGAAAAATGATCCTTGCATCCAGTATTTTCTGAATTTCAGCCTGATAGTACCTGAGATCTTAGGATTATAGTGTCTCTATTTCTAGTGAAAGGGTTTGACATCCTCTTTCAATGGGATGTCATGTTGGACGTCCTTCGGCTTGAAATACTTTAGATCGGCATAGACCATGCCAATACATCCATGTATTTCTTCAGCAATTTGACAAACTTCCACTTTTCTTCGGGTGTGCAACATTTTCCAATGTTCACAAACTGCAGATGTTCTACCAAACCTAGATTGACCGGTTCGGTTTCTGGGGAGGAGTTAGGGTCATCTCACCTTTTCTTTTTGACAAAATGATCATGCCTGTCAAACAAACATTCTAGAGAAACCAAACCTTTTGGAATTTTATTTCCTTTGAGCTGACATATGCCATCACTTCCTTTTGATTCACCATTTTGATCAATAATAGACATTCACGGCATGTAGAAGTGGATCCTTCAAAATGAAGCTCACTAAAATTTTCCACTTTTTCAAGAAAGGCAATGAGTTGATTGTCATCGTTGAATACTTGCCAGTGCTGAGAATTGTCTGGCACGCTTGGGTGGAAAACCACCTCAATGGTATATGTGTCTATTTTCAAACCTAGGGTGAGGGAGCATGAGGGATGCTGAGATGGCTAATGAGTCGGCCATGTCATTCTGAGCTCTCGAATGGATTTTATTGAAAAAGTGTCAAACTCCTCAATGTTGTCCCATACCACGTTGCGGTAATGTCTGAGCCTTTCATTCTTCACTTGGTATATCCTTTTAACTTGATTTACGACCAGCTCTGCATCACCTTGTACTTTTAGATTCTTGATTCCTCTTTCCTTGCAGCTTGCATGCCAAGTAGAAAGATTCATACTCAAGCAAAGATTATTCGTGTTGAAAAACTGTAACTTGAAAGAGAGAGGAATAATCTCCTCCTTCGGGAGATATTAGCACGGCTCCAGCGCCGCACCCACTAGTCACATAACTTCCATCAAACTGCAATGTCCAGATCTTGTTAAGATCCTCTACTTGGATGAGGACATCCATTTTGTCAGACTCAGTAGACAAGAAATAGTTTCCCATCCCTGATGATTCGAAGAGAATTTGGGCTTTGGGGTCATCGAGTTAGTAAGAACTGTGTACTTTTTTTTGTGATTCCAAATCCAACGTTTGCATTATACCTTTGACGGGAATCCTAGCCTTAGACCAGTCCATATGAATCTCTCCACCAACCTCACTACAAAAACTCCTTCCTAATAGAATTTCATATGCTACCGGAATATCGGCAACAAGGATGGTCATCTTTACTCTTTTCTCTCTCGGGAACGCCGTAAATGCAAATTATGCATCTTTGATTTGACCGATCAACGGAACTCGCTTGGTTTCCAAGGAATAACATCTACCAAAAGGCTTGTAAGGGTGAGGCCTAGGCATGGGTGACTTTTACTTTGGCATGATGTTATCGGAAGCCCTAGAATCAATTATGCAGTTGCTTAGTTTGTGGCCATTGATTAGGAGGGAGAGATAGAAAGGTTCTATCTTTCCTGATGCAGATGTCGAGGCAACATTTATGCGAGATGCAGAGGGGTAGAAAGGATTCCTTTCGGGGAAACCTGAGTAGTTATGACAGCTTGGCTTTGAATGTATTCGGTTAACCTTACAAGCTTCTCAGGGTTTGATCAAGATACTCACTTTTTCTGACATTTGGATCTTGGTCTTTTTAGCATGATCAATTATGTCAAATGCGGCCAAGGGTTGCGTTGATGAAGGAATGAGTCCTTCATTTCACGATGGTAGGGTAGGATTACTGGCCTTAATAGGAACATGAGAGGGCTGATTCGAGAGGGAGATAGGGGAAAATATTTCTTTGAAAAGACTTAATAACAGGTAGGTTGAGCAGAAGGGATTACCTCTTTTAGCGATGGTTGGAGGCATGTTTGACACGGCCTTCTCTTTCTCGCATCTTCCAAATTCTACTTTTTTCCTCATGAGAGCGGTGAAAACAACATATGACTGTCCCACTCATATACCTTGGGTACCCTCTTCTTCATCGATTCTTCATCATCAAATTCCATATACCCATAGTAGAGTCACTCCATTTGGTTCACCGACATCTTGATCATCTTCACCGCGATGAAGGTTCTTCATAAATTTTGCTCCTCTTCTTCAATCTCGACTAGAGCATTGATCGAGGGGGCCTCAAGCCAAACCATGAGCAAATGCAGCAGTAAACGGGCCTTTGGGATGTTGTTGGGAAGTGAAGTTCCTCCGTGGAATATCCCGGTATGAGAAGTGCTAGGAGAAGCTTGAGCTAATGCTTCTTTAATGCAGAGCAAGTCATTTTCCATCTTCTGAATGCCGGATCTCGATGAAGTGGCTCGAGAAGGATTTGAAACTTTCATCTTGATGACTTCTCTTTTTAATTCACCGATATAAGCAAGTTGTCTTCATCCGAATGGCAGCAGCTTGGGCAAGAACTAAAGTAGTTATTTGTTCATGTAAGAAGCAAAAACTTACTTTTGAGCTCATGGCATTCACAAAGAAACACTTTTGATTTTCTAATGTTGGTAACATGGTAACAGTGGAACCCGGTTGATTAGTGATTGAACCCGCGATAAAATCACGCATGGTCTCATTGGCCTCCTTCTTCAGGTGAGTGATTTGTGATAACAATGCAAATGCATCCTCCGAAGGCTTATATCTTTCTTCGAATGCAGTTCGTAAGGTGGCCCAACTAGTAATAGATCCGCCCGGCAAAATGTTGGAAACCATTCTCGCTACAGGGTCCTCGCAAGGTCTCTAAAAAGGCGAACTAACACATCTTCATGGGTGGGTCACATCCAGATGTTACATGACATGATGAATGTGGATATGTGTGAATCCATGCTTTGGTTCCCACTCCCATCAAATTTGGGAAAATTCTTTTGGTTCCCATGAGGGAGCGCGTGAACGAGATGTGGTAAAGCGAGAGGGCCCATAGCATTTCCCCATGGTACTGCCATTTGAAAATGGAAAAGGATGTGAGCTGGAAGTGCGTTCCACCGAGCAAAAAAGCACCGCAAAGGATGTGGATGTTCCTTGTGAGAGATGCTTCCTTCGTGGAGGTGAGACACTTCTAGATGACCGATCACCGTTGAACTTAGCATGAAAAGCATGCCGGTGTAACACTGAAGTTGTGCCTTCGAAGTAGATCAAAAGTAGGATCGAATTCTCCATGAGCTCTCTACTACGAGTAAATGGTTCACCCACCAGTGTACTTTCCAGATCTGCAATATTTTGGAGCAAATTTAAAAAAAAATCTTTTTGTTGTACTTGCTGATTTTCTGATTTTTTTCGACAAAAATCAGCAAAGATGTACTTTTCTAAATATTTAATTTTATCCTCTTTTGAAAACCGATTGCATGTTTAATGACAAAGATTAACGAGGATAAAATGATGGTAAAGCTTAGTAAGCTGATTTTCGATCTAGAGTTGACTTTTTGGTAAGAGTTTGAAAATTTTGTAAAATCAAAAAAACTCAAATCTACGGAAAATACGGGTTTTTGTAAAAACTCAAAAACTAAAGATCTCTAACTAGTCCCGATCTATGGATCCTCAAGAAAATTTTCAGTTGGAGGCACTTTTGCAAAAATTTTGGATTTTGAACAAAAGTTAAAATTTGCAAAAACAGTAGTGATTTTTGATTTTTACCTTGATTTTCTAACATACCACTATCATCTCGATCTATTAGATCTGCTTCGATCCCAAGAGAGTCACCAAAAACTGTTGGTCCAAAAATCTGTCATGAGAGCAGATCTATGGATAGACGAGCCAACAGTGTGTAGCAGGGCATAGCCCTTGAGACAAGTAAAGCGAAACTGGTTTATTGCTATTCTACCAAAGATGAACCTCAAGCAAGTCTTACAATATTCTCGCCTTCGGGGGTTTGGGATCTCATCCCAAGAGAGGTAGTTTCACGAAGAACAAAAGGAATGAAGGAAGGAAAGGAAGGAAGATGGATCTCAAGGGAGAAAAGAAATGAATTCCAAAGTAGAAAGGTCGAGGGTCTATGTTTTGGGGCTGGTAGTAAATGAGCCGAACCTACTTGCATAGACGAACAAAGCAATACCGATGAACAAGTGACAAAAAGTAGAGATAGATCCAACAATAAACGCACATATCTCGACATAAGAAAGATCGATGCCCATAACACACATATTCAAAGACAAAGTCTTAATATTTGTATTAATGTTTCTTCTTCTCACAAAAAAGTACAAAGTCTTTTCTTCTCACTTCTATTTTTCATCTAAAAGTGTCCACCCCTTTGAATACAACAAGTATTCAAGTATTTATAGAAGGAGAAGAGAAAAGAAGACAAAAGCAAACCAACCACTTACAAAATATCTAGAAAATATCTAAAAAGTCAACAGCTTGACTTGGGCAAGTTTTGGATGGCAACATCCCATGGTGCAACATGGATGATGTCATCGTGTATGCCAACATGCTTTTTAAATATTTTACAAAAATGATCAATGGATCCCAGAAGAAAATACTCTTCAAAGGTAAAAGGGCGCACTTTTCAAAGATGTCGACATGAACTTCTCATCACCCCTTGGCACACTTTTGTCAACAGATGTCATAGGACATCTCATCAAAGTGTCAACAGAACTTCTTGGGCGCACTTTTCAAAGATGTCGACAGAACTTCTCAAAGCCTTTGGCGCACTTTCTACATGTCAACATGAACTTCTTAGCGCCTTGGCACACTTTTCATCATGTCAACAGGAACTTCTCGCCTTGGCGTACACTTTTCATCGTGTCAACATGAACTTCTCAAAGCCTTTGGCGCACTTTTCAAATGTCGACAGAACTTCTGCGCCTTGGCACACTTTTTTTCGCATGTCAATATGAACTTCTCAAAGCGCCTTTTCAGTGCACTTTTCCTCAAGATGTCAACATGAACTTCTCAAAGTGCCTTGGCACACTTTTTCAAAGATGTCGATGAGGAACTTCTCAGCGCCTTGGGTGCACTTTTCAGCATGTCGACAGGAACTTCTCAACTCCTTGCTCAAAAATACTAAAAAATGGCTAAGTCCTTAAAACTTGATTTTCGGAAGGGAATTTGGGCTTCTTCGAACATTGTCAAACTTCCTTGGGGCCAAAACAAAATTTAGAAGAAGGAAGCAAAGTCTCTTCCTCCAAACTCACTAGATGTAGATTTTTCAAAAATTATAAAAAGTGAATTTGATGTTCCCTTCGATGATGAAAGTGATGATGGTGATGATGGTGTTAATATGATAGAACCATGACCCACGGGAACAGTTTAAAGTATCCTTAAATGGTGTACTAGCACATTATGAGATGCAAGAATGTATACTCCACCGGATACATCCACTCCTAGACCACGAGAATCGCGGTGAAGCAAGAGAAGAAGTTAAATTTTCTTTGATGAGTAGAGTAATTGAATCTTATGAGCCCTCTACAGTATAGGAAGCCCTATAGTCAAAAGATTGGAAAGATTCCATGGCCTCTCGAATATCGAGTTAGTAATGAAAAATAACACTTGGTAATAAGTCGATATTCTACTAGGAAGAAACCCATTGGATGTGGATGGATATTTAAAACAAAGTACAAAACGAATGGGACAAAGTGGTAATGTATAAAGCGATACTTGTAGCAAAGGGTGTGTACAAAAAAAGGCATTGACTATGAGGGAACATTTTCTCCCATAGCTAAGATCAAAATGATCAGAATGATCTTTGCTCTATCTACATAGTTTGGATGGAAAGTCCATCATATGGATGTAAACGTGCCTTCTTAAATGAATATTTACAGGAATAAGTATACATGACTCAACCTAAGGGATATATTGTACACAGTCAAGAAGAAAAGGAAAGCGGACTCAGAAATCTCTATATGGCCTCAAACAGGCACCTCGGGCATGGTACATCAAGATTGATGAGCATCTCATACAACATGGATTTGTTATAAATCCATATGATACCAATATTTACCTCAAAAAACAAGGGGGATATTGTGATTGTTTTTGTTTATGTTGACGATCTAGTCATCATTAAAAGTTTAGTGAAGATGATCGATGCAATGAAGAAATATCTTAATCAAGTATTTGACATTACTGATCTCGGTAGATACATTACTATCTTGGATTGGAAGTATGGCGAAAGATAATCATATATTTTTTCTCAAATTAAATATACTATAAATATACTCAAGAAATTTAGGATGATAGATTACACACTAATTTCTACACATATGGAGAATAGATTGCAGTTATCTCGTTCAGATCCATCTCTTGAGGTAAGTGCCACTCTTTATCGGTAATTGATCAGGAGTCTCATTTACCTAACCTACACAAGACAAGATATCAGCTTTGCAGTGAGCTATCTATCCAGATTCATGCAAGAACCCAAAGTTTTTCATTATAAAGTAGGAAGGCGCATCTTGAGATATCTCAAAGGATCAATGGATTTTCATCTAGAATAAAAGAAGAGTGACAACTTCTAATTGATTGGATATTCGATTCGGATCATGTAGGAAATATTGATGATAAAAATCAACTTCTATATTTGTATTCTTTATGGGATCTGGACCAATATCATGGGGAAGCAAGAAACAACACTTCATTTCTCACTCTTCCATAGAATTTGAGTATCGTTATGTAGGAGAATTTTTCGAAGCGATTTGGCTACATTGCATACTAAAAGGACTTGGAATACCACAGGACAAACCGACCACAATGTATGTTGACAATGAAGGTGTTCACAAACTTGTTTGCAATCCAATGTTTGATAAAAGAAAAAAACATATTGACGTACATGTTCATTTTATACATGAGCATGTGTTAAAGCACAACATCCAACTTCAATTTTGTCCAAAAGTTGAACAACGGGAAGATATCAGTTATCCAAAATTCACCCCTCAAGGTAATTTTGATAACATGCATCAAATTCTTTAGTCCCAAGCAATTATATTGAGTCCAGGACAAAAAGTCATGTTTCTAGGGTCCCCTCAGATTTTTTCTAACTCCCCTGTCCAAGAAGAAGAGAGCAAGTTCTGAGAAAATGTAAAAATTGCAAAAAAACAAGCTCGGGCCAGGAAAAATCACGAAAAATGGCTAAGTCCTAGTCCAGGCGGTCCTTGGGACAGTTGGGACATCTGGGCGCGAACCGGCCGAAAGGCCGCCAGTGGTCTGCGCAGCATTTGGGACATCCGGGCCAAAGGGACGCGTGGGACGCGGAAATCAAACTTCTTTGAAAGTTGAAAAAATTGACTAACTGTTGAAACAAAACAATCCGAGACGCCTTGGGACAAAAGTACGTGAACCGGCCGGATCGGCCGAAATGAGTCAAGGCAGCCCAAAACAATCCGGGACGCATGGGACAAAAGTATGCGAACTGGCCGGATTGGCCGAAATAGGGAACTTCAGCACTTTGGGACAAGTGGGACAAAGGGACGCGCGAGACGCGGATAGCCGAAGGAGCCGAAAGCCAATCAGATCACGCCACGTGTCACCGGCAGAAAAGGGACATGGAAGCCCATTTCGGGTGGTTCGGAAGAATTTTTCCCATTCAGCACTTGGACAAAGGCGCGTGGGACGCGAAAAGCCGAAGCGGCCAAAGGCAGAGAAGAAAAGTCAACGTTTGACCCGTGGAACTTCAAACGGTCATAACTTTTGACTCCGAGCTCCGATTTTGATAAAATTGGACTTTCTGGAACGAGCACGACGTCCTCTACACCACAAAGACTATATTTCTTATTTTTAATGAGAGTAGATATATTTAAATAAAGGAAACGTGTTTGGCTCCGATCGATTAATGCTCATTCCCGCAAATCGAAAATGACAGAAACACCTGCTGGCCCAAAATAGTTGCCCGCACTCGAGAGGGCCATAACTTTTGCATTTCTTAATGAAATCACACAAAATTGGTACCGTTGGAATCGTGGTTCTGATCCTGATGCAAAAAAATCAAGAAATTTCAGATTTGATTAGAAATTGATTGAGTTTTTAACAAAAACGTGGCCGGGTTCGAATAAGTGTTTTATTTGGTAGCCGAGAGTGCAATTAAGAGGCATGGCCATCATTCTTTCTCTCTGCAGCACATGGGACAGTATGGGAGCCTTTTGCAAGTAATATACAATCATTTCACTCAATTTAATGCCTCTTATAGGTGGTTGAAGGACAGATTTTGGGATTTCCATTTTCCTTCTCTTTTCCTTCTCTTTTTCTATAAATTGGAGTGTTGGGCTCATTGTAAAAGAGGGAGTTTTGGGTAGCAAAGCTCTACCAAAATTGCTTTGTGAAGCCAAGTGTGTTGCAGGCCCTTGTATTGGACTCCTTGCATGGTGATCCAGGCCCTTATCTTGTAATAGATTGAACTGCATATCATGAAGCAATAAAATATCGGTTTGTGGATGTATCTTCCCCTGCTTGTGTTTTCTTGCATTCTTCTTGCCCCTTTGATCTTTCTATAATAATATTGTGTCTATTTATTATGTTCTTGCAGGGATCCATTAACATTGTGTATGCTTGGAATATTGTTGTGAATGCATTTTGCTAGACTATGGTGAACCTGTCATCACCTCTTCTAGTATGCACTTTGCCTATGTATTTCACACATTTGGAGATTACTCTCACACCCTCCTTTTCTGGTGTATCACCGCTTTAGTGTATGCTTTCATTTTATATATTCTCTCTCCCTGGTCCCTTGGAAATTTAGATTAGAACGGTTAGCTTACCCTGCATTAGAGTAGATTGTGGCGGTAGTTTAGGAGCAAAAACTAGCTTTCTCTGGAGGTCTGTCTCAAGTAACAAGTCCCACAACTTGGAGATAGTACCCATGTTATCCAATCACACTTTGGATGCTTAGAGTGATCAAACTAGAAATCTAATCAACATCTAGGGGTCTTTGTGATCTGGTGATAACAATATCTTCACAAAGTCACTTGCATGTGACAAGTTTGAGTTGTTCGAGAGAATTCCTCTCCTCATCCCTTGAGACAATGCACAATTAAGGGGGAATGTTAGCTTAATTATTATTTACTTATATATTAATTATGCATTTTAAAATTAATTAACTATTAATTAATTATTAATTTTTATATGGTTTTTAAACCATATTTGTCTTATTCAATAATCATAGGATTATTTGTTGCATAGTTGTAACTTATCATTTTTTTATATTAAATTAATTGTTGCTTCCCGGATGTATTATGGAAGCTTTTGTTATTTTAGTTGTACCTGTGAAACCTTTCCTTTTTCTACAAATGACTGTATAATACCTATAAGTATTGCAGTCCATCCATCATAAATTGATTGATTGAGTTTAATACAATATATCAGGCTTCCACCCTTGTTTCTCAATCTACATGCCTTAGGAGGGATTAGCACCCAAGGCAGGGCCCACTTTTGGTTTGCCCAACCCTCTCCCTTTGTTTTTGTTATTTTTTCTTGTATGATTAGATTATATTTACATAACTTACCCTTTATTTATGATTAGTCTTTTACATGCTTTGATGATAGCCATAATATTCATTTATAGTCGAAACTAGTTTATTTATGGCATTTTATTTCCTAATTATAGTGAAAATAATTTTTCCTTATACCTTCCAACATTTGTTTTTGTGTATACAAAAATAGAAATATTGAAACTTTACGTCCGTAGGTTAGATAATTAAATTACTATGGATTAATGAAAAACATACTAATTGCTGTGAGTTAATTTTCACCACTAATCGGGAGCGGGAAAGACTATGCGAAGTCTCGAAAAGAGTGGATATGGGTTATTTATCTAGACCTAGGAACCCGCAAGAGGACTGGGTTTACTACGGGAATTTTGGTATGTAATATGAGTGGATTGGTTTGTGCGAAAGCTCTGAAACTTGTTTTTACAGGGTCAAAAGGTGATTTGAAACACTTTCTATGTGTCACATCAACTTCATTGTCCTTTTTGAATGTCGCCAATACTACAAACCGAATGTCCTATTTCAAGCATGCATTAAACATAGTACATTGATTAAACATAACTCTAACTCTTCCTTGAATGTGTGTGAAGAGATATCTATATTTCAAACATGCATTAAACATAGGACTTAATTGTAGGGAGGAAATGCTCTTTTTCCTCCAAGCTCTAAACTCGCTTCCTTGAATGTGTGTGAAGAGATTTGTATATTTTCTTAGTTTTTGTGTGATCTAACGCCACTAGCCAAAATTGTGTAGAGAGGCACACCCACTATAACGTCTAAGGTTGTAACTACTTTTGAGAATGCTAAGGACACCATGTTGTGTAAAATCCATTGTATATGGGTTTAGTAGACTAGTATGAACCTATTCGCTATGTATAACTTAACCGAACCGGTGTAGAATATTTGTGTTAGTATGTAAAAACTGCAAATGATGCCCCCTCTTTAGTGGTAGATGTGACATCAGCGATAGGAGAATCCGTCCAATAAAAGGGACCAACCGCATGTACATTGTAACTCTACCTGTGTGGGGGAGGGAATGTGATTTCTAGAAACCAAGATGTGCTCAAATAAGGATGGTTATCCAAATACAAGTGTTAGTATGAAAACACATGCATGTAGAAAACAAGTGTAAATTATGCAAACAATGTAAACACTACTAAGTACAATAGTGTAAATGCATAATAAGAAAAGTAAGCCACATAAAGTGGTTAATAAACATGGGACATAACTCACGATGTTGCAAGACACATAAGGCCATCATGACTGAAAACAAAAACAAGTGTGCACACCAAACATAAGGAAAGGCCCACATACAAAATCAAACAATGGCCGATAATGTAACAAAAATTATACAAGTAGTATCCATAGAAACATGTAATCCTCTAAAACAAGTGTTTCACATATAACATTCATTAGAATGTTACTGAAATAACTAATATGTCAAAGTGTGAATAAGCAAGTAATGTAAAATGCTAAGTACAAAATGAAAAAACAAAACCTATGAGATACGAATATGGATGACCGAACCGACTAATATAGGAAGGGTAGAAGGCGAGCATACATACTTTGCATGTAAAATATATGTATCTATTATCATAACCAAACAAATACGTGAAGGTGCATGTGTGGATGGTATAGATAATGACAAATAAGAAATCAATCTAGCATGTGTATAAAATTGATAATGTAAAACACTAGTAACCAAGAGTAAATTCCCTAACACAATGCATATGCGGTGGATGGATGGAATGGAATGCAATATGGAATAATATAAGCCATGTGACCACCGATTGAATGAAAGTGTACGACCGAGGTTCATTTTTTTCCCCCTCGGCGATCAATAATGAAATGTAAATGAGATTATATCCTCGGGAAATGGTTGAGTATTGTTTTTGTGTCTAATGCTCTATGATGAATGTGAAGGTATAGTGGTGAGATGTGACCTAGAAATGATGATTTTATGAATCCTATAGCCAAATCCTATATCATGAATAGATGAATGTATAATTGATTATTTATCCTAAGCGTATATAAATATACGATAAATGGATGAGTGATGCTTTATCCCTAAGCATATATCACTATAAGATGAAATGTGTAATCGTGATGTATCGTAAGGCGTATACCACTACAAAATGATATAATAGGTGATGGTTTAGACTAAAGCATATATAACTAACCTAATATTTTCACATGATGATGAGTGTAAGGTCTATTTGATTTGTAAACCCTCGGCACTCGAGTATGGACCGAGGAGCTAGAGTACATCATAACGTAGTGAGTGCAATGCATAGGAGATAATGTAGTATATGTAGTAAGAAAAGATGACCATGTGATGAGTATAATATGTAAATATGCTATATGTAAAATGCAGATGCAAGATGTGTAGAATGTGTAAAATGTAATGTATAATGCGGAATGAATAATATTTATATATATTAGTAAACATGGTGTCTAATATGAAAAAGGTTAGAATCGAGTGTAATGAAGACTAATATAGTATGTAGAAAATGAATGATATAGAAACACGTAATGTATGATGGAAGGATGTAAGGAAATATACATAAATAGCCTAATAGTGTATGATGTAAAATTCGTAAGATGAGGAATAGTATACTGTGGAAATGGCACAATGTTGTACACAAATGTGGAGAATGTATGGTGTAAGGTTTATGACGTGAAATGTGTGATGAAATGAAATGTATAATTCCTATAGTGCGGTGTGTATAGTTCATCATAGTAGTAATCCCTCAATAATAAAGTGTGAACCGAAGCACAAGAGTGCATCATAAGGAAATGACGATGTCAAAACATGTGATGAGTATGCCTATGTGAGGATATGAATTTATGATAATTCTAATATGAGAGATAATCCTATGAGAATATGAGGAGGGAGAAATAAGTTTGATGCCCCCAAGTGTATTATGATGATGGAGATCTATGCAGCGACATGAGAGTTTCTATTCCATTATGGGAGAGCATTATCTATGTCATGATAAGAGAAAGGGACAACACAATGGTAGGCCAAAGCAATAGTAGGACCATATAATGATGGTAGAATTTCAGATGTGTCTTGTTCATCATTAAGAGTAGTATCTTTGAAAAAACTGATTTGTTTTATCTTATGTGGTGTTGATGGCACTACGAGAAGACCTGATAGGAGAATAAGGTTGATCGATTGTGGGAGGTGGTTACATAATTTCACTTGGGAATGTTGTGGATGACTTGAGAGGAGGCCAAGTTGCACTGAGTTGCACTTTGTAATAGTAGATGACTCAAGGTGTTTTTTCAATTTTGAGGGGTGGTTGCTTAGGAGGTTCTCAAATTTCCTTAGAAATTATGGCATGATGCTCATTAGACATTGTGAAATCAGATTGAGGAACCCATTAAGATGTAGTAGTTGTAGATGGGCATACAAAAAAATGTTGTGCAGTGAACGAGATAAATCCACGACACTCAAGATGTTTAATTATTTATTGTAAAGAATAATAATCATTGTCATTATGCCCATTGAGTTGATGATAATGGAAATATGGATGACCTTTATATTTTACTAGCTGATAAGGAGGATAATAATGAGTAGGTGGTAAAGTGATCAATTGACAACTAAGGAGATTAGTACGTATGTCATGTTGTTTAGTAGTATGGTCAAATATGAGAGGCTCTAGTAATGGTATGAATTGAGGTTCACTGATTTGATCACATGTAGTAGACAGGAATCAATATGTGATGTAGAAGGAGAACAAACGTGAGCCTGAGAAGCATCCTTAAGATGTTGGATTTCACATTTGAGAGATGAAATCGTGGATTCCCTAAACTGAAACTTATCTTGAAATAAAGAATGAAGATCTTGAATGGATTTGCAAATAGATTAATTGGATTTGGAATCAAGGGATTCCTTAAAAACATGAGCAAAAATAAAATTGACATGGGTAGGAAATATGTTGATAGGAAGACGCATAGTCTCTAGGGTTTTTTTAAAAACATCTTTACAAGATGGGAGCATTTGAATCAATTGAAGCAAGGAGTCTTTACCAAAATTAGAAGACATAATAGAAAATATGAGAAAATCCTTAGACCGAAGGTGGATTCAAAGATTGGGTTCACAAAATGATTAACTAGAAATGGGATAACTAAGTAGTATATAGATAGTTAATCTAAGATATGAGAAACTATAAATAAAGTAAATAAATGTAGTTTTGGTGAGAAAATTTGTCAGGGAAAAATTTGTGGTTATCTTGCCAACACTTTGGCGGTCTAAGTCCCTCTACTTAACTCGGTATAGCATTGCTACACATGCATACACGAGTAGAATTTTAGTTTTATTCTAGTGGCCTTTCGGTCGGGGATCCAATAGGGGCACTCCACCGACCCTACGAAAAAGCTTGCATATATATGTAAGAGAGGAATATTCTAGGAAATCCGAAAAGGAGCGATAAAGTTAGAAAATAGAAACTAATGCTACAAGTATAAAATCGAGACTTGCATACACCAACCAAGTTTCATTACATGAACTTAGATTTGGAAGAAAATAAATCTGCATAATAGCTACAAGACTAAATAGTGTTTAATGAGCAAAAAGTACCACTAAAATCCTTAATAAAAAAAAGGCTAAAATTCCTTCTTCCTTTATTAAAGCTCAGAAATTTTTTTACATAACATAGAAGCGAAGACATTTTTGAGTAGGGAAATTGAGGAAATTTTCTATCTGTTTTTATCTTCACAAGGATATATGTCTCACGAGTTCACAAGAAAAAGCTCCAACATCTAAGAAGTTTTAGAAAATTTTCTAAGAAGAATATGAAGTTTTTTAGAATAAGCTCAAATGAGGAGCTTGTTACAATTTATAGAAGAGGAGGAAACTCTTCATCTTCCCAGTGACTTTTCAAATACTTTAATGTGACTTTAGAATATTCATATTCCACTTAAATATTTAATTCCCTTTTATAAAACAAGGCGACTTAAAGTTTACATTATGTTTATAAAGTCACTTAAAGTAAAATCAAAAAGTACAAACCACAAAGCAAAAATATGACATTGATGAAAGAGAGCATTGGGAGAGAAGAGAAGAGAGAGAAATAAAAAGAATAAGAAGAAAGAATGAGAATTATGTAGTACGATGAGCCGTTGTAGTGGATTTTATCTTGCTCCATTACTCCGAGCTTGTTTCCAAATCATATTATCCTACAATTTCTATGCTTGTTCCTCTTTTTCCTCCATCTCTATGATGGTTTGATTGATTACCTCAAACCCGATTGCAAAGGTCCTCACCCATACACGTGACAAGTATTTTGATGGAGTTTCAAAATTATTCCTTTTGATCAAATCCTAGTGATGAGTGTTTCTCATTTCATTGACTCACTGGGCCCAAAGGTTCCCAATAGTCCCTTTCTTTCTCCAATCCTCCCTAAGTATTTGTTTCCTATTTAATGTCATACACATATAGAAAAAGAGTTTGACCACTTCTTAGAGCACTGACTTCCCCTTTTTAGAAATTGAGTTGATCCATTGATTATTTTCTTGCCCCTTATTGTGAACTCGTGTGTCCTCCTAATGGATTCTAGATTGAAGCTACGATGGGCACAACTTTCTCGATAGGAATTGTTGTGGAATTAGGATCAACTAGATATTGCACATAGAATGACATAGTTGGTACCTTCTCTTTCAGTTCATCAATCTTCTTCTTATACTCTTCATTCCTTGCCACCATGTGGGAAGAAGATTGTTGATATATGTGAAAATCCCCTTCTTTATTTTCTAGTCCCAGTTGTATCATGCTCATCTCATAATAAAATGGTGTCATTTCTTCCAATATCTTGATTACCTTGGGATGAGAAACTTTGATGTAATGATTACATGTTTCCCCACTGTAGAAATGTGAGGCTATATGTGCAATCTTTCTTGATATTTTTTCTTTGTCCAATGAGACAATCATTGATAGATCAGGAGCTTGCACTTGCTACATAGTGCAGGTGTCAGGGACAATTATTTCCTGCATCCAAGAAAACATCTCCTCAGACTCGAGCTTAATGATAGGTGCACCAATAGTTGCCTATTCTTAATGAGGAGGAAAATCTTGAATGAGAGAGGTATGGGTATCAACAAGAGGTGAAATCTCTTGTGGTGGATCAAAGACTGGGCCTTGGACCATGTGGTATATATTCACTTGTGCCTTTGTCATAGGGTGTTCTTCTTGCATTTTTGTGATCAAATCTTCCTTTAGCAATGATGCAAACAAGAATTCTTCTACTCTGATTTTCTTCATGTATTATCATTAGAATAAGCTTCCAATTCTCTAGCCTTCCTTTTTCAAACTAGTTCTAGAGTGTTTAGACCTAGAAGTCACATATATGAATTTTGAAGATGAATGACATGAGGCTTGATTCTTACTCGAGAGGGATTCCTTATGACTAGATGGTCATGGTTCTCTTCTTTTAAAACCAATTTCTCATTCTCTTCACCACCTTCTCAAGATGCTCTAATATATCCTCCGATTCATGAACATACCAGTTGATTGGAGGTATAGGGGACATCTTTACTGCCACATAATCAGGATCATACATCTCTATCCATAATCACGCAAAATATCTTCATACCGGGTGAACTTGAATTTATTCATTTCATTGATCCAAAACCTCATATGATCCTTTTTACGTAATTTAAATCCATCTATGAAATTTTCCTAGTAATCTTTGACTTGTGGTTCATGTTACGCTTTTGGGACATGGAAAGAGTTGGGATCTTCTCGGATGTCAAAGTTAGGCCTAGAAATGTAGGAATGTAGAGTCAAATGAGTGAAAGCAACCCCGGAAGAGATGCATCACTTGATCTCTTGCACGTGAATACCCCGAGAGAGATAGATAATGGAATCAAATTCCTCCTCTTGCTTCTTAAGCCCATGTTATTCACCTAAAAGATCTATCTCAGAGAGTTCAAATAATACAATTTGGTCACTAAGTTACTTGGGCATCCTTAGCATAGCTTGATCCAGTCCAACAACTCATTGGTAGGAGAATGTCAAGAATTGTATGCGAAATAGGATCCATATTCTTGATCAAGGATGATTCTTGTGATGACATCTTAGATTCCAGGTATCCTTCCAAGTTTCAAACTATGTACATCATGAATGTATCATTCACATGATTGAAATATCTATGACTTTCCTCCATCACCACCTATAGAAGTTTCTTGATTGCAAGAAGCTTGGTAGAAATGTTTTGCGTGAGAGTGAATCCCTTGAATGATCTTGAGATAGCGAGGAGGTAGACCAAGTAAGAATTCATGTGGAACTTATTCTTCATGGGTACTTGGAGCAGTTGCAAATGGAGATTTTTCAATGATGATCTGCCCCAAGTCAATTCTCTATTTTCCTTCTGTCAATGTTAAGATGAAAAGGCCCATCAAGTCTTAGAAGTATCTTTTTCTTGCTTCGCCCATTTCTCTACTAAGGAGAGTGATGAAATTTGAATATGTTGGGTGATGTCAGTATTCGTAGGTAAAGTGAGATGGTTCTAGGGCTGATGATTTCCATTGCGGTACCATTTTTTGCTTGGATGGTTCATGTTTCAGGATCATAGTGGTGAGAATAGGCTAGGACCAACTCATGACTTTGTATAGACACTAGGTGCCCTACGAGTGAACAAGCAATCGATGAGTATATAATATTCAATCTTATTTCATTATCTAGTTGCCATGTGAGTTATTAAGTCATTCGGTCCATGTACAAGACATCGTTATCTTTTATCTCATAATCATAGGTGAAGGGATGAGCCATATTCTATCCCATCCACTTCTACTTCATGTTTTCCCTAGAGTAGAAACTTACTATTTTTAGTAAGTATGAAAAAGAAACTTTCTCGATCTCAACTAGTTGTTACAACCTTGATTCCCCTTTCTCCCTGCATTCCTCACTCTTTTTGGATCAACTTTCTTTTTTTAGTAAGTGCCAAAAATGCCCGTTCTGATGAATTCTCACTTGTAGTGCATCTCCAATATCTTTGTCTCCTTACATGTTCTTCTATTAACGACTTCCCCAAAATAGTAGTCCCCTATGAAGAAGACCTGCTATTTTTAGGATAAGTGGGTTTCTGGAGTTTGGATTGATGCGGAATGAATTTTTTTGATATGGGTTTTTTCCCAATATTTCCCCTGTAAAATTTTAGAAATATCTGCTTAAAAGTACAGGAGAGTTTAAACTTTCAAATTTCAGGCTGGCAGTGCTTCTCGATACAGTAGCCATTAATGGGCCTCAAAATTGCAAGTCTAGTTTTGTCCTCCATTTGTGAAAAAAATTGTATTTCTAATGTGGGTTTTTTCTTCTTGTGCTTCACGTGTAATTTTAATTCAATCTAAAAAATTGTTTGATGGGAAATCCCACTTCTTTCTTCATTGAGCCGAAAAGGACATTTATTCTTTGTGAATGATCAATTTCATGATAGGAGAGTTTGAGAGTATTTTTTGATAGTCTTAGACAGAGGAAAAAATAAAAAAATGGTCTTTTGATTCATTCACTTGTTTGCAAGCATTTTGTGAGTCACCATTTTTTGGCTATGGAGATTTTCTAATGTTCTCTTCGTTATTCTTCATTTCTCCTTCTTCATTTTCTCAAGCTTACTTCTGAGACCTGTATGCTTTCATGGAGTGAAGGAGGTTATTTTTGTGATATTTATGGTTTAAGGTTCAAAAATGGTGGAGTTATGGCAAGGAGGTTGTAGAGGAAGAATGGAGATATGTCTTTACATGGGAGTGGAAGCAGTTAGAAGCAGGGAAGCAGGTAAATATTTGAATTTTTGAAATCATACTGAGAGAGGGTTGGGAAAATTTAATTTTCCCCTATGTCCCTCACCTCAAAGGGACATGAGGTAATTCAATTTCCATGGTGAGCAAGGAGTGACACGTTACATTGATTGGATGACAATGAGTGAGTGCTCAAAAATCATCTTTAAAGCACTAAGGGGCTTGAAGCGGGTAACATGGGTGACAAAAAATATCTCCAAGAGGACAGGGTGCATTTTTAAAGATTTGATGTCCCTGACCTATGAGGGACATGAGGGGTATCAAATTCCATGGTGGTCTTGGAGCTAACACGTGGCATTGATCCGACGATAGGGAATTTGAGCTCAAAATTGCAACTGGGGCTGAACTGGAAATGTTGATGGTCGTATGGGGCTCCAAAGGTCACATGGGGGCTAGGAAAATTTTCCAAGGTTTATTTACCTAACCCTCATGGACGTTGGGGACATAAAATCACTCCGAGGATCCTAGATATAACACGTGTCCTCCAAAATATTGGCTAAGTATTGAACTTGCTCCAAGAGGACAACTTGCAACAATGATAACTTGAGATCCGAATGTAAGTTTTTGGAAAGAATTTATATGATCCTAACTAGAAATTTCCTTTTGAATCCAATGGTGGGGTCTCATGTCTTTATTATTTCATTTGATCCCTAGAAAATGTGAGTTTTTATTTGGTACTCCACCTGCTCCGGAGAAAACATTCCTACTGAGACCTATTGCGCTAAAGTGTTGTAAAAATGATTTCATCATCTTTTAGAGATTGGAATTATATTTCCATAGATGTGTTTTATTTCATATAACTCCATTCGTATCTCCTGGAATCACCTTCAAAATCTCAGCGGTTGTTTTGGCATGTGCTTTGACTAGGCCTGTGAACCCTAATTCTTACGAAACTACCTCAACTTCTCTGAGCCCTTCTAAAATATTCCTGAATAATTTCCATGATTTCCCAAGACCTTTAAATAATCTCCACATCCACTTAGGCTCTTCTTCTCCACTCCATGAGTTTTCTCTATCCCTAAGAAGGCCAGTGATATCCCTTCCCACAACTGCCTGTAGCTTGCAAATGAACTCCTAAAATCACCTAGGAGGAATGAGATAACTTTAATCGGGAGGTCACTTCGACTAACTAGACAGACCCGGGGTGTCTTGGAATGATAGGAATTGAAAAATTTAACACAGGGGTATAGTCGTCTTGCTCGGAAATTGTTATTTTCCTTGTTGCACATTTGCATGACAACAGATGGCTCTAGCTTGGGGACATGACATGGAATGAGTGCAGCAAAGACATGACATGAGGAATCCAGAATCTCAATTTTAGACCATATGATCCTTTGACCAATGCCTTATCCATTGGGCCTTACAGAGTCATGTAAAATTTATGAGAGATAAGGAATGGAAGAAGGAAATAACACACACACATAAAATGATGGAAAAGAAACATACGACACACAACAAAAAAGGAAACACACCTAGCAATCAGCTATGGTAAAAGGAAAGGGACATCCTACTTTCACTGATGATACAATTTTAGGTATTACCCACTGCGAGGCAATTCCAATGGTATTACATCTAAATATGAGATTAGAAAAACATTTTCGCCGCATGATTCATCAATCTGGAATGGGCCAAGCCATAATGAATCAAAATTTCTATGGCTTCCTTTCAGTTCACTTCTCTTATCCCATAGCAAGATGAAGCCTCAAACATTGACTTCTCCTCACTTTGTATTTCTTGTTAAAAATCTTCTTTACTTTCAATGAGTGCTCTTTGATATGGTTCACCACTCGAGTCTATTTTCTTCCACTTTCTCAAGAAAGAGGATCCTCTTGTTAAATTAATCCTCTTACTAACCATATTTTATTCCCGTAGTAACTTGAGAGCCGGCATGTTGATCGTGAGGGGAATTTTTGCTTCGACCCCATACAACAGTTGGAATGGTGACATACCTATTGCCTTCTTGGGAGTGATCTTGTCTACCCACAATGCATCATACAACGTTTTGTGCCAATTCCTTTGGTTTTCATCTACAAGTTTGCGGAAGATGGTCACAATGTTCTTATTTCCATATAAATTTTTGTGCCAATTCCTTTGGTTTTCATCTACAAGTTTACGGACGATGGTTACAATGTTCTTGTTTCTTGATTCGGCCTGTCCATTCCCCTATGGATAGTAGTCCAATGAATGAGATAAAGAGATTCCGTAGCCATAGAAAAACTCGAGTCAACTCCCTTGAAGAGAAATAGGTAGCGTTATCTGCTACAATATTTTGTGGTACTCCAAAATGTACTATGATATTCTCCTTGATGAATTTGCATACTATTTCGGTGTTGGCTTGTTTGGCGGGAATGACTTCCACCCATTTTGTGAAGTAGTCTATTACAGTGATCACATAGGTGTGCCCCATGCTTGAGTGAGGATTCAAAACACCAATGAAATCTAGTCCCCACTTTGTTGAAATGGTTCTTCAATAACAACTGGCCTGAGCGGTAGTGCAGCAAGTTGTGGTCTCCCAACGAATTATTGGCATGCTTCACATTTGGAAACCCATTCCTGAGTGTCTGCAAAGAGGGTGGGAAAATAATACCTTCCTCATAGGATCTTGTGTGTAGTGACCATCACTAAAAATGTCCACCACATGCTTGGTCATGGTATGCTTTAAGAAAATTTTCTTGTTGCTCTTTATCTATGCACCTGAGGAAGCATCCATCCAAACCTCTCTTGTAAAGTGCGTGATTCTAGATTACAAAATTTTTCCTTCATCTTGAGTGTTATCCTTTTCTTGTAATCAAGATGGGGATGGAATTCTCCATAAGTTAAGTAATAGGAAATATCAGCATACCACTCATCAATAGTGGTTACAAAGAGAACATGTGGATTGATTTGAACAAGTTGAGCAAGCACAATTTTCTTCACTGTGTTGAGCTTTGAGTGTTTCATCTTCAGCAATCAACCTACATAATCCATTTCCCCTTACCATGTTGGAGGGTCAAATCTCCAAGTAATATTCTTGAGTCTTTGCAATCCAATTTCCTCTTTTAGCTTTGGGATCCTGCTGTGTCAAGATGGAATTGATTGCATTTCCAGGGACCATCACCACCGTATGAGAGTTGAGGATGTAAAACCTGAAATTTTTACATCCTTGACCACTACATAAGCATGCTTCTCCAATTGGATGTATTTTATTTCATGATTTTTCAATGGACAACTCATGAAAGCAATAGGTGCTTCCATGCCTTCATCATTCTTTTGAACAAGAACGACATAGAGGGTATGTTCTGATGCATAACAATACATGATGAATTATTTGTTAAAATATGGAGACACAAGATTTGGAGCCTTGGAAATGGATTTTTATGTCTTCAAACACTTTTTTTGCTTCATTGTTCCATTTGAAGTTTACCTATGGTTTCATCATGGTGGTGATGTGCTTTGTCAATTCAGCAAACTCAAGAACAAAGCGACAAAGAAAATTCACCTTTCCGAAGAAGGAATGAACTCCTTTCTTGCTCATGGTTAGAGATGGTGCTTGAATGGATCTTATTTTGTTGGGATCAATATGTGCTCCATGTTTATTCACAATATTCACCAATAAATTTCCTTTCATGACTCCAAAAAGAACTTTTTGGATTTAGTGATGTGCCATGTTTACTACACCTTACAAGTACTTGTTCTAAGTTATGGATATGATCTTCCCTCTTATTTGAACACACTTTGTGAGATCATTAAGATATATGGCAATGCCATGTTTTAAATCTTTGAATTCCAACTCCATTACCCTTTGAAATGTAGCTCCCACGTTGATCAGGCCAAAACGCATTCGATGTAGGCAAAAGTGCCCAAAGGCTTTATGAATATTATCTTGGTGTGATCCTCTTCTTCCACTTTGATTTGATTATACCCTAAGAACCCATCAAGAAATGATATCATTTTAGATCTAGTGACTGCTTGCAAAATCTATTCCATGATAGGGAAAGGATAATTTTCCTTCAGTGATGCTTGGTTCAAATTGCAAAAATCTACATATATTGTTATTTCGCCATTCTTCTTCTACACCATCACAATGTTGGACACCCACATTGAATGATGGATAGGAAAGATAATCCTTGGATTGAGCATCTTCATTACATCCTCTTTAATGGTATCAGTAATCTTTGGGTTATATGGCCTTCATTGTTTCTTGAATGGCTTGGCATCCTACTTCAAGGGGATTGATTGATGCATTTCCTTCAGTTGGAAGGATTTGTGTTCATCATAAGAGTAGGCCAAAACATTTTAATATTTCTTGAGTAACGCAACAAACCTTCTCTTCTCCTCGGGTGAGAAACATTTTCCAATATTGATCATCCTTGGCTCTTCGGGGAGCTGATGTTTTCCTTATCAAAATCAGCTGGGCACCAACAAGATTTTATTTCTTTCTCTTGAATGAATCTATCAAGTTTGTCACAAAGTTCTTCTAAAGAAACTATGGCTTTCAATCTTGTTTCCTTTCAATTTGATCACTCCTTCATCAATCACTTAAATTCCTTCTTTCTCTTCTTTGGTTGTTGCTTCTTAGTGTGGATTTTTGCTTCCTTCAAAGAAGAGATCATTAAAATTATCTCTTTATTCCAAAAATTCTAGAATCTGGTTATCATCATTAAAGACCTGCCAATGATTTGCATTATCTGGTAAACTAGGCCTGAATACCATTTCAATGGTCACCTTGTCTTTACCAAAAGAAGGATGAGGTGTCACTAGGGAAGCTGACACTGTAAGAGAATCAACCTTTTAATTCTTTTCTCTTGGGATAAATTCAATGGAAAATGCATTGAAAGATTCAATGCATCCCCATACTGCTTTTCTATAATGCCAAAGTCTTGTATTTTTCACTGTTGTTGTTTCCAAAATTGCTTTATTATTACATTTGCATCACTACCACCTAAATAGTTCTACAACATAGCTAACACAAAATGTAAGCACCATCAAGATGAAGAACTAAACAAGCCCTAAACTAACATCATAAACTGTGAACCTTAAGATCAAAATCTAGCATGGATTTAAGAACTCTACTCTTCTAGATCACCAACTAATGCAAATGGACCTATGAAGCTCCAATGGCAATAAAAATATTTCTTGCTTTGATCCTTAAAGGATGCTAGGATATGAGGCTTGCTCTTCAAAAGATGATGGATTGCTTAAGAATGGAAAAGCTTTTAGTGCAAGACTATATGCTTTCTTTTTCTTTCTCAAGGAATTAGGTGTAAGTGTAGAAGTAGGAAGAGGGTTCTTTATATAACCCAATGGATAAAGGGATCAACACATCCTCTTGAATGTGGGATAATGGAGATGTAGAGTTAGTTATGGATAAGGGGGTTTAGATGGGGTTGAGTTAACTTTAGGAGGGTTTAGCTTGTCCTTTAGTGGCTCATGTGGATAAAGAGGGTTATTTAATTAACCAAGGTGATTAATTAAATAGATGTGCATGCTTTTATAAGCTTTTAGAGGAATATTAGTATGATTTAGACTATAGAAGAGGATTAAATCCAATAAATAATGATTTATTGACTTGATGAAGGGGGAAGCTAATTAATTAATAATAATTAATTAGGCTAGATAGAAGGGAGGATTAATTAATGGAAGGTCATTAATTAGGTATTTGTTAGGTAGATGACTTAATTAATTAGTGTAGTGTAATTAATTAACAACAATAGAAGAGATGATGAGTGCTTTTGATGATGTGTCGTCAATTTGTGGGGAAGGAGATAATTAGCGCAATTTAAGTATTTAAATTGCTCAGGCGTAATTATAGGTGTCTACATTTTCCCCTCTTTGGGGTGGCGTAAGTAACATCACTTCAAAGATAGTAGACAAGTGAAATTTTGAAGGGGTGAAGAAAAATTAGTAGGAGGAGAGATGCCCCCTCGAGTGTCGATGGGGTGATGAAGGAAGATGATCGACAATCGAAAAAGGTGAGAAATGGATAGAAGAATAGGGAGGGGCAGGATGCCCTAGGTGAATTGAAGAATAGTGTTGATAGAGGGTGATGAAAAAGAAATATGGAGAAGTGGGGAGAAGAACTAGCCTCTAGCCTTTGCATTGGAACAACTTTATGTCATCATATTGCCAAAAGAACTACGTCATCGGTCCTTATTAAAAATATAAGCATACGACAAAAGTAGAATGACATGAAAATTCATACTACGAACAATTTTCCATTGCTTGAAAAACCAACTCAATGCAACATACACAAATGCAATGCAATATGAGAAGTAAACAAGCTTATTTAATAGGAAAACAAGTACGAACGCACATATTCAAACCAACAATGGTGAAATGGTTGCACAAATGTTTTGTTATCAAGCTGAAGAGTTCCACATGTTCATGATTGACGACAAGGGTTAAAAATGATGCCCCAAGCAAGGATACATGCAAGGGGAAAGATGATGGACACAGGGTCCAAGGAGAAAGCTTTATGTGTGCAATGAAATAGTACCAGCAACCAAATGTGCCCCAGAGTATAGATGAAGCAAGCAACTAGCTTTGTAAATGGTTGTGAATCAAATGATCCACAAGTCGTATGATCGGTGAAGATGTAAAAACAATCCAGTGGGATATGGAAAGAACACCATGTGTTGGACACAAGTTTCAGCTATAAATAAGCGGGTTTACCAATTTTGTGGGTTTTACACTTTTTAGGTTTTTTTTTGTGGAGCATTTTGCTTTGTTTTTGGATTTTTGAATGGATATATATTTTTTTTTTTTTTGCTTTTGCCTTTTCAAATTTTGGTGAATTTGGACACGTAGAAGAAAGTAGAAGAATCGAAACAGAATGTCCCGACACAAGAGAAATGCCTGTGGGAAGAAAGGATGAACAAGCGACAAATAATGCCCCTGTATTATGGAAAAATTAGTAGAATAATTATTTAAAATAATTATTTGATGAAGTGCGGAGAAGAAGAAAATCACCTAGGTGCAATACAAATTGTCCTAGGGAGAAGAAAGGGGTACCTGGTGGAAAAAAATTCCCTAGTACGATGGGAAAGATAAGAAAAATAATTATTTAAATAAAAATAATCATTTACGATGGATAGAAGAAGAGTTAGAGTGATCCTAGCGATCACCACGAGCTTCCAAGCATCACGACGAGTGAAAATAGGTTAATATACCCCTCCCGAGGTGGGGTAAATCACCACGACCAAATCATTTATTACCGAACTCTGCTGAATTTTTATTGTGGGACCCGATAGCGATAAGAGGATGATGGTTCGAGCATGGGACTACTAGAGATGGGCTGACATAGTTCATAAGTACGACTGACACGCGGATGATGGACACTTCGAGAGTAGCTTGAAATTCTTTGTCAATTTTTTCATTAATGTAGGTAATTAATGCTAAAAACGTAGTAATTAGGGTTGTCGGATAGGTGCGCATGCACGGGGATGCAGTGTCATTTGATGGCACAGGCCCTTGAGTGCATATGCGCATATGCACAGGGTGCTTGAAGGGTGTATGCGCGCATGAGCATACACCTAAAAAATTTAACTAGACACATGTGCATACACACTAGGTGTATGCATGCATGCGCATATGCTGCCCATGAATGGCGCACATGCCGAAAAATGGTGCTTACGTGCATGCACAGCACAAAGGGTTAGTGCACACACTTGAGGTGTTGCACACGCGCACACACACGTGGGGGAATTGATGGCACACATGCCCAAAGAGTAGCGTAGGTGATTGGAAGTACTTGCATGCACGTGCGACTCGATGCCGAAGTCTCATGCCCATGGCACACATGCCCAAAATGAGTAGTGCAGAAATTTAGTATAGATGAAGTAGACTTGGAAAATGCCAAAATTAATGACACTTAGAAGAAAAATTAGGATTTTTGGGTTAATCCTAACAAATGGATAGGTAGGACTTAGAAGAAAATTAGTTTCTACATTCGGATTGACTTTTATGAGAGATGGTTTCAGGTCTTACATATGTGAGAGCATCATACCCGCATCGGGGAGCTAGAGGGCAGCATGGGCCGACGTGATCGATCATGTGATGGGGATTCTCTTGGAGGTATTAGGGTTAGGTTATGTAGCCCGATGCCATCCATTACACATTAGATCATGGACTTTTACTACCGCATTGATAGAGTGATGGCACAATGAGAGCCAGTGTTTCGGATCCTTCTGTAGAGAGATGACTGTGACCTTAGAGGATGTATGGAGGATCTTGCATGCCTATCGTATCGTGGGCATGTGATTTATATACACCAATGACTTTGGGTCACGACTGCTTACCACACAAGTGGGTGACCTTTTTCAATCGAGATCCATACCACATGAGGGTATGAATGTTTCTTTTGACTATTACATAGTGGACCTACCTTGCACACCGGGCCGCTTTATGTGATGTGTCTTATCAATGGGTTTTTGCTCACTGATAAGACTAGGACTTCATTTTCTATGGGCTTGATTACATTGGTGCATGGGGTTTTTAGTAGGTGAGTGCTACTATTTGGGGCTAATGCATACTACTGCGTGCACTTATACTGGGACTTACATTTGATTACCTACCACCATCAAAAGATGGTGGGACTAGCCTCTTATTTATAGATTTGGGCTTGGGATCACATAGCCATTGGGCACCCATGTGGCCCGTGCCCACACATCCGAAGTGCCAAGAGGAGCCAACATTCATGGCATATGCCCTATTAGTTAGGGATGGATGATGAGAATTTTGGAAGTGTATACCACTATAGGCATGTGAGTTAGATGACCTACTAGATCGGGATGTGATCTGAGACCATATCAACACATTCAAAGTGGTGAGAGGATATAGTAGAGCTTGGCATCTGTGTGTGAGAGACACTTCATACTTGGTAGCCAATTACTACATTATTGGGAGTTATACAGGTGGTGATTACATCACATAGCTAGGCAGAGGCAGTGGGTAGATGTCCCACAACCAAACATGTGGTATGCACATGGGATGCCGAGAGATGGAATCTAGGGCCACGAATACATACAGTGACATGAGCTAGATTGAGTTTCTTACAGTAGTTCCATAGTCTTGGGACCCATCACGACAAATCGAGGATCCTCGACATGGCTCTTGATTACTTGGCAAGTGGTATGTCACCATTTTACCACGCCGATGATCTATCCCGGATGAGGAGTGGTAACAGGAGTCAAAGCCACCACCCAGAGATTCCTTATATAGTAGTGATGAGGGGGATGACACAGGAGCACATGGTCAAGCCGAGCCACTCGATGAGAAGCCTCAGGATGATCGAGATGATGCAGAGGTGTAGGGTATGGGTCGAGAGAGGATCAGCCTCATATATAGGCACATGCAGATAGAGGGATAGGGTCTGAGGGCCGATACTAGTGCAGTGATGCCCATACCAACATGCACAAGGCCCATAGTTCCCCAACAGCAATGCATAGATGGTTACACTTCAATGGCAGGTGCAATACAAGTCACACCGAGAGGGACTAGGCCCAAGCTCGAGGGACAATATTAGCCATAAGAGAGTCGGGACTAGGCCATGTGCACATGTTATCATTGTTATATCGAGTGAAACTAGGCCTTAGCCTTAGGTTGGCGATGGAGCTTCTCACCTGCAGCGGACACACAGTTGAGGCCACCACCGCCAGCTCACAACTAGCTCAGTTCAGGCACAATATCATGCCATGATTTTAGAGAGAGACCGACTTAGAGCCAAGCGTGTTATGGGTCGGGATGAGCTAGCTAGAGTATTATTAGAGATAACATCCTATAGACGCATAAATGGGGTTACCATTACACCATGGTTATCTAAGATCTAGCCACAAGCGAGGGTCGAGCCTCTTACTACAGGTCCTTATATTATGAGGTAGTTCTAGCCGAGCTCAGGGCACCTTCATATAGTCATCAGTCGAGGTGGTCGGCTGAGATCGAGAGAGATTAGAGAGGCCTCCGGCCTCAATTGAATAGCCATGACGGCCACCTGTCGGGCCTAGTGCATCACATGCCATGCTTCCTCCACGGGCCAGGCCAACCAGTCCATCTGAGGGCTCGAACAAGCCCTGATGTATATTATATTCATTCTTTTGGCCTCTTGATGAAGGCATATAGTACCATTCTTTTATGTACAACATTCATTTGTATAGATTATTCTTTTGACACATGCCTCTGATGAAGGATGATGTATGTATTAATCGATGTATATGAGATCTTTTGTATGCCTCACATGAAGGATTTTTTGATGTACACCTAAGATGAAGGAATTTTTGATATACAAAGTATGGATGTAGATCCAGTTTTGATACCGATGTATGACACACACACACACACACATATATGAGTACTTTGTTGTATTTTAACACATGTATTTATGATATGATGCATGATTTTTTGTTTTTGATATATGCATATAGATGGTTTTTTTGTCTTTGTTTTAAACAAATGTTGTTAATTTGATTGGGACATGAATTTATGATGATGCACACTACCTACATTGGATGATGCATGTTATCTGTTTTGATTTTGACTTATTGTTGTTATGTTTATACATGTGTTATTTTCATGTATGTTAGATGTTGATGATACATAGATGATATCATAGATGTATCAAATGTATTATGTGATGATTTGTTGATGCATAATAGATGGGATGATATGATGATATTGGTGTGGGGGGGGATAGATTTGTGATCATGCGTAACCCCTCTTGCCCCCATTTGATGATACAATATGTGATGATTAGCTTAGTATACATGCATGATGTAACTTAGCATTTTTGTTTATATATGATGTATAGATGATGTTAGATGTGATGATAGTGATGGATATATGATGATGTGATGACACAACAATACACATGCAACAAACAAACACAAGTAATTCATTAACCAATCTAAGCAACAAGAAAACAAAGAATCAACATAACAAAGAAACACATTTATTCACCAACATGCAAAAAAACACACTCCAAAAATGCATAAGTAAGAAAGAATCTAATCTAAGCAAGACAAGATAAAACCTACAAAAGTATGTCCAAGCAACTAACAACATAAGAAAATAACATGAAATAACTATACAAGCAAAAATAAGCAAAGCAGAAACAACAAAGCAAGTAAACTAAAGCTATGTTTTTGCAAGATTCCTTTTGTGCAACAATTTTCTATTGTTTAGTCTTTTCACATGAAACAATTTTCTATTGTTTAGGCTTTTCACATGAAACAATTTTCTATTGTTTAGGTTTTGACATGTTTTGTGATTTTTTGTGATTTTCAACATATTTGAATGTTTTTGTGTTTTTCTAACATATTTGAATGTTTTTGTGTTTTTCCAACATATTTGAATGTTTTTGTGTTTTTCTAACATATTTCAAAGTTATTCACAGGTAACCGAGAAACGTGGATGCCCCCAGTGTTAGATGGGAATATACAAGGGTAGATGCCACATGTGTATAGACAAGAAGGTGAAGTTTTCGAAATGCCCCAACATTAGATGGGAGATAAACAAAGACCATCCCTTCACAAATCAACAAAAGGGAAAATTTGGATCAGGGCTTGGCAAGAATGGGTCACACAGGGAATCTTGGATGTAGATGCGGGAGACTAACCTAGGCTAAGCAAAAAGTACCCCTTAGATGTAAGATGCTTGTGAACAACGAATCCTCCCAAGGCCATGAAACTAGTTTTCACCCAAGGACCTACCCATAGTGCCACAATTGTGTGGTTTTCACATAATGGATGACCTGTTTTCTCTTTTTTTTTTTCTTATTTTTTTAATTTTTTTTTTTTTGTATTTTTATTTTTACAACTCCATGCCATGTTTAAGCATAGAACCACTTAAGGTGCATGGCATTCATAGGCTCCCAAAGCTCATCACCATTAGGATGGGCAAGTTTGTATGCTCTAGTGCCATACTTGGCCACAATGACATATGGTCCTAGCCAATGTGGTTCAAACTTACCCTTCTTCTCTCTTTCTGCCCGATGTGTTGAACTGATTCTCTTTCATAACCAAATCACCAACCTCAAATTGACAAGGTATGATCCATTTTTTGTAACTATGAGAGACTCTATTCTGATACACTTTAAGGTGATTCAGCGCAAATGCGCTTCTCATCCAGTAGCTCCAGTTCTGCAAGTCTAGCCACTCTGTAATCCTCATCTTTATCCGATAATCTCTAAGAGAGACTCTTAGGGAAGGAAGTTCTATTTCCAATGGGATGATGGATTCCATTTTCCTAACACCAAGGAATATGGTGTTGCACCTGTAGGAGTGCGAATAGAGGTCCTATAAGCCCATAGGGTGGGTGAATCTGTAAATGCCAATTATGACTTGTTTTACTCACCATCTTCTCCATGATGCGGACCAAGGTTTTGTTTGTAGCTTCTGCCTGTCCATTACCTTGAGGGTAATAGGGTGTGGACCACTTTAATCTTATCTGAAACCTATGACAAAGGTCTTTCACAGTTTTATTCTTGAAGGATTTTCCATTATCGGTAACAATAGCTGCAGGAATGCCATACCGACAGATAAGGTGATTCATGATAAACTTTGAGATCTGAGCACCTATGACATATGTCAAAGGAACAACTTCTACCCACTTAGTAAAGTATTCTGTAGTTGTAATGATGTGAGTATGACCATCAGATGAAGTAGGAGTAAGCTTTCCTATCAAATCTAGTCCCCATTTAGAAAAAGGCCATGGGGTGGTGATGGGTTGTAATGGTTGTGATGGAGCATGGATGAAATTTCCATACTTCTGACAAAGTACACACTTTCTGACATAGTTGTAGTAGTCAGTTTCCATGGTGGGCCAATAGTAGCCCACTCTCAACAATTTCTTAGCTAACACCATCCCATTTGTATGGGCTCCACACACTCCTTCATGTACCTCCTTAATAGCTTGGACCGACTCTGTCACATCTAGACAACGTAATAGATTCCCATCATAGCCATGATGATAAAGTGTACCTCCTAAGAGAGTATAATGGGCTATTTGGTGAATAAGGATTTGTTTCTCAGTGTGGGATATGTCAGGGGGAAACATGTTGTCTTTGAGGTAGGTGAAGATAGGTTCATACCAAGGGGAATGGGGACCAACAACTTCACAAGCCAGACAAGATTCTGGCATGTCATACGCAGGCTGGCGTAGATTCTCCACAAAGAAGGGCATGTCATTGCTTTCGGAGGAATGCGTAACATGGAACCCATGGTTGTCATAGCATCAACTGCTTTTTTGTGCCCTTGGAATTTTCTCAAAGGTGATGCACACAAAATATTCTTTCAATGTTTCCACCAGCTTCTTATAGGGGATGAGTTTCTCATCTTTAACTTTATACTCATTATTGACTTGTTTGATAATCAGCTATGAATCACCAACAATCTTGACATGATGGATGTCCCATTTTATAGCAAGCTTCATCCCAGTGATGAGTGCTTCATACTCCGCAATATTGTTCATGCAAGGGAATCCCAGGTGGAAAGCCTATGGTATAGGATCCCCAGAAGGAGTAATGAGCACCACACCTACCCCTGAACCATGAAAAGTAAAGGATCCATCAAAGTGTACCTACCATATGATGGACTCCTCAATATATAGTAACGAAGCATCTGGTAGATCCAGATTCAATGGTTTAGTCCTTGTAATGGTGCTTCAGCTAACTGATCGGCCAAGACTGCCCCCCTTGACTGACTTTTGATGTACAAACTCAATGTCAAACTCACTTAGCAGAATGATCCAATTAGCCATTCTACCGGTGAGGGTGGGTTTAGACAATAGATATTTCAGTGGGTCAACTTTTGATATGAGCTTAGTTTTTGTATTTAGCAAGTAATGGTGAAGTTTTTGAAAAGTAAAAATGACAGCCAAGCAAGCCTTTTCAATTTGAGGATAATTAAGCTCATAGGAGATGAGAGTACAATTGAGGTAATAGACTACCTTTTCTTTGTGACTAAGGTCATATTGGGTGAGCAACGCACCAATAGCAGAATTGAGTGGCAAAAATATACAAAAGGAGAGGCTCACCAGAGTTGGTGGCATGAGGATAGGTGGATTAGCCAAATATTGCTTAAGCAAGGTGAAGGCCTTGTTGTTGCTCTAGTCCCTAGACAAAGGTAACATCCTTTTTCAATAGATGAGTGAATGAATGGCATTTATCGGGAAACTGAGAAATGAAGTGGTGTATAGCCTATATTTTTCCTTGTAAGCTACGTAGCTACTTAATGTTCTTAGGAGGAGGCATCTCAGTGATAGCAAACACTTTAGCAGGGTCTACCTCAATCCCTCTTCATGAAACAATGAACCCAAGCAATTTTCCTGATAGGACACCAAATACACATTTCTTGGGGTTCAAACGAACCTTGTATTCTGAGGCGTTCAAAGATATGCCACAAAATGGCAGGGTGATCTTCCCTTGTCTTGGATTTCCCCAAGATATCATCCACATAGTCCTCCATGATGTCATGGATCATATCATGAAAGATCACTGTCATTGCTCTTTGATATGTTGCTCCTACATTTTTGAGACCAAATGGCATCACCTGATAACAAAAGGTACCCCAAGGTGTTGTGAAAGTCATCTCTTATGTTGATCCTCGTCAGCTATCTTGATTTGATTATAGCCTGAAAATCCATCCATAAGAGATAGCATTTCATACCTTGCATGGTTGAATCAACGATCATATCAATATTAGGTAATGGGAAATCATCCTTAGGGCATGCTTTGTTTATGTCCTAAAATCCATAAAATTCAGATCCCAACAGGTTTCTTCTATATAGAACAATATTTGATATCCACTCTGAGTAGTCAATGGGTCGAATAAATCTAGCACGAGTAATTTTTCCAGCTCTTCTTTGACCAAGAGGGCCACTCTTGGGTGCATTTTCTTGAGCTTTTGTTTGATAGGCTTAGCATCTACATGCACAACTAAGTTGTGCACCACCAAAGTTGGATCCAAGCCTGGCATGTCCTTATAGGACCATGCAAACACATCTATGAATTCCCACAGCAACATGGTGAATGTTTTCTACTCTGTGCTGAGAGCGAAGCTCCCAGTTTAACAATTTTAGGGTCTTCTTCTGTACCGATGTTCACATCAATGGTTTCTTCAACCAACAATTTTTGACAAGTCCTCCATATGCGTAGGATCGGGAGGAAGGTTGAGGTCTTCATCCAAGGATGTCTCCATGAGATTTTCATCCTTGGCGTGGTCACTTTGATTGTCCTTTGTCTTTTCCACCTGTTGGTCTGCCAGTGCCTCAAAGAGGTTTTCACTATGTGACCTAGACTTTGAATTTTTCCAAGGCTTTTCTTTAGAACTTTTTCCCTCACATTTTCTTAAGTTTTTCCACCACGAAGCTCAGCTTCCTCCCAAGTAGGCGCAGTGTCTAAGTCAATGTAAAACCCCTTTTTATGGTCTCCAATAGGGATTGAATCCCGTACACCCATGAACTCTGCAATGGCTTCATCATTTTCAAATAAATCCAGAGGTATGTGACGTTGTTGGTCCCATTCAACTAGGAAGGGTAGACAAGGTCAATGGTAGGTTCCGTGGGTGTTATGGTAAGGACAAAGCGGTATTAGTAAATAGGTTTGTAGAGGCAAGATCCTCGTATTGGCTATAATGGGAATCATGTATCACTATCTAGATAGTTAGAGCTATCCTCACATTCAGAATAAGTAGCATCTTGATCATTGGGATGTGCCCCGTAGGGTCTAATTCGATGCCATACCTCTTCTATTTTGAAGTGCGGGAGAGGGACTGGTTCCCTCTACCCCTGTTCATTTTTGCCACATCCTAAACCTTTGTAGCCCATGGAATACATCATGTGGATAGACTTCTCATATCGAGAATCCGGTAGCAAGTAGGTTGGGTATCCTCTGGGACCCAAGTCGTAGGAGGGTCTAACAATTTTTCTTCAATAGTAATCCTCCAGGTAGAAATGACCCGATAGTTTTCTCATCCCAAGGCCATCTGAAATGGTAGTTGGGTCACCTCTAGTTTTTGGTGATAAGGATAAGTCAAAACTAAAAGATCCTGTTGAACATTGTACTCTCCACAACCATATTCTAAGACTTTCATCTCCCAAGAGTCAAAAGGGGAGGTAGATGTGGAAACATCTTGAGCACAAGAACTAAGAGAATCAGAGTCCACTCATGAGTCTATGGCTTCAGACTGAAGAGGCACTGCAAATATCAGCTGAGGGACATGCATATGTACCTCTGCGAGCAAAGTTAAGGGCTCTATAATGAGAAAAAGGTTCTGGGTCTCCTCGTATCATGATAGTATGTCCCTCATGCTTCAGCTTGATGCACTGATGAAAAGTGGAAGGTACGGCCTGCATGGCATGAATCCATGGGTGACCGAGAAGCATATTATATGGAAGTTCCAAGTCCAAGACATGGAACTTTGTATTATAACAAGTAGGCTCCAACCTCCATTGGTAACATGATTGTGCTTGCTGATTCCCTTTCCGCGTTTTCGTAAGTGGTTATGGTAATGATTTGAGCCTCTAGGTCTTCCTCTTGTGTCCCAATTGTTTGATAAGCTTTAATGTGTAAATATTGAGACCTGATCCGTTGTCCACAAGCACCCATTTGATCTTCTTACAGGTAACAAATACTTCTATGTACAAGGGAGATTATGCATGGGATCCTCACTAGGAAGTTCCTGATGACTAAAGGAGATATACTCAGTCGGTGCAATGTTTTCCACCATGGCCTAAAGATGTGAAGGATCTACTTCTAATGGTACTCCTGACCCTTGGAGGGTTTTATACAAGATGTCCTTATGGACTGTGGATATCTTGAGAAGATCCAAGATTGAAATCTTGGTAGACGTCTTCTCAAGTTGATCAAGGAGGTTATATCTACCATCTTGTGGGGTCAATGGAGAGGGTTCAGGGATCATGAGACGAGCATGCCTTGTTACCATAGCAACACAATCCTTCCCTTTGATCTGATGGTATTCATATGGTCATGAGGAGAGGATACACCCAATGAGTGAATCATAGTGGTTATTGTCAGTATTAGTATATAAATAATTGGCCACTCTATAACTCTTGGATGACTCTCCTCGATCCAGATTTTTCTCCTCTACCTTTCCATGTTTAGGGAAAGGTTCCTTGTAGATTCCCATCTTTTCATTTGGGTCTGGGTTTTCTCTAGGCTATCGACTTCAATTTCCCCATTATCAATGAGGTCTTGAATGTAGTGACGAAGCCATAGGCATTTATCATTTTGTGTCCTTTGACACGATGCATATCACAATATTCATGTTCCTTGTACCATGTAGGCTTTGGAACATTTTCATCAAAGGGTTGTGTCACTGGGTATGTTACCATGTGAGCCACCTCAAGTTGTTTCAATATGGTAGACAATGACTCATTGAGCGGAGTGAAAATCAACGATGCTTGGGTGGTGGCTAAATGGGTCCTTTGGTCAGTTTAAAAGGTTGACCAGATTGAACCACTTGCACATGCTTGGAATCTGTAATTCCATCTCCTACTACATTCTTGTTTTTGTTGAATATATTCGGCTTCTCCATAGGTTTAACACTTTGATTATCCTTGGAGTTTGTTTTAATGGTCCCTTTAGCAATAAGGGATTTTTCTATCTGAACACCTTTCTCAATAACCTCCTCAAAAGTGTGAACACAATGCATTTGAAGGTGAAAAGTGATGTCTAGATTCAGATTGGGCACAAAGATACTAACCAACTATTTTTCAAGAAATGCAAGGGAAGTGACTAGCTATCCCTCTCCATATTTGTAGGAAGCTGGAAAATGTCTCATTAGGGTGTTGTTTGGTGCCACATAAAGTCTACCATGGTGATATCACTTTCAATATTGTAGGAGAAGTGTCACACAAACCTTTCTTCCAATTCTGGCCAGGTGAAAATGGACCCCCGAGGTAAGCATGTAAACCACTCCAAGGCTTGACCTCCTAGACTCTTTGGGAAAATTCGTATGAGGTAGTTATCACTATAAGACACTTCTTGACATGCCATGTAAAAATCCTTTACATGATCTCTTGGATCACCTTTCCCTCTATATTTATCAAACTTAGGCATGTCAAACTTCTTGGGGAAAGGTAGCAATGTCATTGTTTTTCAAATGGATGAGGACATAACTCCTCATATTGATATTTTCTAATGCTTCCCACACTACTCTCTTGGAGGCTTGTAAGTGTTGCTTTCATAGATTGTACCTCTTGCGAGTAACTATTCTTTAGTGGGGGAAGCGGGGATATACACCCGTACTAATCCGTATCATCTCCTCCTAGGTTTTCCTCTAAGGTTTACTGATCCTAACCTTAGGTTTTGTCTTATGTACATTCTTGCTTGTTCCTTTTTGTACATGGGAGGTTAGCAAGGCCAATTGTCGACTAAGGTTACTAATTTTTGTTGGATCATGTTCTCTTCTTCTAGAGGTTCCTCTTCTTCTTCATCTTGAGGGGGTTCATTGACATTTTCATGTTCTACTCCTAACCCTATGTGGCATTCTAAGAAGAGGTATTCTATGTCCCACAACATTGTTATTTTCCACATTTGAGGTCAAATCATGTCCATGCATGAGGATATCATCCATATTTATGAGGGGGCATTCTTCCTCATTTGTATCATTTGTAGGTGGGAGTGTTTCTTGGTCAGTGGGAAATTTAGCCCCTAACTCTACCACACGTGCTAACACTCTATCCTTGTTTCTGAAAAGGAACTCATCTAACAAGGTAGGATCAAAGTCAAATTCTACATGTGGAGATTCTAACTCATCACCACTATGATCTATCATTTCATCAATTTCTTTCTCGGTGGAGAATAAAGGCCCAAGATCATGGCCTATGAAGGGATTTGACCCTTTTGGTTTGATGCTTCCCAATTTTCATTTGTTCTGCTTCTAATGCTTGTCTCTTTATCCCTAATCTTGTTTTGGGAGCCATGACATGTGCAACAATTTTCACTAAGGTGTTTGCAAATGTGTTTAAACAATTTTCTATCAAACCTAAGTGAAAATGTAAAAGAATGTTCAAGAATATAAATGAGAGCAATGAATGCTCAAAATATCAATGTGATACAATGATTACCTAAGAATGTAAGATTTCAACAATGATGTAACATTTAATAACAAGTCAATCAATTAAATGAAATACTTCCCATGTTTGTTTTAAAAAGGTAACCAGTGTCACAAGATGATTAACAAGATGTCCCTACTTATGTCGAGTTCAAAAATATGAACAAGGCGTAAGTAATAACAAAAGGCTAATGCGACCTCCTAACAAAGTATACAAGAAGCAAGCTCTAACCCGACCAAAACCTATACTTTGAAAAGTGTCAGTTATAATTTGTGGGTGACACACAATGTCACCGAGATATGTGACCCAACTTTGCAAGAAAGTAGGGTAACAATATCGAGATGATATTGATGTAACACACACAAGCAGTAACACTACACGCTTTTCAAAAACAAGGTAATAATTGGAATCATAGACTTAAGGTGTCAAGTACACCTAAGAATTGTTAAGGTGTGTATAGCATAACCTTACAATGGGGATATTTAGGTCAAGTTTACAAGAAACGAGACATGAATATCACAATCATAGTGACATGATATAAACAAGATAACCACTCTAAGGAGAATCAAGGTGATGAACCAAACCTAACTACAACAAGAGTGATCCTGACCTAGATATCAAGATCACAAAAAACGACTGAAGATAAGATTAACAAAACATCCCTACTTATGTCAAGTTCAAAAATATGAACAAGGCGTAAGTAACAACAAGAAGCTAATCGTGACCTCCACACAAGGTATACTCAAAAAAACTAATTCAATCAATGAAAGCCTAATGTTTTAAAGTGGAAGCACAACAACTAGATATAGATAACAACGCTATCCCAAACTTCTTAACCAAGCAAGCAAGGTGTCAATATCAAGACAACATTATGTAATATATATAACGTATCAACACTCATCAAGAGACCCGAGATGATGTCTAAAATAAAATCAAGCACATAAGTATAACTAGAATTCTATGATAATGTGAGTAGTGTAACCGTGCAATAAAGGGATTTATACTACGTTCCCAAAGAATGGGAAACATAATGTAAATACCAAGATTGAATGACTAGAATGCAAGCAAAAAATAACAAACTAAGGAATTCAGAGTGATGAAACAAATAATGAAGATGATCTTGAAATCAAGATCAAGGCTACCAATGTGAAAATGCACCTCCACACACTTTAGTCATTTAACACCCCAACCAAAAACATGGATGAGTGTAAACATGTACAAAAAAGTAGCAAAACTATCAATTGATAAGACACATGAGGTATGCCTCTATCGAATTCCAACATGAGAAGTGCAACTGCATGCGTATATATCAAGAAAGTGTGAAAATAAACTCGCCTTCACTTGAAGCAGAGCTTTTCCTCATTTGAAAAATGAGAAAGAAGCTAAGTAAGTAAAACATTCGTCTAATTTCGTGATGAAAAACACTTAGATCCAACTTAGAATGGGTTCATTACCATGTTTGAAAAACAAGGTGTTTGAATCCAAAAAGTTATGACTTCAATGGTACAAATACAAATGGACTAGTAAAGTGGGCCTCTAAAAAAAAACCCTCCTTAATAGGTTCTCTCAACTAGGTGTTATAAAGTCTTCTTAAGAGAGCTTGATTTTCCTAAAAATCACAATGACTATATCTAGGAGTATCTCTTCTTTACTTTACCCCTTTCGAGCACAAAGGGAAACTAGTGCATCCCATGTGTGCTCTTCCGGGTCTCCATACGAGATAAATTTGTAACGCTAACTCACAAGGTGTACTAGTTAAGTGGTAAGCGCACTTCTGTTTCATCCACAGGTTACTCTCTTGTGGACTACTTTAGGGTTCCTTGGTACCACCCCCATTGTTATAGCTTAAGGCATTATGCCAAAGGGGTTATGTTCCAGTTGAGCAGAGAGGGACGTACCCTTTTCCGAAACCTACAAATACAGTGTTTTGAATGTGGTGTGTTTTTTATCTTTTTAATTAATGTGGTTTCAAAGTGGCACACCATTTGGTAATCTACAAAACAACGTGTATTAGAAGTTTTGCACTTCGTTTTGACACCTTTCTTTGACTAAGCGTTAGGTCCTGCGCAATGGATTAGTAGTTTTCCATACAAGGAACAAACATCATTTCTAATTCTCAAGATCATCCAAGGATGCAAGAGAAGAGCATACGTGGTGTTTGTTTTAAGTAATCTATGCAAATATCAAATGGAAAACATGCATATCAAGTCTAACTGATTTTCTAACTAAGCATGAACAATTCTTAACATTCTCAAAGTGATCACAAAGACCAAGAATCATTTCTGATTCCCAAGATCACCCAAAAGGACACGAGGGAAGAGCATACGCAATCTTACTCCTTTTAAACAAGTATATCAATTTTTCTAACTATTTGAGAAAAGCAAGTGAACAAACTTTGAAAAATGAAGCATGCAAATCAGATAAAACCTACAAACAAGTTAGTAACCAAGCATATAAAACCTGAAAATCCTGAAACCAACATGTGAATTTTTTTGAGGCACCTATGCTGATACTTAAGCATGTGCATGTGGTTAGGTGTATGTGTGCGCTATGAAATTTTAGAACCAACAACACACCTATGCTACCCTAGAGATACCGGTGCTAGGATAAGGGCGTATGCACCAAGATAGAGGTGTGTGCTCTCTCTGTAGTTTTTTTGTTTTGATAGTATACCTACACTACCCGAGAGGTGTATGCGCTAGGGAAAAAGCGTGCGTGCTAAGAATAAGGTGTGCACCAATACTCTTAAAATTTTAAAAACAACAGAGTGCTTGTGCTAGGGAAAAGGCGTATGCACTAGGGAAGAGGCATATGCCTCCTCTATCTGCAATTTTTAAACTCATAGTGCACCTCGCACGCTACCCGAGAGGTATGTGCACCATGTTTGAGGTGTATGCACAAAAGGTAAAGCGTATGCGCTAATGAATTACACCGAGTTGAAAAATTCACACAGAGCATGTGCACTTGGCCGAGAGGCATCTCGCACCAAGTAAGGGTATGGGTGCTAAACTTACAATACCTTGTATGATTTCAAATCTTTGCGTGCAGGGATGTAGGTGCCTGTGTGTGGGTTAGCACACTTGTGCACTATTTCGGGAACCTACGGGTCTCCTACAAAAAGGATGTACTCAGTTTTGATGACGCCAAAATCTATGAAATGACACAAACAAGCACAACATGTATCAAATTTTAGCATGTTAGTCCAATAATGATACAATAACTCTTCCAAAGGTAAGAAAATTAAAAAAAATGTATACAAACTACCTATGTGCATAAGGAAGAGTTAGTCAAAAACAACATAAATTGAACTAAAATGCTAAGGGACAAGGGTCCCACTAGGCATGCCATATGTGTGCATGTATTTTTGAATTAAGCTATAAGTTAAATGAAACAAGAACTACCACCTAAATAGTTCTACAACCTAGCTAATACAAAAATGAAAGCACCATCAAGATGAAGAACTAAACAAGCCTAAACTAACATCATAAACTTTGAACTTTAAGATCAAAACATAGCATGCATTTAAGAATTCTACTCTTCTAGATCACCAAAAAAGTAAATGACCTATGAAGCTCCAATGGCAATCAAAATATTTCTTTCTTGATCCTTAAAGGATGCTAGGATGTGAGGCTTGGCTCTTCAAAATGATGATGGATTGCTCAAGAATGGCAAAAGGCTTTTAGTGCAAGACTATATGCTTTCTTTTGCTTTCTCAAGGGAATTAGGTGTAGGTGTAGAAGTAGGAGGAGGGTTCTTTATATAACCCAATGGATAAAGGATCAACACATCCTCTTGAATGTGGGATAATGGAGATGTAGAGTTAGTTATGGATAAGGGGGGTTTAGATGGGGTTGAGTTAATTTAGGAGGGTTTAGCTTGTCCTTTAGTGGATCATGTGGATAAAGAGGGTTATTTATTAACCAATGATTAATTAAATAGATGTGCATGCTTTTAAAGCTTTTAGAGGAATGATGATTTAGATTAGAAAAGGGTTAAATCCAATAAATAATGATTTATTTGCCATAATCTACATAATATTTGGATCAATACCATGCCAAAGGATTTCAGGATCTCCACCACCATGATGGTTAAAAGCACCTTCTTATCTGGAAAATAAGCTAATGTTACTTGTGCATCTTTGATTCTTCCTACCAATGGCACTTGTTTTGATAACATTAAATAACATGTTCCATTCTCTTGGGTAAAGGTGAGGCCTAGAGATTTTATAACTTCTACACAAATCACCTTATATGAGGATCGAAATCTATGATACAATTATTTACCTTTAATGAGGAGTGACAGTAGAAAGGTTCAAACTTGTTGGTTTTGGAGGAACCGAGGGCTAGCATGTTCTCGAGAAGGTGGTGTGGAAAGTGTGGGGAGTAATACTTTTGAAGTTGGACCTGAGGTTATAGGATTATCACCATGGACTACATCAATGAACCTATCAAATTGGGCAGGATGTATTTTTAGGTACTCTATTTCGAGAGCTGGAATTTAGTTTTACTTGCATGTTCTACATGAGCTGGAATTCAAATTCTTCAATTTCCACTTCCTCCTTTGGTTCTTCATCGTTATAGGTAGCATTGATTGGTGGTAATTCAAGAGAAAGTTGACGAGGAGGTGGAGAAATCCTTGCTCTATTAGAAGGATTTGGTTTCCTTGGAGTGTTCTCGCATTATGATTTGGGAGAATTTTTCTTCAAGAAAACTGAGTCATTTTCCATTTTTTGGAACATTGGGTTCATGGTGGCTAAGCCTAAATTCTTATATTTTTTATTTCAATTTGGGCCTTTCACTTTACCGGACACGATTAGATCATCATCGGTTTATATTGCATGGTCCTGAGCTTCCCTCAATGTTCTTGGTTGGGTTCTTCTAAGGAAGAAACCTACTTCTGATGGTAAGGCATTCATGAATAATGTCTTCAAATTATTTTCAAAAGGCACCACATATTTAGGGGTTATTATTATAACTGTATTATATCTTTCATGAAGTATCACATTGATTCGAGAGATTTGTTTTTACATTTGTACTAATTAGACCAAGAGATCTTGATAGTCTTATGTGGTCTTAAACATGTGTTTGAATGCACTTCTTATATCTTCCCAATAGGTGACAGACCTTGGGGTACCATGTAGAACCATTCAACATCTTTTTCTTAGAGTGACTCCATAAATAGCCAGACTGCCACATCTTCATCCTCAACACCCAATATACAACAAGCGGTGATAAATGCTATTACATGTTCTTCAAGGAGTTGAGAACCATCCCCTGGAATTTTAGAAATTTTTTTCCCCGAGCCTTTTGCTAGCTCATGAAGTGGTTGAGTAAGGGTGAGTGGGCCAATGTTTCCCCTAATGGTACATTATGCCTACGAACCTCACGATCATGATCCCCCATTTTATTTTTGTTTCTAGCTTCCAACCACTCTAAGGTAGTAGATTCTATTATAACTCTTACGTCTCGCCTCGGCTTGAAGTCTTTCAATTTATTCAATCTAAGCTCTTATTTCCTCTTCCACTCTTTCTTCTATTTCTCTAGCTTCTCCTTTGGTTTCAACGTCGGTGAAATATTCAAGGTTCTCATTGACATATGGAACTTCACCGTCCAAAGGATTGGAAACACTCGAGTTCACAACGTGACCAATTACTTGATGAAATGGAGACCTATGAATTCTCGAGAAGATCTTGTATTATTTGAATCTCTTAAAAATGGTGTCGCTTTGTCCTCCTTATATTTATTTCTAGGTGTATCTTCTATCCACCAGCTTGGAAATCTATGCTCTTCTTTGTGGTGCTGGAATTTGTCTTTGTCTTTCCAATTCAACAACACGTTCTTCTTCAAGGTCAAGAATTCTTGTGGTAAAGAAGTAGTGGTTGACACTTTTTCTATTATGCTAGATAGCTTCTCTCAAATCTAAAGAAATATCCTCTTGGATGTGGAAGAGCAATTTGTGTCTTTTAACAGGAGGATTTCCCGGAATAGCCATGGTTTGTAGACATGAGGCTCATATAGCTATTCGAATTCTATAAATTTTTCCTTTCTTCTAAATTTTCAATTTCTTTTTGTATTTTACCGACCTTATGGTCATATTCAGTGCAAATGCCGATAAATATACCCCATAGTGAGCATAAATTGTTGGTGAGAAAATGTTTTGGGGATAAATTTGTGGTTATCTTGCCAACGCTCTAGGAGTTTAAGTCCCTCTACTTAATTGGTGTAGCTTCCATATGTGCATGCGCGAGTAAAATGTTACTTTTATCTTTTTGGACTTTCGGCTTGGTATCCAACATAGGCACTCCACTGACCCTATGGAAAAATCTTTTATATATTTGCAAGAGAGGAATTTTCTAGGAAAGTGGCAAAGGGAGTGAGAAAGTTAGAAAATAGAAACTAATGTTGCAAATAGAAAATCAGAGACATGCATACAACAGCCAAAGTTTCATTACGTGCACTTAGATTTAGAATAAAACAAATTTCAATAATAGATACAAGACTAAATATCATTTAATGAGCACAAAGTACCACTAAACTCCTCAATCAAAAAAGGATAAAATTCCTTCTTCCTTTATTGAAGCTCAGGCATAAATTGTTCATAACATAGAAGTAGAAGACATTTTTGAGTAGGGGAAATGGAATAAATTTTCTATCTCTTGTTCTCTTCACAAGGATATCTCTGTCATGAGTTCACAAAAAAGAGCTCCAACATGTAAGAAATTTCAAAAATTTGTCTAAGAAAAATCGGAATTTTATTAGAAGAAGCTAAAATGAGGAGCTTGTTACAATTTATAGAAGAGGGGGCAACTCTTCATCTTCCCAGTGACTTTTCAAATACTTTAATGTGACTTTAGACTATTCATAATCAACTTAAATATTTAATTCACTTTTATAAAACAAGGTGACATAAATTTTACATTATGTTTATAAAGTAAGTTAAAGTAATATCAAAAAGTGCAAACCACGACGTAAAAACACAACCTTGATGAGAAAGAGCATCGGGTGAGAAGAGAAGAGAGAGAAAGAAGAGGAAGAAGAAGAAAGAAGGAGAATTATGTAGAAGGATGAGCTGCTATAGTGGATTTGATCTTGCTCCCTAACTAGCTTCCACTTCATGCTCCTGAGAAGGCCTCTGTTCCTCCAAGATCTTTGCTGAAATGAGTAGCTGCAGGTTCAACCTTTTCGGTATGAGCAATGTGAATTTAGCTCAAGGTGTCTATCCATCCATCAGCCACACTATTGATTTCTTTACACTTCTTAAACCATGTTGAATGTTTTTTTGCGTTAAGTGTAGTAGAGGTCCGAATATTTGAGAGGAATTCGAGGGTATCCTTAGTGAATGATGATGGGATGTCTACCTCTTTCTTGACATACTCTGAAAAAATGGACTGATCAACTCATTGGTAGTTGTGTTTTAAACCATTACAGGAACTCCAAGCTTATGAGTTTTTCCAATTCATACTATCTCGCAGTTTGTATGCTTGTTCCTCTTTTTCCTCCAATTGTGTGATGGCCTGATTTATTTCCTCAAACCTGATTGCCAAGGCCCTCACCCATACATGTGACAAGTCTTCTGAGGGAGTTTCAAAAATCTTCCTGTCAATCAAATCCTAATGATTAGTGTTGCTCATTTCATCAACTACTCGGGCCATAAGGTTCCTAATAGTCCCTTTATTTCTCCAAGTTCTCCCGAGTTTTCATTTCCTATTTATTATCGCACACATATAAGAAAAGATTTTGACCACTTCTTAGAGCACTAAATTCCCTTTTCAAAAATTGAGTTGATCCATTCACTATTTCCTCTATTAGAATTTGAGGATTATAATAAGTACATATTTAATAAACTTACATATTATATAATGTTACAATAAATATTTAAATAAACATTACATCATGACATAAGTAAATAAAGAAATACTTACAGAAATAAATAACACAGTGACACAATATTTATAGTGGAAAACCTCAATAGGGTAAAAGCCACTTTGAAAATAACCTTTTACTTCGTATAACTTATTTTACATCCAAAGAAGATCACATCCTCCTTAAAACCCTATTTACTAAGGGTAAAGCTAAATCACTTGTTTTATATACCTTTGATATATTTCCTAAATATATCAAATAAAGACCTAAAGTCCTTTTTATAAAAGGTGATCGGTATGTATCCCAACCCACCTTTTCAACCTAAAATGGTTGAGACATATACCTAGGTGAGTGTATTTAATAAATATAAACATAAATGATTTAGCATTATTAAATACTTACCTAATGTATATTACCTATGTATGAATATTTAATAATAGAAAAGTATTTCATATTATTAAATATTTAACATATATAATAGTGATGGACCCATATTAATTAAGGGTTGGCCAGACCACTAAATCCTTATGATCCAACACTCGCCCTTAATGTTAAGTGGGATAACATATGACAATAGATTACCTTCCCATGGTATACTTCAGGATTTATAATCCTTAAACCATAAAGGTTCTAGTCTAGCATATTGTGTGAGGAATTATAACACCACCATCATACTCAATTTACCTTTTACTACAAAAGGATTTGGAATCCCAAAGATCATCCCATGATGAGTGGACAAGTATGATTAATGAGTTTTACATAGTCTCACATGTTCTCATAAAAGGTTATTTAACCCAATCATATATGAGACTTTTATAACCAAGGACCTCCTTAATAATATGCATGTATGTACTGGATGTTTACCAATAAACGCAATAGCACTAAAGAGTTTACTCAAGATCGCCTTTAATATCTTTCTAGACTTCTTTATAAAAAAATAAGTCAAGGAGGTATACATGCCCAAAGGTCTTTTTACACTTGCCCAAATGTCTTTTTTTACAAATTCCCGAACGTATTTTTACAAAAAACAACTTCCATTACGAGGTGACATTGTCATGCACACTCTCTCTCAATGACAACTCTGACAATCCAAGCTTTTCACGAAAGTGATAAAACTTTGCAGTACTTAGAGGCTTTGTGAAGATATCAGCAACTTGCTCTTCAGTTGGAACGAACTTGATATCTATCTCACCACTTAGCACCTTCTCACGGATGAAGTGTATATGTATTTGAATGTGCTTCATCCTCTGATGTTGTACTGGATTATGTGTAAGAGCTATGGTTCTTTGGTTGTCATAGAACAAAGGAAAACTATGTGGATCCTTCATATTTATATAATTGAATAACCTCTTTAGCCATACAGCCTCTTTTTCAGCTTCCATTGCACTTCTATACTCACTTTTGTTGAAGAGATAGAAACAGCTTGCACTGCTTTTTGCTTTGCACCAAGTAATGGCACTCGCACCAAATTTAAAAACATAACCAGAAGTATATTTTGTATCAAATACATCACCAGCATGATCAGAATCACAAAATCCATATAAGTTAGCATTTTCATTCTTATTATAATGCAACCCATAATGGATTGTACCTTTAATATATCAAAGAATCCTTTTTGCAAGATTCCAATTATTTCTATAAGGTTCCCGCATAAACCTTGAAGCAATTCCTCTTGCATAGGAAATATCTGTCCAGTGATAGTTAAATATATCAACTTACTAACTAACTGCCTATATAAAGTAGGATCAAATTTTTCACATGCATGTTTAGGATCAATTTTCAGATCCACTTCCATAGGAGTAGAAATTGGTTTACAATCAATCATGTTAAACTTTTTCAAGATACATTGTTTGCATACTATGCTTGAGAAACAACAATAGAATGTTTATCTTGAAATATAACCATGCCAAGAAAATTATGTAAGAGACATAAATGAGTCATTTCAAACTATTGTTTCAATTTTTCTTTAATTATAAAAATTAAAGCAGATTATCACCAAATCATAAGAAAATCATCAACATATATACAAACAATGATTATATGTAGTCCTTTTGCTTGATGAATAGATTATTATTGTCAAGAACAATTAAAAAATCCTAAATTTTTAAAGAAAGAATTAATTTTCACTTACCAAGCTCTAGGAGCTTGCTTTAAACCATAGAAAGATTTTTCAATTTACAAACATAGTTTTCTTTACTAGTTTCTTCAAATCCTTTAGGTTGAGACATGTAAAGTTATTTTTTTAAATCACCATTCAAAAACCATTTTTCACATCCATTTGGTGGATTTCCCAGCCAAATTAAGTGTCAATTGAAAATAAGGTCCTAACAATACTCATTTTAACTACAAGGGCAAATGTCTCAACATAATCAATACCAGTTTTCGAGTGAAACCTCTAGCAAAAAGTCTAGCTTTATGTTTGTCAATACTACCATCTGCATTATATTTTACTTTATATAACCACCTAGACCCTATAATACTTCTTTTCTCTAGAGGTGGAACCAACTCCTAGGTTTGATTTTGAATTAGGGCATTATATTCAGCTTGCATTGCATTGATCCACTTCTCATCCTAAGAAGCTTCTTCAAAACTTTGTGGCTTAGGTTCATACAAGGTCATTAATGCATGGTACATATGATGGCTTCTGGTCATTTTCCTAAGATCAATAGGATTAGAAATTTCTAACACAGATTGAGCCCATTTTGGTTTCTTAACTAGGGAGTTAGGAGATTCAGAAGCATCTATAGTATCAACATAAGAAACATCATCATGACCATTTACTATATTCTCATTATCAGACTCATAACCATCATTAGAAATATTGACAGAGTTAGGAACATCTTTACCATTATCAGATGAACAAAAATATTTTTCCAAAACCACCACATTGTGGTTTTCAGTTACTTCCTTTTTGCAGGGTCATAAATCCTTAGACCTGCAGTGTTAATACCATATCCAATGAAAACACAAGAAAAAGAAGTCATATCAAGTTTTTTTGTCTTCTTTTTAGGAATGTATAACGTAGCAGACTACAAAAACTTTTAGATGAGAAATATCATGTTTTTTATTTGACAATTTTTCTAAAGGAGTTTAACAATGAATAACTTTGGTGGGAACCCTATTTAGAATGTAGACTATTGTGTTCATTGCTTCTTCCCACATAAATTTGGGAAGACTAGCAGAATGAAGCATAGTGCGAGCCATATCTAAAATAGTCCTATTCTTACGTTCTGCAACACCATTAGATTGGGGAGAATGAGGAGATGTTAATTCCCTTTTAATACCACAATCAATACAAAAATTTTCAAATGTTTTGCTAACATATTCACCCCCATTATCTATTCTAAGTCTCTTAATTTTATAATTTGAAGAGTTTTCAACAAATGCTTTAAATTCCTTAAATTTTCCAAGTACATCAGATTTATTTTTAAGAAAATATGACCAAATCATAATGGTGAAATCATTAATAAAAGTCACAACATATGAAGAACCATTTAATGAAACTACTTCAAGAGGTCCTCTAACATCACTATGAATAAGTTCTAGTGGGGAAGAGGAACTCTCTTCAAGATGTGAGTGAAAGGGTTTAGCACTTTGTTTTGAGTGTAAACACCCTTCACATGCATCATGAGAAGAAGACAACATAGGAAAACCTTTCACAATATTATATCTAGCCATTTCATATAAACTTTGATAATTAACATGTCCTAATCTTTCATGTCATAGTTTTGAATTATTCAAACTTTGAGAAACAAAATAGGATGCAGAATAGAAATCATCAAAAATATACAGACCATTTCTTTGAATTCCTTCAGCTATTATATTATCATTACTATCCTTGATATACCAAGTATCTTTCAAAATTTTAATATCCAAAACATCATGAGTTAGTTGAGAACATGATAAAAGGTTATTTTTTAGCTTAGGAACAAATAAAACATTATTCAACACACCATTAACAAATTTTACTTTTCCTTTCTCTATTACTTCTAAAGATGAGTTATCACCAAGATACACATGTTCATTGATTTTCACAACATAAAACAAAGAATTTGAAACACCAATCATATGATTTGATGCATTTGAATCTAAAATCCATTCATAATTAGAGGAAGAATACAACACATCATATAATGCAACAATTTTAGGAATATCATTAGAGCTATCCTTTTTCCTTAAATTGTACTTAGAAGAAACAATTTGTTTTTTCTTTTTATGGATAAGTTTCTTAGTTTTACAATCTTCCTTTTTATGTCCAAATTTACCACATTTGTGACATTTACCAATAAAGCTAACACGTAATTGATCGGAAGAAATACTTTTCTTATAAACAAAAGAAGATTTAGATTTACATTTTTGATCGAGAAGAGTTTGTGAGGTTTGAACTTTGAATTCTAAAAATAAGTGCCTCGAGGCATTCTCTTTAGATTCAAAGTTCATCATCACTGTTCTTCCCGTATCGAAGTGAACTCAAGGTATTTAAATCGGTAGCTCATTTTCTTTATGATATTTAGAGTTCAAGATAGAAATAAAATTCCTAAATCTTTCATGTATGTTTAACTGAACAATAAAGTAGATTAATTTTTCACCAATTAAATCACAATTGCATCCATCTAATTGTGCTTTAATATTTTTAATTTTGGCTAAGAAATTAACTACTTTTTCATCTCCTTTCATAGGAGTTGTAAGCAATTCTAAAACTAATTTAATAATTTTAGATAAACGTGTACCTTCATGCATGGATTCTAGTTGCATCCATACCTCTTTCGGATGTTCGATATTACCAATGTGTAGAAGGTACTCATCATTCACATTGCGTAAAATCATGGAAAGAGCCTACTCCATTCGTTGCGATAATGCATTCATGTTATCTATAGTTACTTGATGACCGGTGGGAGCAACCTCAGATCTAGAAATAATTGTCCAGAGTTTTCTTGCCATAAGTTCTAATTTGACCTTGATCTTCCAAATGTTGTAGTTGGTTCCATTCAGGATCTTGATTTTGTCAAGACATAAATAGCTGGACGCCATTATTTTGCCGAACCCGTAAAATACATCCCATTATAATATACAATGTACCACAGTTAGATACATATTTTAAAAAAATACTTTTAATAGAAGAAAATCTAAATTTTATATATCTATATAAAATACTTAATCATAACTAATTTTGTCATTACAAAACATATTAATTTACCTACTATGATCAAACTAACCCGCAATATATAGGGATTCGCATTATACCCCAAACTTATATAAACTATTTATTTTGACCATATAGAAGTGAAGAAGAAACCCCTAAGAATGTGAAACAACTTCAAATTCCTGCAAAAAAATGTAGACAAAGATCCTGTCAAACCTTAAATTTGATGTCTAAATGACTATCATACGACCTTATGTTTGATCTCATTTGTGACGTTCATTTGATCGTCACATTTAATAGAGTCAAAACTTGTTGTGTATTTCCGAATGGGAAATTCCGAATTTATTCTTCTTGATAATATTAGGAGTTTATATTTTAATACATTATATTAACCTATTATAATTTATAATGTAAAAATATATTCACTTTTTTTATTTTTTTTTATATAATGTAAAAATAAAATACAACATATAGTCTATAAAAACTATAAATTATACTATATATGCTTAAAATATATATATAACCCTTATTACGGGGGCCCCTCATGAAAAAAAGATTTGAAACATTTACCAAGCCATGTAATTATAAATTCTACATAAACCTTAGAATTTACAGAGGAGACAACATTTTTCACTCATCCAATGGAAAAATTCAAATCCTATTTCGATAAAGCTTTATCTCCTCCTTCATTTACCATTGAAAAATTCAACTTTGCACATATTAAAACTATAGAAAAAAATACTTCAAATATTTTACCCTCACTTGTACAAAAGTTTTCATGGAAGGTAAGAAGTTTGCAAAATTTCCACCTGTGAATTCACCTTGATTCTTCACAAAGAAAATTGCATAATGAAAAAAAGGGGCCGGTTATTTTAAATACCCTTCCGGGTTGGTTTGAAAAAACTGGTACAAATTAAATAAATAAAATATAAAACATTTGATCTTAATTAATTCAATTTACCTTTCCAGGTTGGTTGAAAAAGCCCATAAAAATTACGAAATAAAATATAAAAACATTTGATCTTAGTTTATTTAATTTACATTTCGAGATTGGTTGAAAAAACCCATACAAATTAAATAAATAAAATACAAAAACATTTGATCTTAATTTATTTAATTTATCTTGCTCTGTTACCATGTTAGAATTTGAGGATTATAATAAATACATATTTAATCAACTTACATATTATATAATCTTACAATTAATATTTAAATAAACATTACATCATGACATAAGTAAATAAAGAAATACTTACAGGAAATAAATAACAGAGGTGACATAATATTTATAGTGGAAAACCCCAATAGGGTAAAAACCACTTTGAAAATAACCTTTTACTTCAGAGAACTTATTTTACATCTAGTAAGATCACCTCCTCTTTAAAACCCTATTTACCAAGGGTAAAACCAAATCACTTGATTTGCATACCTTTGATATATTTCCCAAATATATCAAATGAAGACCTAAAGTCCTTTTTATATAAGGTGATTGAGTATGTCTCCCAACCCACCTTTTCAACCTAAAATGGTTGACACATATACCTAGGTGATTGTATTTAATAAATATAAACATAAATGATTCACATTATTAAATACTTACCTAATGTATATTACCTAGGTATGAATATTTAATAATAGAAAATTATTTCATATTATTAAATATTTAACCTATATAATAGTGATGGACCCATATTAATTATGGATTGGCTAGACCACTTAATCATTATGTTCCAACATCCTCGCCCCTGTATTGTGAACTCGTGTGTCCTCCTAATGGATTATGGATTGAAGATACTAATGGGCACAACTTCTTTACTGGGAATTGTCATGGCATTAGGATCAACTAGATGTTGCACATAGAATGAAAGAGTTTTCACCGCTATTTCAATTCATCAATATTCTTCTTGTACTCTTTATTCCTTTCCACAATGTGGGAAAAATATTTCGATACATGTGTAAATACCCTTTATGAGTTTCCAATCCCAGTTAGATCATGCTCATCTAATAATCACTTGAGTCATTTCATCAATTGGATTGATTGCCTTGGGCTGAGATACTTCGATGTATTGATTACCCGTTTCCCCACTATAGATATGTGAGGTTGTATGTGCGATATTTCTTGATCTTTTTTTCTTTGGAAAATGAGATAATTTCGATAGATTAGGAGATGCCACTTGTTGCATAGTGTGGATGTCGGGAAAATTATTTCCTTCATCCAAGGAAACATCTCCTTAGACTCGGGCTCAATGATAGGTGCACCAATAATTCTCTATTCTAAAGGAGGAGGTAAATCCTTAATGAGATAGGTATAGTTATCAATAAGACGTGAAACCTCTTATGGTGACTCAAAGACTCGGGGTGGGACCATATGTTCTACATCCACTTGTGCCTTTGTCATGCGGTGTTCATCCTGCATTTCTACAATCAAATCTTACTCTAGTAGTGTTGAAAATAAGAATTCTTCTACTTTGAGTTTCTTTGGTGTCTTCTCATGAGGAGAAGCATCCAATTTTGTGGCCTTCCTTTGTGAACTTGATATAGAGTGTCTAGAAATTGAAGTCACCTCTATGACTTTTTAAGATTAATGATATGAGGCTTACTTCTAACTCGAGGAATTCCTCGTGGATTTGGATGGTCATGGTTCTCTTCTTCTCGAAACCAATTTCTCTTTCCCTTCACCCCCTTCTTAGTCCGCTCTAATATATCCCCTGATTCATGAACATACCAGTTGATTGGAGGTACAGGGGACATCTTGACTTCCACATACTCAAGATCATACATCTTTGTCCCATCATCCTACAAAATATCTTCATACCAGGAGAACTTGAATTTCTTCATTTCGCTTATTTTCATCCTTATATGATCCTTTTGACGCATTTTAAATTCATCAATTCAATTGGCCTAGTAATCCTCAACTTGTGGTTCCTATTGCAGTTCTTGGACATGGATAGAGTTGGGATCTTTTTGGATGTCAAAGTTAGGCCTAGAAATGTAGTAATGTAGAGTCAAATGAGTGAAAGAATCCTCCAGATGAGATGTGTCATTTGAGCTCTTGCACGTGAATACCCTGAGAGAGATAGTGAATGGAATCAACTTCTTCCTCTTGCTTCTAAGCCTATTATTCACTATAATGATATGTCCGTAGAGATAAAACAATAAAATTTGGTCACTAAGGTACTTGGGTAGCTTTAGTGGTGCCCGATCAAAGCTAGCATCTCACGTGGTAGGATAATGTCGAGAATTTTATGAAATAGAGCCATAATAATAGATCAAGGATGATACTTGTGACAAAATTATAGCTTACAGATATCCTTCCATGTTTCGGATTACATACATCATGAATGCATCATTCATGCAAGAGAAATGTCTATGAATTTCCTCCATCACCACCTATGGAAATTTATTGAATGTAGGAGCCTTGGTGGAAATGTTTTACATGAGAGCCAATCCCTTGAATTATCTTGAGGTAGTGAGGAGGTAGGAAAATTAATAAGTCATGTGGAACTTCTTCGTTATGGGTACTTGGAGCAATTGACAATGGATATTGTCACCGATTATCTGCCCCTTGATCGATTACATGTGTTGATTAGATAAAACACTTAGCAGAACTTACACACAGATTCCACATGGAAAAATAGGATGGGATCAAAGGCGTGAAGGAATAGGAAGGCATTGCGCACGGAGCTGCAGAGTTAGACTTTCGGGACTTAGCCGATTTTGTGGGTCAATTCTATTTTCAGAGGCTGGCATGTATAACACACAAAGCAATGCTTTGAGAATTGTGTGCCATGATTTGTCTATATTTTGAAGATCATATCAAAGCACTCTTGCATGGAAGTAATCCAAGAATAGATTCATCACTCTAGTTAACTATAAGTGATCTATAAATAGCATACTTACATGTATGGCTATAATTGTAAACAGCGCATGGCTATTATTAGCGTGCAACCTATTTTTGGCATAGTTAAGTGGTGAAGGGAAATTTCCCCACCCTATATATATTAGATGAATCACTTAGTTGATATATACTATTTTTAAGGGTTAGAGATTCTTGAGTGCGTGAGACTGGATAATTGTAATAGATCTAAGCATGCATGACTATTATCAAGCTTATGTATTGTTGTCATGTTTAATATGTGAAGAATATTGGCCGAACCAAAGTCTCTTATATGTTTTATCATTACATGTTATTGATTTCTTGATGATTTATACTTAAATGCATTCCTTTATAGATCTAGTTTGGTATAACTATGGAATGAGGGATTAGTTTCTAAATATATGTCCTTATCATTTCATCATGCTACCATCCTACTACAACAACCCTAAAGAGGGACCTAGTACCTTTGCACGCTTTGGGTGAGTGCTCACCTATCTTTGAGTGATGTGCCAAAGACGACTAGGTGTTATCTGAGAATTCTAGGATGCATCATTGGTTCCGTTGCCAAGACCTCTTTTTCAGTTGTTTTTAGGATGGTTCATGATGAAGACATACTGGCTAACTTTGGCGAGTGTTGAAGAGTGTATTCATGATCTAGAGGAAGAATAGGCCCGAAGGTTTAGCGTCGGATCCAGTTTAACGCACACACTTGGGTAGAGAAATTTCTTTTATGGTAGTTTGTACAAGATATTTTTGCTATCTTTCTGTAGAATTATACGATTGGTTGACTGCATATGCGTCTAAGTGGAATTGGAGGTATCACACACTTGTTTGGACATAGGAGGAATTTCAAACACTATATGATGTTGACTTGATCTAGACTCACACGGTAGATACCTGGTTTCACAGTGTTCTAAATAGCTATATTTTGGAGTATTCAATTTCGACTTATTTGTGCCCAGAGGTAGCTGAGTTTCAGTTCCTATGGTATCCTAGAGGGACGTATTGTCAAGGTATTCCACCGGTGATCAAGATACTGATGGTAACATTGAACTTGGAAGATAAGCCCATGGCAAGCTAAAAATCTCCATGCGTGGGGGTAGGAATAGGATTGGTGAAAGATGGTAGACCTAGTGGCAGCACGGCAGAGGGAAGAGATGTGGCTAAAGTATGATGAGGCATGCGAGAGGGAATTATGCAAGAAGCAAGAAGTTGTAGAATGGATGACATTGTGGAGAGAGATGGCTCGTGAAGGATTTGAGGCTCATGAGGATGAAGAAGAGATAGAGCATCAGGAACTCCCCCATCTAGGAAAGCATGATAGAAGAACCGTCTTTGGCCTCACATGGAAGCACACCAATAGATATGACACAGGCTACGAGGCACCCATCTAAGCCAACCTACTGACCTAGCCCTTGTGCTTGGTTTTCCAGTACCTAGTACAACAGGTAAAGAAAGTTTTCATTTAGGAAGTGAAAGAGTAGGAGAAAGTACATCAATGACAAAGCACATATAGCTTCATTATTCTTTGGGAGTATGTTTTCGGTCTCATCATCATCCGCATTGAATATGAGCACACCGAATGTGGGATTCAACTTTAGAATTAGGACTACTTTATAGACTATAGGGGTCTAGTATAGTACCACTGTCGGGACACAAGGGAGTGCATCTACAGGCCCTATTCCAACTTCAGGAGGAGGATCGGGAGGTATGGGTAGTTCTAGTTTTGGTGGTTCTGGTGGTTTTGGAGGTAGAGGAAACCAAGGAGGTTCTGGGTCGGGTGGTCAAGGCCCGCAACAACCCCATAACATTTATATGGAGATGTCTCTTCATCTCCAAGAGTACAAAGGTATTGAGGATGCTTCTAAACATGTTCATATGTGTGAAATATTGTGGTGCATGAAAGGTATCATTGCTTCTGAGTGCAAGGAAAGTAAATTTGCTACTACGGTACAAGTGCATGTGCACAGCTGGTATAGGAAGTTTGATCCCAATCAAACTTGTATTAATTATGTAGCATTGAAAGATTCTTTCTTAAAAGAGCTCCATATCCCAGAGTTTGAGTAGAAGAGTATAAGCGCACTTAGTGATATTAAGTAAGGTACTACTGAAAGTGTACGTGAGTATGATGCCTGTTTTAAAATGCTTTTATCCAAACTCTCTTATGATATACATGCAAGTTAGCATGCACAATGGTTTTTCAGGGGATTGATTACTCCATTTTGAAGAGCACTATTGCTTAAGACTTATACTCGACCCACACAAGCATTGGAAGAAGCTCTACATGCTAAGGTAGTTGAGAGTATTGACACTGGAGTTAGTCCATTCTTGGAGGCTCAGATAGTAGCTATGGCGAAATAGTTAGAGAAATTATCAGAAAACTCAGCTCATGAGACACACTCAGGAATCTGGTGTATAGATTGTGAAGTAGAAGGCCACACCAAGGATAGTTTCCCTCGTAGATCTATATGTTCACTGCTATTAGATTGTGAGATTTTCCATTTGAATCATGATGCTAGTCACTGCCCTTTACTACAATGCGCGATCAGGAAGAATGTATCCTCTTTTGTAAAATTTGTAGGTCCACGACCCATGATACTGAATATTGTAGATTGATTGGCCAGATCCATGATGCCATTGATATTGGGGTGTGACAGATGAGTGTGGTTGATAATTCTAAAGGAAAGAATGAGAATCAAGATAGGGATTATAATCAAGCACGCTATGATAGGAATGATGGAATATTTGAAGGAGGTCATGGAAGAGGATGGGATATCAAGGTAGATATGGAGGACAAGGCCAAGGCGGGAGAAGAGGTGAATTCCATCAAGGAACTTGTAATACATACGGATCACTCGACCACTATAGGCATGAATGCCTGCAAAATATTTCTTGTTCATTTTTTGGAAAGGGGCATAGTTATGAAGAGTGTCTGGACTTGTATGAGCATCTCGGTAAGTAGCACAAGCAAGAAAAAAAGGCACGCAGTATGTTTAAAATCTAGCACGTGGTAGAGAATCGGTGAATGCCCAAGTTAACACGAGAACTTGAGGTGGTAACAAAAAGATAACCAAATGAGCTGAAGCGGCACACGTGAAAGAGGTATTGCAATAGAAACCGACAATCACTAGGGAGGAGGTTTTGTATGCTAGGTATCCCAATCCAATTTCTCAAAAATAACTCTAACATGAAACTATGGAGGTCTTTAGAAACCTTCAAGGTGAGATACAATGTTTGAAAGAGCAGTCTAGGAAGTTGCAACATAAGGATACAAAAAAAAAACCCATCGATATTGTGCGAGTAGAATGTTGCGCCAGGAGAATATTATTCCTTTATTGGGAAATTGGTTGAAGGGGAATACTCCAAGTGTGGGAACTGATACTAGAAGACAAATACTACATGTGAGACTCCCCACCGATAGCATTGACTATGACAAGGAGATCACTTTGAATGCTGTTGTGGATGGTTGGTTGTTGAGCAATATTTTGATTGATACAGATGAAGAAGTGAATGTACTTACATCAGATGTATGGGTACAAATGGTGAGACCTCCATTGCAGCCATCATCTAATGTATTTTTCATGGAAAATAGAACAAAATCTACTCCCATAGGAGTTTTGAAGGATGCATCTATCACTATACAAGGGGCCAAGTTTATAGGAGACTTTGAAGTGTTAGCACTTGCGAAGCGATAAACTTCCCAGCTTTACTTGGGCACCCTTGGTGTTATGAAAACAATGCTGATTTGAGGTTTAACAAGGGGTATATCAGCTTCGAGAAAAAGGAGGAAAGGGTCATAATACCATTGACAGATGGGAAATCCATACCATATGTGGAATCTTTGTGTGAAGAGGACCTGAACAAAATTTATATAAGTGTTATTTGAGACCCATAGGTCAATGATCCATCTAAGAAAGGAATCCTTCATTTGGAAGATTCTCGAGTCAATCGAGATACTACACGTATTGCTTGTGATAATTGGGCTCATGCTACTTATGAACTGGTGGGGTGAAAAGTTAAGTGCGCAATTGCTTGCAAAAAGGGTTTTCACTCTGTCAGATGTATAGGTTGCTTAGTACCCTGATATACTAGATCCAAAGATCTGGTTGGATTCTTGCAAGCCATGGAGGCAAACTGGGTTGACCATAGTAAGAGAATAGATATGATATCATATACTTTGTATGGGACGGTAGTGCACTAGTGGGTGGTTCATAGGGATAATCTCTTGGAATGGGGAGAGATTGGGACCGGATTATCAACCAGGTTTTCAAGAACTAATGCACCTACCGACATTTTCCCTTACCATGGTAATCAACCCGCACCACCACATTCATTAGTGTGAGAGACTCTAGATAGAAGGACAAGAATCATTACCACCCTCAATTTGTGTGCATCGGTTTAATCTACTCTATAAGGTTGCGTGCATGCTTGGTATGTATATGCTTTGAATTACATTGAGACATTGGAAATTGGCGCGTAAGTTAATTGCGGGGATGATCCAAACTTTTGAATTCTTCTCATCTACACCACTAGTGAACAAGGCTTGAAGCTTTATCAAGCGCTTAACCATGGGAGACAGTGGGAAAGCAGAAGAAATTATTCAAGAATTATTTGGTGAGACAGAGATAGGGCACATTTTGAGGAAAAAGTAGATGATACCATACTACTTGAGCACGCTTCTCTTTAAAAAGACAAGGGGAAGCTAGTTTACATAATTGATGATGAGGAAGTTGAGCACTTGGAGTTTGATCATTCACATGGAGCACGTGAGGTGTTAGATAGTGTGGATGTAGATATGCATGAATATCATGAACCTATGAAGACAACAAAGGTAAATATTGGCACGTAAGTTGAACCTAAGGAAGTGATAATTGGAGATTACTGGTCAGAGTCAAAATTAGCAAAAATCATAGAGTTACTTAGAGACTATATGGAATTATTTCTAAGAGGGTACCATGAACTTAAAGGCGTGCATAAATCACTTGGAGAAATGAAGATAAATCTTAAGGAAGTTGCACGCTCTGTTAGAAAGAGACCTTATCGAATGAATTCTAATTTGTGCAAGAAAGTAAAGGAGGAAATTGACAAGATGTTGAAATCTAGGATCATTCGACCATTGGATGAATCAGAATGGGTCAGTCCTATAGTTATAAGTATAAAAAAGGATGGTAGGATTTCAATTTATGTTGATTATAGAGATTTTAATGTAGCATGTGTTACATATCCTTTAGCTACGCCATTCACAGAGGAAATATTAGGAGTGGCTGGGTGCGAGATATATTCATTTACAGATGGGTTCTCAGGGTATCATTAGGTTAGGATTTCCCTGAAATATCAAGAAAATACCACCTTCACTACTGAATGGGGAAGCTTTTCCTATAATGTGATGCCCTTTAGATTGAAGAATGCACCTGTTGTATTCTCAAGGATAGTGGTGCAAGCATTCAAGGATTTTATTCACAACTTCTTACAGATCTATCTTGATGATTGGACCGTTTATGGGCTAATTAAAGATCATTGTGATAATCTACGCTTAATGTTTGAAAGATGTAGATAGTTGACACAGGGTTCTATACTTGTAATTGGTCATAAAGTAATTCTGAATTGGATCACTTGTCTAGAATTCAATCAGGTGAAGAAGCACAAACAATAGAAGAGACCATGCCTGATGCACAGTTGTATAGGTTACAACGCGCACCAATGGAATTAGAGGGCATTGTTGTCTTTCTAAGGATGGGGATGGCACCAGAAGGCATGAAGTCCTTGGAGAAAAAGTAACTTGCTATATGCGGGCACCATTCATGTTAATCAATAGTGACTTATACAAATTAGGAAAGGATGAGGTATTACGCCACTTTGTGTATCGAGCATGAATGAAAGGATATACTTGGAGGAAGTCCATGGTGGTATTACAGTGGCCACTATGCAAGTGATGCTACAAAGGCGAAAGATCCTACTTGCGTGTTTATGGTGGGAAATGTTGTATAAGGATTGTAAGGAGTATTGTAAGGCATGTGACCATTGTCAGCATCTAGGTCAACCAGAGACAGAGGGATGAGATTCCTTTATGACCAATTACAAGTGTAGAACCCTTTGAGAAATGGGCGATAGACTTTGTAGGGCCTATTTCACCAGCTGCGCGTAGGACTGGATGTTATATCATTACTTGTACAAATTATCTTATGAGATGGGCAGAAGTAGCACCTATAAAGGACTATACAGTGGCTACAGTAGCAAGGTTCTTATGGGAAAATGTTCTTACCAGGTATGGCTGTCCTTTAAGTTTAACCAATGATAGGGGCACCCATTTTTTAAATGAGACAATCTGAATTCTATTAGATGAGTTTATGGTTTCCCACCATAAGACTACACCCTATCACCCTCAGGCAAATGGAACTACTGAGGCTTTCAACAAGATTTTGAGCCACACATTGACTAAGATTTGTGATGTGGGATGAAAAGATTGGGATGAAAAATTATCTGTTGTTCTTTGGGCCTACCGAACAACATATAAGAGATTGAACAAAGCCACACCTTTTCAGTTGGTGTTTGGTGCGGAAGCTGTTCTTCCTATAGAATTTATGTTACCTTCTTTGTGCATTGCACATGCTGGAGGTCTAGTTGATGAGAAAGCTTTGGAAGAATGGATTGAGAAAATGGTTCAACTAGATGAGCATCGAGCCATAGCACGATGGAGTCAGAATTAGGAGAAAGCATTCCGAAAGCATTGTAAGATAGGCATATCAGGGATAAGAAACTTACGGTCGGACAAATGGTACTTCTGTATGACTCTAAGTTTTTGTGCCATCCAGGGAAGCTCAAGGTGCATTGGTTGGGGCCGTATGTTATAACTCACATACTTGAGTCAGGTGCTTTCCAGTTAGAAGCAATTGATGGAACACGGCTACCCGGTTACTTTAATAGGAGTAGGTTGAATCCCTACTATAAATAAGTCTTCTTGGTGTTTGTAATAAGGCAATGTTGCCAAATATATTAGGTTTCTCTTTCTGCATTTCATTAATGTGTTTCTTTCATCATCGCTATGCTTTATCAATTTAGTTCTTGTTTTTGTGTAATAAGCATGCTTGCGCGCATGAAGCTCACTACACTATGAAGCATGTTGATGCGCGATGACTACACATACCTTTAGTGTGAGGTGGATTGTTGGTGACTCCCATGTATAATGTTGTGAAGAATGGAAGGTATAATGTTCCGTATGTTGAGGAAATAAGTTGCTAAGGGTGATTTATAAAGGATTGCTTCTCAAAAGTAACCAAGGATGGAGATGAATGAAGGAAAAGTATAACGCGAGGTAAGCGGTAGCCATGATAACTACCAGGAGAAGGTGCAGTGATGAGGTACTCGGGTGCTAGAGCACACGCTGAAGAGAAGTCTATGACCAGAAGGTAGGAAGGCATGCTAGAAGGTTATAGTTGTGGTGCGAAGATGTATTACGTGGAAATGACAAAATTAAGCAATAAATGAGAAATATTTGGTAGGTGGAGGAGTAATTAATGCATCAAAAATTGAAAATCTATATAAGAACGAGATGTGAATTCATTTCTACCCTTGCAACTACGAGAATTTGACAAAGAGCTAAGTGTGAAGAGTTGAGTAAGTGATTCAAGGTGTGAAGAGGGTGAAACTAGGTGTGAAAGGTAGATCTATGTATTGGAGAAGCTTGTATCCCAAAGAGGATAAGGGTTTGAACAAAGTAGATTGACAGAGCGAGCTAGGGAATGTGATTTCACAATTACAATTTAGGGCATGATTGAATTGAGTTAGGGTTTGAAGTAAACCATTAAAGAGTTACCAAAGGTGTAGAAACACAACACAAAGGGAAGAATGGCTCCAAAGAAGGAAGCAACAACAACAAAAGGAAAGAAGAAGGTAGTAGTGGAAGAGGAGGAAGAGATGACTCCTGAGAGCAATTTTTCAGAGATGCAGTACCCTAAAGAAGTAATTGTGGGCTAGGAATGGGATTCCCACATACGAAAGAGCAAAATAAGTGAGTACAACCATTGAACCAAGGACAATCAAAAGAAGTTGGATGATTTACTTAACTCCCAAACGGATAGGTGAACTAGTGATGGGATGCCGATATATGATGACACAGGGGAGAAGTTATTGAAAAGGATTGGTGTTTACCAATTATATGAGCTCCCATACTTCGGGAAATATGCACCATTATACAGGTGGCTGATGAGCCGAGTCCATGAGGACTTCTTCTATTTTGTAGGGCAAAGGGTAAGACTAACACCCATTTTAATTACCACGGTAATAGGTTTAAAGGCGACGAGTGAGGACATCAAAAATGACCTAACTAACAAGGTTTCCGTATTGAAACACACAAAGCATTGGGATACTAGAAAGGACCACGTGGAATGGACATAGACAAATTACATGATTGTTTAGTAGTAAAAGCAACAGCACACCTAGTTACAAAATTGAATGACCAAGATTGTTGGTCACAAGTAAACTCAATGTGGCTACATGTGGCAAAGTACATGTCAGAAGGGGTTATTTACAACATTGCCAACTTTATTGCAGAAAAAATAGTAGAGGAAGCATACACAAGAAGTAAGATAAGTTTTGGTTTTGTCTTACTTTCTTTAGTATTCATGGAGATTAGAGTATCGGATGGCCCGAAAGAAAATATATGGGAATACCCCATGAATAACAAGTCTCCAGCTAAAAGATTCAACAAGTATCTATGCAAGGGGTCTATGGAAAATAGGGTAAAGGAGAGAGCAGAGATGTGGTATGAAAGGCTCCATGCATCTTTTGAAGAGGAGTGGCATATACCAAAGGAGTTTCCCTCGGTATTGGGGAAGCAGGCTCGGTTTACTATTTACCATCACTTTTGTATTGAGTGCTTTCCGATGGTGGATGGGTAATGGAACCCCGGTGCAAACTACCTTACGCATTCACAACACGGTATTTTCAAGCTTCTGTTCATCGGTTCACCGATACAAGGAGGTTAGTATTTAATGCGAGATAAGGTGGATTGTGAATACCACACCTTATGAAAGAAGTATGGATATCTTGGGAAGAATGCTTAGAACGAGAGTATTATCTCAGAGATTTTGAGTATCAAGCCAGAAACACTTGTTGTTGGGGATATCGGGGACATGCTCATATATCTCCAACTTAAACAAAATATGTAAAATAATAAGTATATAGAGAACGAGTTCATACTCCCAGGGGACACCAAAGGGGAAGCATACTATGGAACCAGCACCTAGGCCTTCTAAACCCATGCAGGATGACGAGGAAGAGGATGAAGAGCATGAGGATAGTGGTGGTTTGGAACGTAGGAGAAAGCAACCATCTAGTGGATAGGAGGAGGAGCGCGTGAAGGATTCGAAGGAGAAGAAAATAGTAAGGTAGTGCAGAGCGACCAAAGGTTAAGAAACATGTTCAAGCGCACAAGGTCACAAAAAGAAACCTCGCAGACAACAAGGAAGTCACCGTGACTCTCACTAGTAAAGGAACCTGAGGAGAAGAAGAGAAGAAGAAAGCTCAAGCTAGATGAAGAAACGGAAGAGTCCGAGGAGAAAGGAATTTCATCTCCAATCCATCATAGGGTAGAATAGGAACCTCGGAATGAGGAGGAGGAAAACTGAATGGAGAGGAAGAAAGGGAGCAATCGAAGCTACATAAGGCAAGGATGAGGATATGAACAATATTACTAACCTTGATTCTTCCATTCCAAAAGGGCCAAGGTTTCGTCGACAAGTGAGGACGTAAGAGTACGAGAAAATGGTGTATACAGAGAGGACTAGGAGATGATTGTTTGTGCTCATTTCCGAGCACCGTTACGCAAAAATATTTATTCTAGTGGGCGCTTATGGACGAGAACATGGCGACATTACGAACACAAAAGCAACTTTTATGGTTGATGCATACACATATGGATGAACCAGATTTTGATGTCTGTGAAGAATCATGTGCATCTAGATGGTTGAAGAAGGCACCAGAAGTCTGACACATGACAATTAAACCAACTGTTATAATGGATGAGAAGTTAAGTAATGCCTTGGTTAAGGTATCTGCTTAGGTAGCTAGAAGAAACAATGACAAATCTGCAACAATTAAAGTGTTGATAGAGGAGATAAAAGTAAAGGATGTGGAAATAGCGTGTTTAGTGTAGGAGAGGGATCTGAGAAAAATGAAATATGAGAATTTTGTTAGTATGGTGGAGGAAATTGGAGATGATATACTAAAGGTACACCCGCATTTGGAATCATAGGTACCAAAATAATTTCCTTCTGCGATGCACTACGTAAGAACAATGATAAAATTAGTGTTGGAGGATGAAAAGGTGGGTATACCAGAGCAGCCCAAGGACCCAACAGAAGAGGTAGAAAAATAAAAGGCTGCGTGAGCAAGGAATATTGTTATATATGAGGACCTACTACAAGCACTCGAGAGGAGCTGAAGAAATTCGATCATGCCTTAATGATATGCACAGCTCCAAATGCGGTAATAAGCGTAAAAACACTGGAAGAAGACAATGAGGTGCAAAAGTCCATGAAGGATGACACACTAGGCCACATTGAATGACTAACTATGGTAAAGTAGAAACACGTGGCAATCGGCTCATGGCATAGGAACCACATAAAGAGAGGTTAGATGAACTTGGAAAACTCATTGCTCAAAAGATGGATGTGTTGGAAGGGATGCATACATCTATGTCAAGCATAATGCTTGTAATACAGAATGAGCAAGGAAAACTAACTTAGGATGAGCTAGAATCTATCATTGTGGATGTTCTAGAGAAAGTAGAAAAGGCATTAATGGAGTGGGAAAACTTAGAAGCAGACATAAAAGAGGAGTATCCAGAGATGATAATTTAGAAATAAATGGAGGATCTTTAAGCCTGAATAATTATTTGATTCTTTAATTCCTTTCTATTCTTTGTGTAAGATTCATTCAAATTCTTTATTTCAAATATTCTTTACTCGGTTGTGGACATCACCATTGTCGGGTGACAATGAGGTTAGTGTGTGGTAATGTCAATCAGATAAAACACTTAGCATAACTCACACACAAAGTATGCGTGGAAAAATAGGATGGGATTTAAGGCGTGAAGAAATAGGAAGGTGTCATGTGCGGAGGTGGCGAGTCGACTTTCAGGACTTAGCCGATTTTGTGGGTCAAGTCTATTTTCAGAGGCTAGCGTGCGGAACACAAAAATCAATGTTGAGACTTGTGCACCATGCTTTTCTATATTTCAAGGATCATATAGAATCACTCTTGCATGGAAGTAATCCAAGAATAGATTCATCACTCTAGTTAACTGTAAGTGATCTATAGATAGCATACTTACATGTATGGCTATAATTGTAAATGGTGTGTGGTTATTATTAGCGTGTGACCTATTTTTGGCATAGTTAAGTGGTGAAGGAAAGTTACCCACCCTATATATATATATATATGAATCATATTATATATATATATATATATATATATATATTAGATGAATCACTTAGTTGATATATACCATTTTGAAGGGTTAGAGATTCATGAGTGCATGAGACTGGATAATTGTAATAGATCCAAGCACACATGACTATTATCAAGCTTCGTATTGTTTTCATGTTTAATATATGAAGAATATTGGCTGAACCAAAGTGTATTATATGTTTTATCATTACATGCTATTGATTTCTTGATGATTTATACTTAAACGCATGCCTTTATAGATCTGGTTTGGTATAACTGTGTAATGATGGATTAGTTTCTAAATATATGTCCTTATCAATTCATCATGATATCATTCTAATACAACAACCCTAAAGAGGGACCTAGTACCTTTTCACAATTTAGGTGAGCACTCACCCTATCTTTGAGTGATGTGCCAACGTGACTAGGTGTTATCTGAGAATCCTAGGCTACATCACTCTACTTTCCTTTTGTCAATGTCAAGATAAAAAGGCCCATCTAGTCTTGGAAGTCACTTGTGCTTAATTATCCCATTACTCTATTAAGGAGAGTGATGAAATCCTAATATCCTTCTCGAACTCGGACCTTGGAAGGTTCTTGGGCATACTTGAGGTCTTTCTCCCTATTTTCAACCACAACCCAAACGCAACCCCTTGCTCATATGCATCCATCATTTCCCAATCTTGCAAGGCCCTGTCCTCGAGATGACAAACCATCTTTGGTGATGGCGGTATCTCGTATGGAACTTGAGATGGTTCTAGGGCTTATGACCTCTATTATTGTACCATTTTTGGCTCAGATGGTTCATGTTTCAAGATCATAGTGGTGAGAGAAGGATAGGACCAACTCATGAAATTGGTCGACATTGGGTATCATGCGAAATGAACAAACTACTTTGGTGAATATTTGATCTTCAATCTTCTTTTAGTCTCTTGTTGTCATGTTATTTCTCAAGTCATTCAGTCCACTTATGCTTCATGTTTTCCCTACAATATCAACTTACAATTTTTAGTAAGTATGAAAAAACAACTTTCTCGGACCTCAACTAGATGTTGCAACCTTGATTCCCCTTTCTCCATTCACTCCACTCTCTTTCTGGATCAACTTTCTATTTTTAGTAGGTGTTCATTGGACTAATTAATTTTTTTAGTAAGTGTCAAAAATTCTGTCTGATGAATTCTATGTTTTAGTGCATCTCCAATATCTTCATCTCCTTGCACGTTCTTATATTGATGACTTTCCAAAATAACAATCTCCTTTGTAGAAGACCCGATATTTTTAGAAAGTGGGATTTTGGAGGTCGATTGATATGGAGTGAATTTTTTTGATATGGATTTTTCCTAATATCTTCCCTGTGAAATTTTAGAAATATCTGCTTAAAATTCCAAGAGATTTTAAACTTTAAAATTTTGGACCTGATAATGCTTCTGGATCTGGCAGCCATTAATGGACCTCAAAATTGTAGGTCTATATTTATCCTCTGTTTATGAAACAATTTATATTTCTGATGTGGGTTTTTCTTCGGTGCTTCACATGCAATCTTACTTCATTCGACAAACAGTTTGAATGGAAATCCCACTTCTTTATTCGTTGAGCCGGAAAGGAGATTTCTTTATTGTGAATGCTTAGTTGCATGAGAGGAGAGTTGGAAAGTATTTTTCTGATGGTATTTAAAATAGGAAAAAATAGAAATAAAATGGTTCATTTATCCGTGCACTAGTTTGCAATATTTTTGTGAATCTTCATTTTTGGCTATGGAGATTTTCTACTGTTCTCTTCATTGTTCTTCGTTTCTCCTTCTTCGTTTTCTCAAGCTTCCTTATGAGACCTATATTATTTAATGGAGTGAAGGAGATTATTTTTTTGACATGTCTAGTTTGAGGTTCAACAATGGTGGAGTGATGGCAAGAAGGTTGTAGAGGAAGAATGGAAATATGTCTGTGCGCGGGAGTGAAAGCAGTTAGAAGCAGGGAAGCAAGTAAATATTTGAAATTGTGAAATCATGCTTTGAGAGAGGGCTTAGAGGATTTTTTTTTCCCTAGTTTCCATCACCTAAAAAGGGACATGAGGGACATCAATTTCCATGGTAAGTAAGGATCAAACACATGGCATTAATCCAACGGTAGGGAATTTAAGCTCCAAATTACACCCCGAGGCTGAACTCGCAATGTTGATGATCGTATGGGGCTCCAAAGGTCACATGGGGGCTGGGAGAATTTTTCCAAGGTTGATGTACCCAAACCTCGGGGATGTCGAGGACATAAAATCCCACCACGATCCTAGAGCCGACATGTGTCCTCCAAAACATTGGCTAAGTCCTTAACTTGCTCCAAGAGGACAACTTGCGACGATGATAACTTGAGTTCCTGATGTACATTTTCAAAAACATTTTATATGTTCCTAACTAGAAATTTCCTTTTCAATCCACTGGTTGGGGTATCATGTATTTATTCTTCCATTTGGTTCCTAAAAAATAGGATTTTTGATTTGGTACTCCACCTGCACGAGAAAACGTGCTGCGAGACCTAATGCGCCAAAGTGTTGTGAAAAATATGATTTCACCATCTATTAGGTATTGGAATTTGATTTCCTTTGACATTTTGTATTTCTTCTAACACACTGTAAAGCTCCCAGAATCACCTTCCAAATCTCGGCGGTTGTTTTTGTCCTCTCAGCCGACTAGGCCTGTGAACCCTAATTCTAGTGAAACTGCCCCAAATTCTCCGATCCCTTCTAAAATATTCTGAATAATTTTCTTTATGTCCCAATAGCTTTCATGCTTGGAAACTATTATTTTTCTTGTTTCACATTTGCATGAAAACATACAAGTAAATAAGTGTGCAAAGAAGCTAAAAACTAATCAAAATTAAATTCTAACCCTAATGTGATAAAAGGAGTGAGGAAAGAACTCAGGTGATAACAGTGACTATAGGAGAGTTTCACAAAGATAATTGGAAAAATAAGGAGCAGAACGACTATGTAGATTTCCTGAAAATATTGGATATAGACTATTTCTTTAAACTAGGGCACATGAAAGAGGACTCGGGGCATGTACATGTGTTCTTGTATGCAATTTAGGCACTCTGGAATATTTGAAATATTTGAAACTTATTTTAACAGTTCGAAAGGTGGTCCAAACCCTCTTTGTGTGTCACATCAATTTTTCCCTACGCTTTGAATGTCACCAATACTCCAAGCTGAATAAAATACCTACAAGACCCAAAAACAAGCATCAAACCCTAAAAAATAATAATGCATATGAAGGGGTTGGACTGTCCTCAGTGGCCACAATGGTGGACTTACTAACTAAGTGTTACACTACATCTCAGACCTGATGTAGTTCTATGTGCAAGTGTGTGTGAACATGCCCTAGGTTTTTCTTGTGCCATTCACACTTTTTGAAGTAGTGAGAAATAACTATGTGTAGAAAATGTAATAGAATGTGTGCATGAAATAGAATAGAATCCCTCCCCTATGAAGTAAGATGCGAATCTCCTAGCCTTGATGATGGAGCTATGTGTGATCTCCAATGTAATAGATGAATGGAACTCTAGATGTAGTGATAGTAGTAAGTGATGTTAGGTCCCTCGGTATGGTCTCATAACTTTATTTTATTAGGTTCTCTTGAGCTAATTTTGTAACTAACCATGAAAAGGATGAGTAAAAGAAAAATACATATGCCAAATGGGTAGAAAGAGCCCAAAAGTAGTGGGAAAGTGTTAAAAGGACCAGCGCGTCCTTGGTGGGACCAAGGTTCCCACAGACACCACAAGACTCTCTCGAGCACCCCATCCGAGGCTAAAATGATGGGAAATGGCCGAAACAGACTAGGCATGTGGCTAAAAATGGTGGTAATGACAAAATAAAATAAAACAAGATGGCCAAAAGACAGGGGTTAATTAGTACTTTCTTCACTCAATAACCTTCTTAATAGTAGTATGAAACTGAGATAAATAAATGTCAAAAGTGCATGATTTTGTGACTATAGGTGCTCTGATTAAGCATTTAAACATTTATTTATAGATAAATGGAGTTGAAATTAAAGGAATTTTGTAAAAAAAATTACTGACATCTCAGTCAACACATTTTGGAATTACAATGATTGATCAATATCAATATCTAAATGAACCAATGGAAAATGGAGCTATCACAAGGCTATGGAAAAAATACATTCTAGTAGCATCATGTAGGAAAAAACTATTGATTTTTTATATCATATTTTCCAAACAATGATTTTGGGATTTGTGGAAGATGAACATGTCTTTAGTCCATTATATTTCCTTAAATAAAAAATTAGGAATAGTTTGGATAACAAATATGGACACATGTTTGAGATTGTATTTTTTACATTATCATGTGGACGTGTTTCCTTATGAAAGGGAAATTTCTTGTTTAAATACACTAACTAAAATAAGAGGAGTTACTTATACAACAAGAAACAAATAGTATCTTAATATTGACACAGAAGTCGATACTCCTCGACAAGCTAGATATAAATGTCATTTATGAATAAAGTTTTTATGAAGGATTGTTTCAACTACTTGATTTTTAGCTTAGTATGTATTATAAATAGTTATTATTAATATGAATATTTATATTAAATTTTTACGATTATATATATATATATATATAATGATTTCAGTATTCGTATTTGATTTAGAAAACTATTATTTATTGTGATTTTGATATCTCACAAAAGAAGTTATTAGTTCAATAAAATTATAAACACAAACCTGATATTATCTTTCACATTTTTATGATAACTAAAACACTAAATAAGTTATGAAAATAATATATATATATAAATATATTGGAATTGAATACTACAAAATCATGTTAAAATTTTTGAACTATCTCAACTAATATTTACAAGTCACAAATCAATTCTTTTATTAATATTACAATATAAGTAAACACAATCAACAATCATTATTTCTAACTCGAGGAGTGGATCTCATTATTTACACTATTGTAGATATTTCCTCCGGTATTGTATCATCTTTCAATAATCCTTATTTTATTATACCCTTGACCACAACATTAATATTGACAAGATTTGTCCTATCATGATTGGCCACATCACTGCTGAAAAAAACTAGGATCCACATAGGATTTCATCTTGACTAATATCTCTAGGACCACATTGTGCTTATTAATAATTTTCTTGAATGAGTTTTTCTATATAGTTAGGATCATGAGTTTTTCCTTTAATTAAATAGAAAAATTAATACTTTTTTGCATTCTTGACGTGAAGATCCAAGACCAAGTACTTCATTCTTAAAATTCTCATATTTTGACTCCATTTGAACAAATATATATCATTAACTAAAAATAAATTTATATAAATATTAAATTCCAAATAGAGTTAAACTTACCACAACATTAATTTTTGATAATTTTCAATGAAAGCAAGGTTTTTTGTCTCTACGATTTGTTATACTAAGCATTGTCTTCACCATTTAAATTATACAACCTATTTGACATGAAATTGAAAACATTATCATTGTAGTCATTGCTTATAATAAAAATACTTAATAGAGTTTTATTTAGAAATACATTTATCTTCTTTATTGATTATTAACTAATGAATATAAATAATTCATTTGGGGCTGGTTATTAAAATAGGTGTTTATCTCCTCATTAAAAATTTAGCCCAGAATTTCCATGTTTTAAAATTTTCTATATCTTACAAAAAACATCATTAATAGTTGCATAAAATATATCTTTCAATAAATTATGCAACGAAAAAGTAATTAATTGATCATAATCTAGTGGTATTTTTGGTGGAGTGGGTGCACTTTGGATAACGAGTTAGGTTTCGGTGACCATACAAGATGATCTTTTAGGGGCACCTAGGAGCACTGGATAATATCATATGGGTTGAAAAAAATCCTCGAGGAACCACTCTCAATACCAATAAATTTTTTGTCAAGATAAATTGATGTAAAATAGTGGTGCCCATTGCACTAGGGACACCACCAAGAGATAAATTTAGAGACTCTATTATTGTCAGATGCACCATGCTACCAATTTTGGCTAGAAAAGATATTCTTTTACCCTAGTATGAACTTCTCTACATCGTTTCGGTGGTGGAGGCATCTTTTTCCTTTTTGAAGATGGAAGTGGAACCTATGCAAAACAAAATTTCATCTGAAAACATAAATAAAAATTAGAATTCATTGTGTCTGTGTTTATATATATATATATCACATAATAAATTTAATTAATAATGTACCTTGATATGGAAGAGGATTATTTTCTTCCCCAATCAATTGATTTATGACAGGTGGAGATTTATTGAGTATTCCCCAAGCTTTCCTACGGAGTCATGCAATAGGATGTATAACAAGGTTCATAGTTCATATTAATACGAACTGTTCCATACGACATCTACAAAGTTTTATCTCAAAAGATATTAAAACAATTCTCATCGATGTTTTACAATATCGGGTGCTTCCTAAGGACCAACCAAGATTGTTATATCTACAATTGGCCCTATGGCCTAATTCCCGATGTTCCTTCTCGGTCCCCTTTTAACGAATCTCATTTAGCCACTTCAAAAACTTTCATTACTCTTGGAATGGAAATACTCTTCTACTATTATAACCATGCACACCTAATCTTTCCTACTTCTCTCTCCTTTGCTTTGGATCATATGAATTTATGAGTTAGATCCAATTTTAAACTCAAAATATTTACTTCCCTTATCCACCTATCTTCATTTTCCCACTCCTGTTGTGCCACATCATCTAGTGGTTGTATCTTCTAATCAACTTCTCCATCATTTAATCATAGACATCCATGTGACACAACAAACCTATCATCTTTCATCCATCTTACATATTCCCCATGACTTATCACATTGTCCCTTATTCCTCATTCCTTTTATACTCCCTTTCCTTCATTCAATATCCTTTGAAAACATCGAAGGCTCCTTTTATCACCTTACACCTTCATTCACCTAATCTTATTTATGTACTTTTGTCTTGAGAATCACATGCCACATCTTCTATTCCCATTGTAAACCTAGGGTCACGCCATGCAAATTTTTTTATTTACACTTCCCAATCTCCCATATATCATTTCAATCCTTTGTACACAACATTATCTCACACCTACAATAATCATTTTTTCCCTTAGCTTTCACACAACCTCATGGTTATTCTTTCATATTTGTTTCTTTGGTACATCATAATCTTGTGTACTCTTTCTTATTTTTGTGCATTCCTTAATGTGCATACTCCTCTTTTTATCTTTACGCCACCTTCATTCTCTTATTTAAGTAGCTCTTATCTGTTGTGCACACCATTGTGCCTTCACTCCCTTTTCCTATGACTCCTCGAGTATTTCATACATCATCCTTTGTGCATGATTTCCTTTCTCCTAGGATGATCTTGCGTCAAACATCCGGGGTATTTGAAAACTTTATTTCCACTTCAATTAGACTAGGTGAGTTATAGAACCACCCTCTGGACTCTGTCGCTTAATAATATTGGATTCTTCATCCAACAAGCTTGTCACCTCTTCCATTCCTCGGTCACCTTCATGTTCTGTTGCATCCTATCTTTCATAGTCTTATGAGATTATTTCCTCTATAATCTTACCTCTTTCCCTTATGGATCTTCCTCTTTGATCCTCCCGAGTCTCTGCCCACTTTTTTCCACATATGTTTATGCTTTCCTAAGACGATAAGGTTCCTTTTTCAAGCCTTCTAATATGAGAGTCCATGCTCTCTTACAGATCCCATCTACATGAGTTCTCGTTCTTCCTCATATCCATTTCCTAAATCCATTGGGGCTTCTCCATCTCTCATCCCACTTTTCCTCTAGTATTTATTTCTTACATGTTTCTCATGGGTGCACTTTTGTCGTTGTATTCTCCTGTTCTTTTCTAACTTATTCGTCACATTCTTTCCATCAATGCTTCTTCTCTTTGTGTTGTTTGACTTTAGATGGTGATCATTCACATTTTTACCCTTATTTTCTTGGGATTCCACTAGGAATTCGATCACCATGAATATTCTTCTAGGTTGTATTAGTGCCTTCTTTTTGTGACCTTTCATATCTATGCATTCTCCTATTGTGCACTCATAACTTGTGCTATACCAGGATCACCTTTTCTCCTTCACGCATTCCCTAATGCTGATTTTTCTTGATTTCCCTCTTCATGTTGACATTTTTGAACTCATGCAAAAGGCCAATTTGAAACTTCATTTCAGATGAGAAGAGTTGATGAGATGGACCTAACTAAGGGGAAGGCATATATTTTTCTTAGTGTTTTCAGCTTGCAGCAATTGACTAACATCATTGAATCTGCATCTATGTGTGCTTATGCAGAATGAAACACCTCACATATGTTATCATTCCATTTTCATCTTCAACAAGGAAACACAAAATCCTGAAGGACCAATGTATAGCCTTGTAGAAGTCGGGAATCACAGTACATGTGCGATGTTAAACTCTAAAAAAACAAACAAAGTTGCATCTTACATACAAAAGAATTCATTATTTAGTTACAGGTACATAAAATTTCATTATTTATTTATGTTTAAATGTTATTAATCATGTGATTGAGTTTTTATTTCATTATACAATCAATACATATCATAACATATGAATGCGGAAAAAAAAATATAACTTAATTACAAAAATTAATGTCATTTATTTATGAAGAAATTAATTGTTTCCCACACAAGTTGTGGGATGTAACTTATGTTTACTTGATAAAAGGAATTCATATACTTATGAAATAGAAAGTGTAATGAGCTAAAGGAAACTCTTCATTTCCTTGAGGATGCGTTTCTTTCTTTACGAGTTGTTTCTCAAGTTGTCTTCCATAAACCGCATCACCTAGGGAAAAGAAGGAAAATGGGTGCCAATATTTTGCTCGGGGTTATATTTAACTCATTTTATTTTGGATTTCAAGTATAATTGTGGTATCCACTAGAAAGTTGCAAGTACATCTCAAACAAATTTTAAGCATTAACAAAATAATACAAGTATAGTTGTTTTGTGAAGCTAATGCTCATCAAATAAAATATGGAAGCAATCTATAGGTTTTCCAAAGTACATGTTCACAGTTTCAGGAGGATTTGAAAGACTCATAAAAAAGTAAAACTTATTGTTATGCTAAAAAATAAAAGAAGAATTACATCTTTCCATCAACAGGGTACATTCACAAGCTTACAAATTTATGATAAATTAATCTCCCAGAGTATAAATAATTCAAGGCATTGAGAATACAATTATTTTTCACCAATAAAAGAAAGAATAACGAGTTGCTACGAAAGGTAAGATGGGTAAGAATATTTCCATTTCCAGTTATAGGGATATTGGTTCAATTAGGCATGTAGCAATTTATGCAAATGACTGCAACTTTCCCAAATTCTTGCTCAACAATGAATATTTATATTTCCTCAAGATTGTTTTTTGATCTTACATGCTGAAAATGAGAAGTTTTGGAAGCCTTTATTTATAGATTTTAAAATGAAAATGCAGCCTTTGCTTTCATTCTTCATTCTTCTACATTTGTATTCTCAAAATTCCTATAGAATCCACAATTGTCGGTTTCTCACCTTTCCAACCCCTATTGATTCTAGTATGTAGATAAAATGTAAATATGGTCAATGTAATTAATCCCAAGTATCTTTTGGACCCCATTTCCAATAAGATCCCCATGCTTCATTGGCCCATACTACCTCGTAAAGAATACCCGAGGGAGAGAGGGGGGGCCATCTATCCATACTCGAAACCCATATCTATATACAGGCCCCGGCCGGAAATTTATCTCAGATAGAGTCATTGGGATGGGATGAAGGACCCTCTCTATAGATATGGAGATATGGAGAGATGGTAGATATAGCCGGGTTGGATCTTATGTTAATGATTTTTATTTTTCTAGGAATTTATGTTTGATTTACACATTCATTACAACCACATCCAACTCCTTGTAAATTTACTTAGAACATAGTTAACGTTTGATTTTCAAATTAAATTAATTACATGGTCGAAATCATATTATTAATAATACATTAATAATATTCAAGAGTTCCGTACGAAACACAATGTTTTATATAATTATATAATGGAAAAATCTTCCAAAGAAAAATAATACTCAGTCTTTCATGTAATTATCAAATAATAGTACAACTATAAAGTTTTATAAGACCAAGGTTTGGAATAAATTTTTTTAAAAATCCACATCCCAGGCCAAGATGATTTCACATGAAAATTTATGAACTTCAATAGTTTCTCCAAGTCAACAATCCTTATCTCAGTAGTTCAAGGTATGATTTAATAACCACATCTCCTTTATTGGGTATCTCTATGGATCCACTTTGTCAATTTGTTTTGGGTGTCCATGCTCGATGATTCTATCCACATCTATATCTTCTTTAGGTTCACTTGAGATGGTCCATGTTTTATTTGGATTTAAATAATTATGATACAATGTTGTACCTTCTCCTCTCCCAACAAGTTTCCAATATTGAAATCTCAACATTTTAATTACATAAATTACTCCTGTTGAAGGAAAATATTTCCATCTACTCTACGCCATCCATATCCTTTCATTATCATTTCCTGGCCATATAAGTAGCATTCATCCCTTGAACACATCCTTCAACGGATTGAATTCTTTGTTAGATCTTCCACAAATAGGACCAACATAAATATCATTATTACTTGGGATATGTTGACTAATGTAGTATTCTTTATGAATATGTTTGGCTCCTATTATTTGGTCATATATGTCTTTCTCCTATACTATTTTTGTCCAAAAATAAACGTCTGACCTCGTGCTACAATTTAAAAATGATCTGTCTAAAGAACTTAAAAAATTTGTGCAATACACGATCTTTGGAAGCCAATAGTCACTACCTTCTCTTGTGAACCTTTCCCCCAATGATCAATATATGATTTTATTCCATTTTTTAGATCTTCCATTTATTTGAGCTCCTTGAAAGGTGCCAAAGAAAGTTGCCCTTCCAGCAAGCTTGGTTCACCATTAAACATTGTATGTTATATATGGATAGAATGAGAGCATTGTTGATCCTTTAATGTTTATTTGTACTCCAACACCGTTATACACTCCACAATATGGAATTTGAACAACTTCAGTTTGTTGATACCCACTATCTTATGTTTTCTATCCAACAATAATGGCTCCACAAATTCCTTGAAGTTGTACACTTCCTTAATAGGATAAGGAGTGAATGTACTTGACCCATTTTGACATGTTCTATAAGAGTCCATGATACATGGAAACAAAATGTGTCTACTTTATGTAACAATGTTGCTAATCTTTCAAAATTCCCATATATATCCTCATGGGTGTGTCCTTACCGGAAGGAAGCTTGCATAGATAATGTTGAATACCATTTTTGCTATCCACATTGATACAAATGCAAAAATATAATATTTTTTTATCACTTGAAGCATTATTCAATTGCAAGTAGAGAATCGATGGTTTTTTTATGAAAGAATTATTCATACTAGCAACACTAATTGATTTTGAATGGTAAAATATTTCCTTGTACCTTTTACATTTTTCATGCACATCATTTTGTAATAATGCATCATGAAATGGATATTTGGATGATCCAAAATGATACAAAAAATATCCATACTCATCAATTACAAGTTCTTCAAGCTTCCTAAGACACAAATCTAATGATGTGATTATATAGTTTACTCCACATTAAATAAATGGTAGGAAAAATAGATGAAACCCCTGTCTTGATTCCATGTGTGAGAATACCAAGTAAAAGTAACTAGTAGGTTCACAACATTACTTATTGAATTTTCTTTTTTACCCATTCTTGATATGGAAGTTTCCATTTTATCCATTTGATCATAAATAATTCTCAAGAATCCATGAGGTTGTTCTTCTAACAACAATCTTTTGGAATAGTAAGCTACACAACAACTTTGAATATATTCATTGTGCCATGTTTTTTCCTCCTCAATATTTGTGAGTGTTTATGGGCATGTGGTGGCTCTATGTTTGTTGAAAAAATCTATGCACTCATCACACTTGGCAAAGAAATTATTTTTTGCAATGGAAACATGTGGAAAATTTTTGTTTTTATGTTTCTGAAGCTTGACTGCGACACTGCTTGATGTTTCAAGAATTAAAGCTCCCCATTGCATTTTTTTCGTAGTATATTTTGGGTATAGAATGAAGGAAGAAACCTTTGGGAAATTTTACTCCATCTTATCCTATAAAATGAGTCAAATGTGGAGAGATATATAAATTTATCTCAACAATTTTTGATATGCGGAGTAATTACTACAGCAATGTTTGACCTTTTTCTCTTTTCCAATGTTTTCATTCGGTGCAAGACTATTTTGGCTTATCCATTCAGACTTATGTTTATAGATGGAAGTCTTTAGGTACCCATATAACTTGTACGATGCATTATGACAAACACTAATCCCATAAAATCTCATTTTATGTATCTCCATAGTTTTCTTACCAACTTTGAAGATGGCATTTATTGTTAATGCATCAAACAAAACTTTTTATGTTACCTTAATTCAAGGCTTTAGTTGTGCACCACAAATTTTGAATTCTAACTCAAGCAAGAGGTAATTTTATGAGACAATTAGATTTATAACAACTAAACTCCACAGTTTCCAATTTTCCTAAAACAATTGACCATTTTCTATCCTCATCGAATTTTTATTAATGGATTGGCTTGAGGAGTATCCACTTCCGGACATTTTATAATATGAGATATTTTTATCACTCTATTAGACTGATTGTGATTAGTGGAATCATATGAGATTGGATAAAAAATTGAGGTTTTCTCTCTCTAATGCATCCAACATGATGACATCAACCTCTTTTTCGACTTCTTTGAATCTAATATCCATCGAGATAATTGTGTATGACATCCAATTTCCTAGCGAGCCATTGTATGAGAGATCATTCATATAGGAATAATCCTTTGTAAGGAGGGTTGAATACTCTATCAATATTCACACTAATGCTATTGGAATCCAATATACTAAAATGTTAAATGTCTCCTTCAACTACATTTGTAATGGTCCCCTTTACTAAAAAATTACACTCAATCGAACAATAATGGATTAATTATGTAACAAGTCCCTTGAAATTCAAATTGTGTTGATCAATGTGTAAAGGTAAAGACCAACCATTTGAACAATCCCTCACTTAATAATAATGGAACTTATTGTTTCATTGAAAATCAAAATTTTCATTGTCCAAACAATTGATTTATTAGGTTCTAGTGAGTCCGAGCATTCTAAACACATATTTACCACATTCTCTATACATACACAAAAGTAAAATGACACAACCTCTCTCCATCAATTTCATGAACTTATAGCACATGAGTTATATAACCCATGGCTATGTCATTATCTCTACTATAAGATTTTTGTTTGCAAATTACATTTTCTGTGAAAAAATAGCTTCTATCTTTAGGACTTGTATTGATGGTGCTTTCACTATCATCACTAAAATATTCACCACTCTTTGCATTGTTATCCTCTGAACCACTTAAAAAAATTCACTTCCCAAATTAGGCGAGAATGGATGAATCTGCATGAGTGCTTTTGCATGTGTTCACAAGATAAATAATTGATTATTTTTAATCATTTAGTTGAAGGAAAAAGGGAGGGAATATTATTCCGCATGTGCATGTGCATAGGTGGTCCCCATAGGTGGTGAGTAAATTATGTTTTCTAAGCCAAAGAGGAAAAAAGTTTTTTTTTTGAAATTTTCCATGTCATCACAAGGGGACAATATAGGGAAGGAGAAAAAATATCCTGCAAGTGGATGAAGTCACATCGAGATACATGACAAAATTATTATCATGCACTTTAGAAGACTTGCACATCATGCAGAGAAGCTATTATTGGCTAAAATATTCACCCAATTTATTCATTATTTCATAATTAAAGCAGTCAATTGCACGTTGACTAAAGTGTATTTTTGGAATCAAAGGATATTATTTCACGATTATAAACAACATGTTTATTTGACCCCTTTATTTATTTATGATCAATCCTATAAATAGCATGCATCGATGAGTTCACACTACAACATATTATTAAGAGGGGGGTGAATTATTTTGATATATATTGTGTGCATTGACAAATGAAAAAGAGGACTTTTGCATGTAGGAGTGCTGAAGTAATTTTTTCTAGCTTTTCCCTTTCCAATTATTTACAATGGTGTGTATCTTTCTATTAGGTCTTGTGAATTTTAATTCCCTAAATTAAGTATCTTACATTGCTGCACATTTGGTGATTTCTCAGATATTCTGAGTGTGCATGCTAGTTTTTGTGTTGTTATGATTAATCCTGAACACATAAGTTTTTTTGCTTACGATTTAGCTTAAACCCATTGGTTTATGCTCATTTAATCTACTCTTAATAAATTGTGCATGTACTTAGTCAAAGACCTCAGTAATTTTTGTGTATCACCCCATTTTAATTTCAGTTATAGCCATCTTTTTATGCTTAAAAAGCCCAAAAAATAATTTAGGATAAATCAATAAGGAATTATCCTTGTAATCTCACGAAGACTCACCTCAACATAGGGGTACCTAAAGCCTTGAGGTGTTTCCATCGTATCTGTAAAAGAGAGAAAAATCAATCTTAGAACCTCTGGTTTTATACCTCAACCAGGTGCATTTATGAGAGATAACAGATTTTTGCATGCCCGATCGGATGAGAACTACTATTGATGCATTTAGATGATTGAAGATTCCAAGAAGAACTCATATGAAGACTCCATATATCTAATTTCATATTTGCACAACACTTTTCAACATCATAAAACTTTTGAGCTGCGTTTTCGGTATTTTCCAAGGAAATTAGATTTTTCATTTTGTTGTTATAAGTTGTTTTACATATTTCTATATTTTATGAGGTCCTGTAGCCATGAATCCACATTTTTAGTAGTATTACCAGTCAGATCAACAACTTTTTAATCCATTTTCCCCATCAAATTAGTATTATGATCCCCATCAAAATGAATACCCTTATGACCCAAACCTTGGAAATCAATATAACTGTCAATATGATGATTATTATGCTACTCAAAATCAAGCTTATGAAGATGGTTGTGTCTATTTTGAATGGTTGAAAGAGCTTGAGTTTTAGTTACATGAACTTGAGTAGTAATATTTAGCTATCAAGGAACAATTTGAGAAATCACAAGAAGTGGAGAATTATAGGCATCAGGTTGAGGAACCTTGTCAATGGGATGTTCGCACTTACCTTCCCCATCACAATCTAGTTCCAAAATACATTCCTTGCTAACACATGCATATTATTCATTAGTTTCCAAATTTTTAGGATGCTTAAATTGATGCTCTGTTCATAACTAGATACTAAAAGGAAATTTAAGTTTCCAAGCTTTCGTTCTACTATTATTCTAAATACAAACCTTGTACCATGATATCTTCTTCAAAAATTGAAATTTCAAGATGAAATCAAGCCCACCCATCCTCCTCCATCTGTAGTACTAATCCATGAAGGAGAAAATTAAAAAAATCATTAAGGAGGGTTATCCAATCAAGATAATAGTAGGCTAGATTTTTATAGAACATGTAGCAATGGGTTTCAAATTTTCAGTTTGATTGCATTCACTTATAGAAATAGCCCATGAAAAAGTTACAATTTGATTTTGCGAAGATGAAAAGCAAGTGGAAAATGATCAACAATCTACATATTCTAAGTGTAGTTTGTGCAAAGGCACCATACTCAAACCAGTCCGATTCATCAAGATTTGTAGAATCGAAAAATGAAGAGGATCAACATGTTTTCAAATTGACTAACTTCCTATTAGATGATGAAGTCGAGATCAAATAAAAAGAAAGAAAGGTAGAGTAGTTTTAGGTTAATCAAGAAGATGCGGCTAAGTGTGAGGACCCTTATTATGATGAATGCATTTAGATTGTTGAATTGCTAGAGACTTCAGTGATTCTCAAATATTATCAAATGATATGCAAGTAGTCATTAGCAGCAATTTTTCATTGAGGAAGAGACTTAATTTACAAGAGGATACTTGAATCTAAATAGAGTGGAATATTTTTCGATACTACTTTGAAAAAATAGTCATAACAAATCATGGTAAAATAATGTGAAGAGTCTGAATACCTTTCATATCAGTTGCGAATGTAAAAATAAATAAACAATAACTTATTTATGCTGAACAACATAAAAAAAAGTTTGAAAAAGAGCCCATGGTTGAAAAGGATGTTCATGATTCAAGATGCAAATTAGAAAATTAGTTTACCGGATCTTTGGAGGCCTTTTCCTATCTATTAGTTGGCTATTTCTCATCCATTTACAATAGTAATAGTATTCATGTGTATTCTAGAGCACATAAGTGAGCTTCATATTTTTAGCGATGGTAGTAAAAATTTCTAGATAAGCTTACAAATCGAGATAGAGGTGTTTCTCAGCTATTGGACTGATCTTGTGAACAAAATAAAGGTACATGTTTCATTTCTAGCTCTGTCATGTTACTTGTTTTCCAAGATGAATTCATGGCCTCAATTTTTGAGAAAGGGAAGTTCTTTTTAAGCACTTTGTTGAAGGATTCATTTAGCTTCATTTTTCTTTTGGTTAGAGTAGGGTAGAGTAGGATTTCCCTTTAAATAAGTGAGTTAATGCACATTATAGATTTCAATTTCAGTAAGGGCATTTCATGCACATGATCTACTTTACCATTCCCGGTTAGGTTTTTTTTTAGAAAGTTAGTTTTTCAAAAAGGACAAATTATGGTTTTATGCTTAGACTCCATGCCCAATGGAAAGAGCAAGGAACTGGTCTTTAAGCTAGCAAGAAGAGTTCCCCACATGATCACGAGAAATGTTAACATTTTTACACTCATGCAAAAATGCCAACTCAAAACTTCATTTCAAATGAGAAGAGTTGATGAGATGGACCTAACTAAAGGGAAGGCATAAAATTTTCTTAGTGTTTTCAGCTTGCAACAATTGATTAACAACATGCAATCTATAACTATGTGTGTTGTTGCAAAATACAACACCTTACATATGTTTCCATTCCATGTTCATCTTCAACACGGAAATTTAGAATCCCCGAAGGACCAATGTATATCCTTGAAGAAGGTGGGAATCATAGTACATGTGGGATGTTAAACTCTAAAATGGAAAACAAATTTTCATCTTACATGTAGAAGAATTCATTATTAAGTTACAAGTACATCAAATTTCCTTATTTCTCTATGTTTAAATGTTATTAATTATGTGATTAAAATTTTTATTTCCTTAAACAATCAATACATATCATAAAATATGAATGCAAAAAGAAATATACAACTTAATTACAGAAATTAATGTCATTTATTCATGATGAAATTTGTTTTTTTCCCAAACAAGTAGTGGGATGTAACTTATGTTTACTTAATGAAAGGAATTCATATACTTATGAAATTGAAAGTGTAATGAGGTAAAGGAAACCCATCATTTCCTTGAGGAGGTGTTCCTTTCTTTCTGAGTTGTTGCTCCAGTTGTCCTCCACAAACTACATCACATGGGAAAAGAAGGAAAATGGGTGTCAATATTGAGCTCAGGGTTTGATTTAACTCATTATATTTCCAATTTCATAAAAGTATGCATTCAAGAAGTATAATTGTGGTATCCACTAGAAAGTTGCAAGTACATCTCGAATAAATTTTAAGCATTAAAGAAATTATACAAGTACACCTATTTTGTGAGGTCAATGCTCATCAAATCAAATATGGAAGTAATCTAGAGGTTTTCCAAAGTACAGTTCACGAGTTTTAGGTGGAGTTGAAAGACTCATAAAAGAAAATTACAACTTATTGTTATTCTCGAAACACAAGAAGAATTAGATTCACATGCTTACAGATCTATGAGATAGTATTCTCCCGGTGTATAAAGAATTCAAGGCATTGAAGATACAATTATGTTTCACTAATAATAGAAATAATATCAGGCTCTTCTGAAAGATAAGATGAGCTAGAAGATCTCCATTTCTATTTATAGGCATATTGGTCCATGTAGGCATATCAATTTACAAGTAAAAATATTCATCATTCAAAGTCCTAATTTTGAGAATGTAGTTGTAAAATAATGAATAATGAAAAAACGTCTGCATTTTCATTTTAAAATCTGGAAATATAGGCTTTCAAAAATTCTTATTTTCAACATGTAAGATCAAAAAAAATCTTGAGGAAATACAAATATTTATTGTTGAGAAAAAAATTGAAAAATTTGCAGTCATTTGCATAATAATAATAATCAAAATGTTTCCATACAATTATTATAGCCTAGGCTTATCTGTAAAGGAATGTATTCATGAAGAAGGAAACTTACCACCAACAATATCATATTCAATATCTTCCATCAAAGAGTTATTCAAACCACTCAGAAGTGCAATCTTGTCTCATAAGATTAGAAGTGAAAGGGAACATCACAAAGTAAGAAAGGAGAATCTATCATAGTGAATGTCATCATAATGACCATGACTATTATATGGTATGTCTAGATCAAAATAAAACTAATTCAAATATAGTCATCAACTTCAAAGAACTGTAATACAATATTAAGAGATTATAACATTTGTAAAATCATAAAATCTCTAATTACACTTTCCATTACATTATAGAGAAAGGAAGATTATTCTTTTGGATAATTTTAAGCTCTTTCAGTCCTTTTTATTAATACCACCAAAAATATGGGAGGAATGAAGATAAGTACAGTGAATAGGTTTCCATCTCGTAAACAAATGCATCAATTGAAGATGATATACCATAAATTGTATGAGCAGAATTTATTTTAACAAAGAAAATTTTCATCTACCAGGATAAGAACCACAAACAATTTGATACGAAGTATAGATTGATAGAATGACATGAGCAAAAATATGGAAGGAATTTATAAGTGAAACTGAGAAAACCCCAACATCTTAGGCAATATATGAAAAAGAGAAAACCAATAGATCTACAGAGATAAGAATTTGATAATTTATTAGTTTTTACAATGATCAAAGGAAAATGATACTTATTCACAAGCCTTTTATTACATACAAGTAAAGGTTTTAAATATAGCATTGGTGTGTTCATTTACAACTAGGAAGCAATTTACAATTATGAAATAAGAACTAAGTTTTAGTTTTATGTTTTCCTTCAAGCATGCATTTCTAGATATAGTGAAGTAGTAAGTGATCTATAGTCAGAAATAAAAGTAAAATAAAAAAATAGATCTATAACAACCTTTTTGCATACTTTTCTTAGTTTTCAATCCATCAAAAGTAAGAAATCTCATAAGGGACAAAATCTTTCAAAAAAAAAATTTAAATCATGAACTTTCAGAAGTGGAATCATCTTCATGTGCATGGCACATTCACTATGCAAAATTAAAATTTACAAGTTTCAACACAAAAGCAATGATTTGTAATGATGGAATGACAAAATTTTGTATAAATGGTGAAATTTTACAAACCTTGCAATGCAATAGATAATGATTAGTTTGAAATACTCAAAGAGTGAATGATATCGGAGAATTCAAGTAATAGTGAACCCTCCATGAAAATGACAACCATTTTCATATCTTCAAACTGTAACATAGATCTTCTAGCTTACCACATAATGCATCTATTTTTCAGAATGTATAAACCCTATCGACTCCATTTGATAGAAATATCTTAGCCCGAGGATCACCTAGATCAAAATATGACACCCGAAGTAAAATAATGCCAAGAACAAACGAAGGAGGGTATTATTGTAAAATCATATCACTCAAAAATCACAAGCTTGTTAATAAAGACCTCACAAAATAATATTATAGAGTTCATCTTACCTTATCCATCAAGAAAAAACCATACTTCAAAAGATTGAATACATCCATGAAGAAACCCGTATTAGGGCTCAATATTAATTCCAATGGCTATCAAGGAAAAATTTTGTATAGTTTATTTAGATCAAGAAGATCTCAACGAGAATTGCAAAATGATAGGGTTTGGTTGGTTTTTTCCCACCCAACTCATCGAGTTAGTGCAACCAAATTGGAGTTATGTAGACCATGTACATGTCAAAGAATGGAAAAACCCAAACTCCATCATGGTTATGCAATACCATTGATAAATGGTACCAATGGTCAAGCCTCATGGGAGGGGACAAGTTTTAATCAAATGTCTAATGTTGGACTAAAGTCTAGTCCTTGATTTTCAATAATTGAAAGGAGGCCTAAAGCCTTATTATTAAATCAAAGGTTTATGTCCAGTTAATGAGTGGCCATGCTTGGTCAAATAGAAACAAACATTCATGTACCTTAGACTTTGAAATTTTACCTTATTTTTTACAAAATAACCTCATACCCTCAAGGTGGCCAATAAGGTAAGTGAGTGCTTTTGCATGTGTTCACAAGATATATAATTGATTATTTTTAATCATTCAATTAGACGGAAAATGGAGGGAATATTATTCGGCACGTGTACGGGTAGTCCCCACAGTGGTGAGTAAATTATTTTATCAAAGCCAAAGAGGAGAAAAAAGCATTACTTTTCTCTTTCACATGAGTGAAATTTTCCATATCATCACTAGGGGACAAAATAGGGGAGGTGAAAAATATCCTTGCAAGTGAATGAAGTCACATCAGCACTTTAGGATAGGATTATTATCATGCACTTTATAATACTTGCACATCAAGAAAGAATTTATGATTAGCTAAAGTATTCACCCAATTTATTCATTATTTCAAAATTAAAGAAGTCATTTGGATTTTGACTAAAGTGTATTTTTGGAATCAAAGGCTATTATTGCCTCATTGTAAGCAACAAGTTTATTTTATCCCTTTTTTTATTTATGATAAAGGCTAAATATAACATGCATGGGTGATCGAGATTGCAGCCTATTTTTAGGAGGGGTGGGTGAATTATTTTTCTATATATTGTGTGCATTGACAAAGCACAAAAGAGGAATTTTTGGATGTAGGAGTGCTGAAAAAAAAATTGCTAGTTTTTCCCTTGAATGAGAACCAGAATTTCCTTTGCGATTATTTACGGTGGTGTGTTTCTTTCTATTAGATCTTCTTAATTTTAATTCCCTAAATTAATTATCTTACCTTGCTGCAAATTTGGTGTTTTATACATAGTAGTAATGTGCGTGTTAGCTATTGTGTTGTTATGATTAATCCCTCAACACATTTGTGTTTTTTCCTTAGGATTTAGTTGAAACCCATTAGTTTGTGCTCCTTTAATCTGCTCTTAGTAAATTTTACATGTACTCAGTCAAAGCCCTCAATAATTTTGGTGTATCACCTCATTTTAATTTCAGTTACAACCATCGTTTTACCCTTAAAACCCAAAAAAATAGTTTAGGATACATCAATAAGGAACCGACCTTGTAATCCCGGAGACTCACCTCAACATAGGGATACCCACAACCCTAAGGTGTTTCCATTGTATCTACAGAAGTGAGTGAAAATAAATATTAGAACCCTTATGGTTATACCTCGACAAGAGTGCACTTTTGAGACATAAAACTTCCTTCACATTTTTCTTCTTACACACCTATGGGTTTGGACCCACTATCGACAATCGATCCTCTATCCTTTCTTTTCATTTTTCCCTTAAGAATCTAGGGATATCCTCTTAGTGTGTATGTTTCCTTCTACGCTTTTTCGTGAGCCATTGTTTCAAATATCGATATCTTCCTTTCCCGATGTCTTCTTGAGGGATATTTTCTTCCTCTCCTTTAGTGTTTATTAGACTACACTATGGACATTGGCACTTTTTGATTCTCTAAAAAAATAATTTTATTGAGAATATAAAAGTAGAAGAATGTAATAAACAAAATATGTAAAAATTTAAATGACAAATAGTATATTTAGTAACTAAAAATGAAGTAAAATAAAAGGAAACGTACTTACCTTAATTTAACTTACCTTGTAGTGATCCGAGACTCAACAAAGTTATAAAATTGTGGAGCATAATGTCATAACGATCCCTAGAAAATAGTAGTAGATGTAGATATAGCATGACCGGAGCACACGAAGTGGGATAGGGGTTCTGTGTGCACCCTAGTCTTAAATCACAGGTGCCCTAGTATTTGAAATAGCTCAAAATCTGATCCTAATACGGTCATTAGGTATTCACAAGATTTCACTTTTGGTTGGGTGGATGTCACACTTGCTTCACTTATGTCACCACAAACTTGTAATCGAGAATCAACTATAAAACCCCACACAAAGCATTGAAATATAAAAAAACAAAGATTAAAATGAAGTGTTGAGATTGTCCTTAGCTTTCAAATGGATGCACTTAAGATTGAGAAATGTTGCACTACATTTTAGACCCAATGTAGTTTTATGTTCTTATATGTGCAATAAGTTGCCTAGGTTTCCCTAGCATAAATGATGCGAGAGATATCAAGAAATAGCTAGATAAAATGTAAAATGGAGTATGGGATAGAATGAATGTTCCCCTTCCTATGTAGTGTGTGATGCATAATAGTGCCTAAATGTAGTCCCTTACTTTATGTAGATAGTTATCCCTTGATCATAATAGTATGAATATAAGGTAGTATATATGTTGTGTTTATATAGGGATCGCTTACTCAAATTTTGACACTAATTACCCAACATATGCGATGTAGTCATAAAATCATGCACTTTAGACATTATTTATCCCGGTCTCATAATACTATTTTGAAGGTGTTGGCGAGAATTTTTTTGGGTGGAAAAATTTGTGTATTTCTTGGCAACGCTCTTGGAATCTAAGTCCCTCTACTTAACCGGTGCAGCTTTCGTATATGCATGCGCGAGAAAATGTGGATTTCTGTGGTGGCCTTTCGACCGGGGATCCAATAGGGGCACTCCATTGACCCTACGGAAAAGCTAGCAATCTCTTGCTAGGGAATAATTTGTCTAAAGAGTAGGAAAGGGGACTGAGAAAAGAGGTAGGAAAACTAATGTTACAGGTAGAAAATCATATTCTTACACGTACAATAGTTAGAAACTTCATCACATGTATTAAACTAAGAGGAAACAACCCTGCGAATGGCAACAAGACCAAATATAATCTAATAAACACAAAGTATCACGAAATCCCTTGGTCAAAGAAATATAGAAACTCCTTCTTATATTGATGCTTAAACAGAAGTTGTACATAGTGTGAGAATGGAAGAAATTTGAGAGTGGAGGAAAGTAGAAGAAAAATGGCTATCTCCTTTTCTTTCTCTAGGTACAATGCACTCTTGAGTTTACAAGATCAATTGCCAACCCTTTGAAATGGGAATGGATTTAAAATTTATAGAATAGACATGGCTCCTCATCTTCCTCATGACCTTCCATATGCCTTATTTCTAACTTTAGACTATTCATATTCCTACAAAATATTTAAGTCCCTTTTATAAAATCAAGGTGACTTAATTTACATTATGTTTCTAAAGTCACTTTTAAGTGACTTAAAGGCATATCAAAAAGTGCAAACCCCAATGAAGAATTAGAACATTTGAAAGTGAGAGAAAGTTGGGGGAAGAAGAGAGAGAAAGAGAGAGAAGAAGAAGAGGAGATGTCATTCTCGATGAAGTCCGATGATCCTTGTTGTTGGGAAGCTTTGATGCAAAAAGTTTTCAATGTCCCATTATGCAAAAATTTTCCTTTGAATTTGACTTACTATTTTAAGTAAGGGATGATTCTTGCTTCTTCTTTACCATCGTGATGTAATGAAATCCATTATTTAATCCTGTGCACACTACCCTTGCCTCGACCGCTTCTTGAGGTGACTTACTATTTTTATTAAGCACCCATATAAGGGACTTACTATTTTTACTAAGTGGTCATTTTAACTATTTTCTACTCTGAACACTCATTACGGCTCCCACGTGATTTTTAATGCCCACCGCCTTTGTCTCGGCTTATTTTTATGATGACTTTCCAAACATAGCGAGTATGTATAGGAACACTCACTATTTTTGGAAAGTGGATTTCAATGCTCGATTTGTGAAAAAACATTCATTTCTAGATTCATCTTGTCTTTACGATCACACCCTATGAATTTCACATAGTTTTTCCCACTAGAACACCTAGAAATAAATTTTAAATTTTTCACATGGTAGTGGCTTTGACCACGAGCTACCATGGTGGTCATTAATGGAGCTTGAAATTTATAGGTATGGTTTTTATCTCTGTTCAAATTGAAAATAACTCCATTTTGATAGGTTTTTCATTTGTATCTCGTGTGTAAGTTTTTATCTCTTTTCCATTGCTGGAATGATGGGAAATTCGATGAATGTGAGTCGGTGCACGAAGTGGGATTTTTGTTAAAGAAAATGATTCACAACAAGACATTTGACCTCCCGTTTATTGCGAGTGATCATCTTGAAAATTTTAGAAGTATGTAGAATATTACGCCTCGATCTAACATGTATCTTGTGAGATATGAATATTTCTTTATCGGGTGACTTCATGATTATCTAGCCAAAAACTTCATTTTCTTCTTGTTCTTCATTTCTTCATCACTTTTATCATCCCTTCCCCTAAAATCTGAGTATTTTCATGGATTGGGTGTTTATTTTTCCATGGCAGAGATGGTTTAGAGAAATAATGGTGGACTGGGTGTCACGGGAAATCAAGAACATGGCCATGTAATGGAGAGAATCTATGAAGGAGAAATGAGGAGCAAGCAACGGCTAAGTGCCGATTTAAATTTTCAATGAAATGCACATGGAGTGGCTAGGAATATTTTGTGTCCTTGATGTCTCTAACCTCATGGAGGTGAGGTACATCAATTTCCATGGTGGTCAACGTGATGTCATGTGTCCTCAATCGATGATAGGGTATTTGCTTAAAAATGCACTGGGGCTAAAATTCGGTCACGTAGGTGTCCAAAAGAATCCCCATAGGGTTTAGGATAAATTTTCAAGTTTTTATGTTCCTCACCTCGGGTTCATAAGGGACATCGGTTTCCATGGTGGTCCCGGAGCTGACACGTGGCACTTGATCCGATGGCGAGGAATGGATGCTCCAAAAAGCACTTACGGGCTGAACTGTCAAGTCTGGAGGTCACATGGGGGATGGGTGCATTTTAAAGGGTTTATGAACATGACGTCGGGAATTTGGGGACATGAAATCCCACTAGGCTCTGGTGTAGACTAGTGTCCTCTCAAAAATGGCTAAGTCATTAATAACTTGCCTTTGAGAGGGTAACTTTGAGCGATGATAACTTCAGCTCCCGGTAGAATGTATTAGTGAAATGTTATATGATCATGACTAGAAATGGTATTTTTAATCCAATGGTGTGGGTATCATGTCTTTATTCACCCATATAATCCTTTTAAAATTGGATTTTTATTTTAGACTCCACTTGTGCCTCATAAAACCTACCTGCAAATCCAATGCTCCAAGGTGTTGTGAAAAATATTATTTAACCATCATGTAGGTATTAAAATCCCATTTCTAGATATGTTTTGTTTTTAATTATAACTCCATCTATAGCTCCTGGAATATTATTCTGAATCCAAGCAGTTGTTTTAGGCATGTGTACTGCCTAGGCTTGTGAACCCTGTTTTTACTTTCGATGCTCCAAGTCTTTAAAAACTTCCAAAATCATTTCCATGATTTTATAATGTCTTAAATTAACCTCCATGTTTAATTTTTTCCTACCATTCCACTCCATGGGGTTTGATCCAATCCTGGGAAGGCCAACGATAGCCCATCACAATACTGCCAGAAGATAGCATATTTTTAGAAATACCTAAAAGCACCTAGGGGTAATGAATAGACTATCATAAATCACCTAGGGGACAAATTTAACATCATATAGGGGGTGAATAGATTGACGAATTATTCTTGGGGTTCTGGGAATGATAAAACTTGAAAATTTTAGCACAAGGGTATAGTTGTCATGCTTGAAACTTCCAATTCCCTATTGCAGATTTTCACGTCAACAAAAGGTTAATAAGTGAAGAAAGTACTAATTAACCCCCATATTTTGGCCATCTTGTTTTATTTTATTTCATCATTACTGACTTCTTAAACCCATATATCCAGTTTTCTTGTCATCTCGCATTATTTTATCCTCGAATGGGGTTCCCAGATTAGTATTATGGGTCCCGTGGGCACCCTAGTCCCACCGGGGGTTCCCAGACCTTTTGCACTTGTTATCCAAAATTCACCCCCAAGGTAATTTTGATAACATGCATCAAATTCTTTAGTCCTAAGCAATTATATTGATTCAGGCAAAAAGTCATGTTTCTAGGTCCCCTCATATTTTTCTAACTCCCTGTCCAAGAAGAGAGAGCAAGTTCGAGAAAATGTAAAAATTGCAAAAACAAGTTCGGGCTAGAAAAAATCATGAAAAATGGCTAAATCCTAGTCCTTGTAATAGTCCGGGACATGAGGGACATCTGGGCACGAACTGGCCGAAAGGCCGCCAGGCGGTCCGCGCAGCATTTGGGACATTTGGGACAAAGGGACGCTTAAATCTGAATCCCAGGTGAAAAGTTGAAAAATTGACTAAGCTGTTGAAAGAAACAATCCGGGACGCGCGGGACAAAGTACGCGAACCGATCGGATCGGCTAAAATGAGTCAAGGCAGCCCGAAACAATCCGGGACGCGCGGGACAAAAGTACGCGAACCAGTAACAGCCAAGCGAATCGGGAAAATTTGTCCTAGACGGTCCAAAGAAAATGGGACATCCGGGCGCGAGTCGCGAACCGGCGATTCGGCCAAACAGGAACTTTAGCACTGGGACAAATGGGACAAAGGGACGCGCGGGACGCGAATGGCAAACCGAAGGAGCCGAAAGCCAATCAGATCACGCCACGTGTCATCGGCAGAAAAGGGACATGGAAGCCCATTTCGGGTGGTTCGGAAGGATTTGTCCCACGCAGCATTGGGACATTTGGGACAAAGGGACGCATGGGACGCGAAAATCTGAAGCGGCCGAAGGCAGAGGAGAAAAGTCAACATTTGACCCGTGGAACTTCAAACGGCCATAACTTTTGACTCCGAGCTCCGATTTTGATAAAATTGGACTTTCTGGAACGAGCACGACGTCCTCTACGCCACAAAAACTAGATTTCTTATTTTTAATGAGGATATATATATTTAAATAAAGGAAATGTGTTCGGCTCCAGTCAGTTAATGCTCATTCCCGTCAAATGACAGAAAACGCCTGTCAGGCCCAAAATAGCTGCCTGCACTCAGAAGGCCATAACTTTTGCATTTCTCAACGAAATCGCACAAAATTGGTACCGTTGGAATCGTGGTTCCGAGCCTGATGAAAATAAATCAAGAAATTACCGATTTGATTAGAAATTGATTGAGTTTTTTAACAAAAACGTGGCCGGGTTCAGAACAGTGTTTTATTTGGTAGCTGAGAGTGCAATTAAGAGGCATGGCCATCATTCTTTCTCTGCTGCAGCACATGGGACAGTATGGGGAGCCTTTTGCAAGTAATATACAATCATTTCACTCAATTTAATGCTTCTTACAGGTGGTTGAAGGATAGATTTCTGGATTTCCATTTTCCCTTCTCTTTTCCTTCTCATTTTTCTATAAATTTGAGTGTTGGGTTCATTGTAAAGGAGAGAGAGTTTTTGGGTAGCAAAGCTCGCCAAAATTGCTTTCTACGAAGCTAGTGTGTTGTAGGCCCTTGTAGTGGACTCCTTGCATGGTGATCCGGCCTTTATCTTGTAATAGATTGAATCGTGGATATCATGAAGCAATAAAATACCGGTTGTGGATGTATCTTCCCCTGCTTGTGTTTTCTTGCATTCTTCTTGCCCCTTTGATATTTCTATAAGAATATTGTGTCTATTTATTATGTTCTTACAGGAATCCATTGTCATTGTGTATGCTTGGAATATTGTTGTGAATGCATTTTGCTAGATTATGGTGAACTGTCATCACCTCTTCTAGTGTGCACTTTGCCTCTCATATTTCACACATTTGGAGATTACTCTCACACCCTCCTTTCTCGGTGTATCAACGCTTTAGTGTAGGCTTTCATTTTATGCATTCTCTCTCCTGGTCCCTTGGAAATTTAGATTAGAATAGTTAGTTTATTCTGCATTAGATTAGATTGTGGCGGGTAGTTTAGGAGTAAGAACTAGCTTTCTGCGGAGGTCTATCTCAAGTAGCGGGTCCCACAACTTGGAGATAGTACCCATGTTATCCAATCACACCGTGAGTTCAAGTATATCTCCGAGGTACTGTGATTCGGTGATAACATCACTTTCCTACAATTTTTGGGCTCTTTCTAGCCTTTTTACATATTTATCATTTTTTTGGTCATCCATTTTGGGGTTAATTATGAAATTAGATCAAGAGAACCCTATAAATATAACACTATGAGACCATAATGAGGGACCTATCATCACTTACTACTATCACTCATCTAGAGTTGCATCCATCTATTACATTGGAGATAACTTGAATCCACATAACTCCATTATACGAGGCATAGAGCGAAGACATATACATCACACTTCCTAGGGAAGATTCTATTCTATTCCATGTACACATTCTATTACATTTTCTACAGAGTTATTTCTCGCTACTTCACAAAGTGTAATCGGTACAAAAGAAACCTAGGGAATGTTCGGACACATATTGAACCTAGAACTACATCGGATCTCGAGATGTAGTGTAACGCTCGGTTGGAATTCCACCATTGTGGAATCTCGAGGTCATTCGACCCCTTTAGAATGATTTTTTGTTTTTAGGTTTTAGTGCTTGTTTTGGGGTCTTGTAGGATTTTCCTTCATCTTGGATTATTAGCGACATCCGAAGAGGCGTGGAGAATGTGATACAACACACATTGAGGGTTAGAGATCACCTCCCATCCTTGTGGGGATCAGGTTTTAGAGCTTCTCCACGAGACTAGGGTGCCCAGATTATAGACCAAAGCACCCGAGAACCCTGATCGCTCTACGAGCACTCCGGTCCATCTAAATTCTCCGAGATCAATCCTTTTTAGGACTTTTGCATAGTCATTCCCGATTCTGTATTATCTTATCTTCACTATGACACCATCCAACGAGCATCTATTATTCGGATGAGTTATTTCCTCTTCCTTCTTATATATTAGGGTTATCATTTCCTTTTTCATAGTTACATATATCATTTACATACTTCTTTTACCATATTTATTTACTTTATTACAGTTGTTCATATCTTAGGTTAACTATCCCAAAACTACATAGTTAATTTTTAGTTAATAATTTTTGTGAAATCTTTCCTCATCATATTTTCCTTAGGATCCACTACAAATCCTCTTGGATAAGGATGATTCTTAATTAAATATTCAATTTCATAGTTCTTTCCGTGCCTATGTTGACACTCGGGCTGATTTCTCATACTATAGGCCTTTCACTTCATTTATTCATATTCCATCTTGATATAGATCCTAAAGTTATAGAAGATGATATTATTCCTTACATGATTACTATTGATCCTAATGTTTTAGCACAAGTACTAGATTATGCTATGTAGACACTGTAGTTTGATCAAAGCACTATTATTCCTAATATTGCACTAACTATTATACTCCTCGCAAATTGATGACATAACGTCGGTTAGAGCTATCTAACTCCCCTCTTATGACCCTCTTTTGCTCGTATTCCTCTTATAAACAAATTAAATAGGATGTTATAGCCTCGTTTTGGCTAAACCATCTTCTCACTCTCTTTTGGACCACTTGTAATAGATTCCTAGACTATCAATCCATTTTATTGGATTGATTAGACCTCTCAAAACCCTCTCAAAACACTAATTCCTCTCTAAACATGATTAACTATTCTAACCTAGGTTAATTACCCTAAACCATTGATCAACCTCTTCTAAACCTAGTGAAATCTTATTTTGACTTACTTATCAACTTGTTGACTCATTTTTAGTCCCATATGCACCAAAGTTGCCCCACTTTCCCAAAAAAAAACTATACATAGGGCTAGAAACCCCTCTTATTTCTAAGAATTCTCCCTCGTCCTAACATAAACTATAGCGTTTTCCTTAGGGTTTAGATCTTATTTCATTTATTTCATTGAGTTATTACTTTTTCCATTGCAATACACACAAGCATTGAGTAAATGGGAAGAACCATTGGCCTTGAAGCCATTAATGGTGAGATCCCATTCTCATAATCAAAACTGATTGCTTAGATCCTTTTAGGTTCATTTATTTTTGGCTTTCAAGAATAGAGGATAGTTTCATTTGTTAATTTTTCTTGTTTACTTCAAGTTTAATATATGCAAAGGATGAACCCTTGTTTATTTCTTATCGATGGTCCATTGATAAGTTTGTTCAAATCCTTTAGGGTTTCTTTAGAGATTCTTACCCCATTTCCATGGCTTTTGTAATTTTTCATTAAACACATTTGGCATGTCGGGTAAGACCCTTAGTCTATCCTCCATTAGTGGAGGTCTTTTAAGCTTTTCAAAGTTCATTTGCATGCTTTTTAGAACAACCAACTTGTTATTTGCTTGTTTCCATTTGTAATGCAAGATAAATCACCCTTATTTACATATATATTTTGGGTTTGAACTAGAAATAAGATTCATTAACTGATAAATAATTTGTTTTCTCTTAAAAATTCAAATTCCGTAAGTTTAGCAAGGGGCACATCTTCGTTGAAACCCCATCTTCTATATCGGATTAGGCACGAACCTATCTATTCGTACTCTACACTTTCAGGAAAAATTTCAAAGGGGTGTGTATCCGTTGAACCATACGCGTCTACATCGGTAAGTTCACGTCTCCGTCTATCTGGACACGCTAGTATATATGATCCCACTGTGTAACCTGTCATTTTCAACTAGGTGCATCTCTATTGAACCATACACATCGTGCCAAATGCAGTACGCGTCCCCATCTCTCTAAATGCATTGGTGTCGATACCCCACTTTGTAAATTTGATATGTTACCCTGCTGCGTACATCTCTATTCATATACCCATGTCTCCGTCATTTAGCACTCGTCTCTATCTCTCTATGTGTGTTGGTGTATGTTGTTATACTATGGATTTCTAACATTATGTTTCCAAGTGTACCCATTGAGATAGGTGCATCCGCGTCGAAACCCTAGCATATTTGTCGAGATAGGCCTACCTAGGCATTATACCCACTTGTCACTTATCCTTGCCACATGTCGTGTTGGGTGAGGGCGCATACCAATTGGTTGGGGTATGTTGGTGTCGGTATGAGAGCGTAGGTGTCGTGTCAAAACTTGAAAATTTCTCAGGCTATAAGATCACTTTTTCTACACTTTTTGAGATTTTTAGGACTAAAAAAATAGATATAAAGTGTTGTTTAGTGATTTTAAATTGACATAGCTTAATTTTTTTCATTTATTAGATTAGACGGGGTTGGTAAGGTGTGTATATTCTCTCCTCGTGCCTTCTAGGAGATCTTGGAGATCAAAAACACCTTTACAATCCTTTTGTAACATTTAAAAACACTTGTCCTAAAGTTTTTAAAGTGATTTTTTTATGATTTTTCTGTGGAACTTTCACTTTATGTATGCTCTTCCTTCGCGACCTTGGGAAATCTTAGGAATCAAAACAAACTGTAAACTCCCTTTCTTGATATAAGCTCGATAAAATGGAAAATTACTAACTCATTGTCTACAGGACCTAATGCTTGTCAAATAAGAGCATCGAAACACAACACAAGACTACTAATACACGTGTTTGCATGTAGGTTGCGAAATGGTGTGCCACTTAAAACCACATTTAAGTTAAAAAGATAAAAACACACCATTTCCTTTCACACTTTGTATTACAGTTTTGGAAAAGGGAACATCCCTATCTCGTTGAATCGAACATAACCCCTTTGGCTTAACACCTTAAGCTACAAAAATGGGGGTGGTTCTACAAACCCTAAAGTAATCCACCGCTGAGTAACCTTGTGGATGAAATAGGAAGCGCTCTGCTTACCCACTTGACTAGTTTCTCATTGTGAGGTTAGTGTTACAAGTTTCTGTATGACGACCCCAAAGAGTACATGTGGATGTATTTATTGCCAAATTTTCTTGAAGGGGGTAAAGTAAACCCAAGATACTCCAAATTAGCCAGTGTAACTTTTTTTGTAAATCAAGCTCGATTAGATGGCTTGTAACACATAGTTGAGAGATATTGTTAGGAAAACCATTCTATCTTAGAGCCTACTTTTCTAGTCTAGTGTCATGTTAAGCCATCAAGAAGTGACAAATTACTAAGAGTTTGAACCTTATTTCTTTTGAACAAGGAAAAAATCCCACGTAAACTAGATCTAAGTGTATTTCATCACAAAATTGATGATGTCTCACTTAGCTTAGTTTCATTCTCTCCTTCGACGAGGTGAAACTCTACCCATGGGCACTTAGCTAGTTTCATCTCTTCGATCTATACCTTTGTGTTCTTGTTGCCCATCCGGGACAAGAGAAGGCATATTTTGGGGTGATATCATAGATAGTGTTCACCACTTTTTTGTTTGTTTACGCTCATCCATGTTTGCGGCTGAGTTGTTAAATGTCTAAAGTGTGTGGATGCATCCTTATATCTTTGATGGCCACTTGATCTCAATTTCAAGATCATCATAATAGTTAGGATTGATTCATCATTTGATCTCCCTTTGATGTGTTACCCTTTGTCTCAACATAATTAAGATACTTATGTCATGTCTCTTGTAAACATGATCTAAGTTTCTTTATTATGTCGTTATGCTACCCACATTTTTGTAAATCCTTAGTATACTTTGACTTAGTTTGATTTAAAACATTTTCCAAAATATTGAATAATTTCACTTACTTTGTTTGCATTGTTTTGCTACCACTTTGACACTAATATCTTGCTTCTCCATGAATCTTGATAGATGTGTACAATTGGTGGGGTTATGCGTCTTACATTTGTAAACCTCACCCTTTAACATTTATGACTTGTTGGTTGTTGAAATTTTTGTGGTATCCTTTGATTGGGAATCACATCTACCCTTTGTTCATATTTACACCTTTTTCATTTCGAGCTTGATGTAAGTATTGACATTATGTTGATAATATTTGCATCGAACTATCATTTTGCACACACATTTTACATAGGGTGAATTTCCTTATTGATTGGCTTTGTGTTTCACACTTACATGACTGTTCCTTGTGATCATTCATTTGGAAAAATTGTTTTTGAGGACAATCCCTTTTGATCTCATTGAGATTACATCATCACAATGTCTATTTTCCCTAGACCTTCTTTGGAAAATCACAAAGGCATATCCATACTTACGCAATGTCTAGTTGGATGTCATCATGCTTCCTTAAATCGACGTGTCACTTCCTTCACTTTGAAGGAGTTTTATCATACTATCTAGGTCTAGGCATTTGTACCTAAAAGACACCAAAAATGACCAATTATCGTGTGGTTCTTCATGCTTACGACAATACGAAACCTAGGTTTAGGCATTCAAATCAAAATATGCCCATTACAACTAAACCTCGTTTGGTTCTTTGCACTAGAAGGCCCACACGGAACCCTGTTCCCCACCTTCAGCTCATAGTCATTGGTATGGTTTAGATGCTTCTGATCTCAATTATTATTTAGGTTCCCCTTACTCCTCTTCGATTCGGATCCATCTCTTGTTTGGATTCCCCCTCTTCTTCTAAATATTTGGATCCCAACTATGGTTCGAGATACCCTAGATCAAATCTTGAATCATTGTCCTCCCTTTCTTCATAGTACCTTTGTTCCAAGTATCCTCAATGATGTCTTCCTCCTTTGAATACTTGTGCGACTCCAAGTTCCATCGATCGAACATATAATTTGGTTCTTGAGTCACGGTCCTCCCTTTCTTTGTAGGACCTCCTTCATTAGTCATCTCAAAGACCTCTTCCTCCGTCAAAAATTTCCACGAATTGGATTCCCTCTATTCAATCATCTATTTTTACTCCTACGTCACAACTTAATGAATGGCTATATTATCCTACTTTCCTACCTACATTGTTTCGTCTTCTAGAAAACCAATCTAAGTCCATACCCAAATCATCCATTCATAAGATGTTTGCCACCAAACCTATATCGTCTCTTGATTCTTCTTCTACTATCATTCCAACTTCAATACCTCTTCGAGTCCTTGAGCCCTTTCAATCATATCATACCATTTTCTCATCCATCCTCTAAATATCAATATCTACAATCACATCAAACCATTGGGAATAATCCATGTGCTAAGATATATTTTCAAAGCACTATACAAAATCTTCATGGGAGTGATAAAGTCAAGCCTTCCCCTCATCTACATCATTGAAAATATTCATCTTCTTCACAATCAATGTTCCTTGCTTATCGAGCCCATTTCTTCTAGTCAAACTCCTATATTCAAAGAACAAAAACCTCTACTGATTGATTTCTCTCAGGATGAAGGAACAATAATACTACATGAAGATATCCCTTTACAAGGATTATTTCTAGAACTCGATACGCTCGTGTATGGGGAGGAAGAATTTGATTCCTTTTATTAGAGCGTAGAGGAAGAGCCTAAGGTCATGGAACTTGATACTTCTTATGGCATTCCATCTTCACCTTCCTATGATCCCGATGAGATGTTGGGGTCTCAAATTGATCCATGACCTATCTTATCATCTCTAAATCATTCATTATCTATCATCATTCCTCAATCAAAATCTCACTTTGGGTCACCGCCGAGTAGCTTGTCATCTTCTTCTATCCTGGAGCCACCCCTAGGTATTCCTCTATTTTCTACTTATGGGTCACCTCCTGGTAGCCCATTACCTTCTATTCTTGGGAGACTTACTATTAACCATTCATCCTCTTCCGTCTACATGGGACACCATCATCTTCTATTCTTGGCCCATGTCCTCGTAGCCCAACTTCTTCCATCTTATGGCCATACTCTAGCAACCCTTAGTCATCTTCTATTAGTGGCTCACCTCCCGTAGCCCATCCTCTTCAAGTCTTGGACCATATCTTATTCTTCCATCAAATAATCCTTCTACCAATGACCAGGGCAAGCCCGCCATCATTTATCTCCTTCCTATCATCAATCATAAATGTTCACTCTATTCTCCCACTTCTTGGGATCAAAAAATTCACACGTCACACTTATAAGAAACCCGAACAGTTTCTTAATCAAACTCATGTCAAAACATCCAAGAGCTCCAATGTTCCCAACACTTCTAATGATCTTAGGGTTCAAAATCGACACGCTTCAAGAACACACACCAACTCAAGCATCAAGTCTGGCATAAAGCGCATAAACCTCTGACAGGGAACTCAAGATCCCGCATACAAAATCCATGTTTTAGGATAAATCACATTCATTTGTTGAGTATGAGCTCACCATGATCATTGAGATTGGAGATAATATGAATCTTGATAAAAAAACACGCCTAATCTCCCTTATCAAGGAAGTCACAAACATTATTGTTGGATCTTACCACACAGAGTGACTTTGTTAGTCCCACCTTTCCAAAAACTATCAAAAATCAAAAATTAAAAAACAAATGAAAAAATACAAAAACATGAGAAAACATTAAAAATCAAAGGTTCAAAGATCAAACATTGTAATCAAGTATTGTGTGCATGTCAATGTTTCTTTCTTCCCTTCCTTTCTATTCTTACCGTAAGTCTTCCTACAATTTTCATCTCTTCGGTGATATTTTGGTTAGCCTATTTGCACGTATTTTGTGACATTTATATCTATTATATATGTTTGAACCTTGTCTTTTATCACCTTGGTAAATTAAATAACGAATGACCTCTTAGAGATCCTATTACATTCAAAATCTAATAAACTTGTTGGGAAGAAATTTTAGACATATTTGTTGACACTAGCCAATGTCATCATCACAATCACTTCCACCTCTTTCCATCAAGCCATCAAGTGGTTCTTAACCCCTTGTCAAATAAGAGACTTGAAATAAGTTTTCGAAATGAAAAAAATCAAAATTAATCAAAAGTCAAAAGCTAAAAGCTACAAAGCAAAAAAATCAAATTGATATGTTAATCTCTCTTGGGGTATTTTCAATAATCTCTATTGGGACTATGAACACCCAGATCATCAAGAGAAAATGTTGCGATTAGAATCAAATACATCTCTGTCATGGCTATGGATGATCACTGGGCAAGGAGCAATGTACGAGTATCCTTCCACCATCCATTCAAAAAATCAACTATCGAACTATATCATTCCTACACATTGGCTAGGGTGTCCTCACTTGCTTTTCTATTAAAGATTTCCTATAAGAGGTAATAAATTCCACGTACACTTATTGGATCTCTACGAGTAAGCAAGATTAGTATGTTACCAAATGTCTTGTTTTGGACCTTGTTTAGACTCTTGCTTTAGTCCTTATCTTGTCTCAAGATTTGTACTTTTAGCTAATCACTCCTTCATTGCGAGGCTTCTAAGATACATTCATAACATTTATTGTTCTTCTACTTCATTTAGAACATCCATGTGTATGGTATTTCCTTTTGTTTTCCATTTTTTAGACACCTTTGTCCCCTTTCACAAAAATAATCTTCCACTTCCTATCAATCATGTGATTTTAAGCCAACTTACACTTTGGGGAATCCTTTCTTCTTCCCAAAACTTCATTGGTTTACTTTCATCATCATGTTTAACCTATCCATAATGGCCTTGGTTCCCGCTTCTACACGTGAAGAGTTTTCCTTGGAATACTCCTACCTAATCGTTGGGCATTCTCACATATTCACCTTTCTCGTACTCAACGTGGCCATTTACCCTTGTACATCTCATCTATCGCTAGGGAATCCACATTTCTTTTTATTCCTATACATAGTTTCAAATCTTTTGAAAAGAAAAAAATCAAATATGTTATAAAAATCATAAAAACATTCAAATATGTTTCAAGAAACATCAAAAGCAATATAAACCATCCTACAAAATGTCTCTCTTTGGTTCTGACCTATTCATGTGTGTGACTCGTGGATCATCTTGATCTACCTCCATCAACCAAAGCTAAGTTGCTTATTATGTCCTAACTCACGGGGCATAATGAGTTTCACAATCTTGTGTCGTAGTGCACAATTGCTTTATCATTGGACCCAAGTGTCCTCCATTATTCCCCTTGCATGTATCCTTGCTTGGGGCATCATCATAACCCTTTTAGTTAATTCACATAGGTTGGGCGAATCAAGCTCGATAACAAAAACATTGTACTTGTTTCTTTGTTAGGTTATCTTGTTTACTTTCTCATATTGCATTGCATTACTGTATGTTTCATAGAGTTAGGAATATTTTATTTTCTGTACTACATTGCATTTTGTATGTTGTATGGAGTTGGTGTTTTTAGCAATGGACATTTATTCGTATATGGATTTTCATGTCATATTATTCCTTTGTTCATTCATTTTTTTAATAAGGACTGATGAGGAGGATTATAAGAAAAATGATGATTAAAAATTGTTGGCACTAGTTTGTGAATAGCTCAATATCCCTTTTTATTGTTGTTTCCTCATCTTCTCTTCACATTATTTCTTTTTTTCTCTTTTTGATCATTGATCGAGTTATTCTATCACCCCATCGGGAATTGAGGGTGCATCCTTCATTCTACTCATTTAGGTTTTATCCCTTTACAAGTTTCTACTTGTTTATGCTTATTATTATCTTTGAAGTGAGATCACTTACGTCACCCCAAAGAGGGGAAAATGTAGACACTTGTAGTTTGATCAAAGAACTATTATTACTAATATTGCACTAACTATTCTACTCCTCGTAAATTGACGACATACCGTCAATTAGACCTATCTAAATCCCCTCTTTTGACCCCCTTTTGGTTGTATTCCTCTTATAAACCAATTAAACAGGTTATTATAGCCTCGTTTTGGCTAAACCATCTTCTCACTCTCTTACTGGACCACTTCTACTAGCTTCCTGACTGTCAATCCATTTCATTGGATTTATTAGACCTCTCATAACCCTCTCAAAACCCTAATTCCTCTATAAACATGATTAACTACCATAACCTAGGTTAATTACCCTAAACCATTGATCAACCTCCTCTAAACCTAATCAAATCTTACTTTGACTTGCTAATTAACTTATTGAATCCTTTCTAATCCCATATGCACCTAATTTTCTCCACTTTCCCGAATGGAAAACTATAAATAGGGTTATACCCCCTCTCATTTCTAAGAATTCTCCCTCTTCGTAACATAAACTATAGCATTTTTCTTAGGGTTTAGAGCTTATTTCATTTCTTTCATTGAGCTATTACTTTTTCCATTGAATACACACAAACATTGAGTAAATGGGAAGAACCATTTTCCTCAAGCCATTAATGGTGAGCTCCCATTCTCATAATCAAAATTGATTGCTTATATTTTTTTGGTTCATTTATTTTGAGATTTTAAGAATAGAGGATAGTTTCATTTGTTAAGTTTTCTTGTTTACTTCAAGTTTAATGTATACAAAGGATGAACCCTTATTTATTTCTTATCTGATGGTCCATTGATAATTTTTTTCAAAGCCTTTGGGGTTTCTTTAGAGATTCTTACCCCATGTCCATGGCTTTTGCAAAATTTCATTGAACATAGGCTACACAAGCATAAGTGACTCGGGTTGATCACATAGTTACATTTCCAACTTATATTTCATTTCTAGATGCTTCTCATTCATCCTCACCTATCGGTTATCCGACATTGCATGTTGATGATCCTATCTCATGGAATATTTATTCCTAAATATTTATTTGATCTTTTGTAGAGCCATAAGCTACTAACACTTCACTACATTCTCATCTAGATGATAAAGGAATTCCTCCTCCACTTTCATCTCCACATGATATTTATACTAGCACCATCCATGAGTCACTCCCATCTATCAGTTCTTCTTCTCCTTCTATTTCATCTCCTCTTATTCCATCATCCATGCCTATCATTTTATCTTCTCTGATAGTTATATCTCCATCAGTCACCTCATTTCCTAAGGATGTTTCGATGCCGATTACCATCGCTATGGATATTCCACCTATATCGTATACTAAAACTTCTTCGGCACCTAAACCTAGTGTGCATTGAACATCGGAACCTCCTCCTTTACCACCACTTAACATTACCATTTGTGTGATAAATATAGTTTCTTCTATACCACTTGCTAATACTACTGCTATGATTCCTTATCGTGGGCTTGTCTAGTTTATGGATGGTGCTCTATCACCAATACCTTCACATGAAATTCATACATTAGTATGATTTCCATTCACTTGCACAATATTCAACAAGGACTCATAATTGGGGTATATTTCATATGATCTTACTTGTGATCACACTATTTGCACACATGAGGGACTAGTTCATTTTGATTTTACTTTTTAGGACCTCTATCCTACACCACACACTCCTACTATTTATTATGGATTTGTTCACATTACTGTTGCTTATGGTTTGCATATCTTTCATCTTATGGTCTATCTCACACACACTCATCATTATTTTTACTCACATTAGGTAAATCATTGCTTGATTATAGGAGTAGTCTAGATATTGACCATATAGAAATTTCGCTCCCTATTCCTTTTGGAATCATTTTCATATGCAATATTTCTTTCCTAGGTTATACATAGAATCTTACTCATTGGTATGCACATGATTGTCCTCTTCCTCCATTTTTTGATGAGGAATATGCCATGGGTATGTATAAATTTTTCCTCAATGGATCATTATGTGATCAACCAAACACTATTGCTTATCAAGCTACTAATTCTTATCCATTTGATTATAACTCAGAGTACGATGATCTTCTCAATGACTTTACATTATCTTATTACACACACTTTGGGGGCATAACATCTAATAAATGCCTTGTTGTACCATATTTACATATTTCTTCATTACACTCTTAACATTCTTACATACCTCATCTTACGCCTACCTCGTCTTGGTATAGTCACATTAATCGTTCTTCCATTTTTCTACATTCACAAGGCATATCCATCATACATTATATCCTCATTACCCGATGATGCACTCTTGTGCTTTAGTTCACACTTGACTATTTTGGGCTTACTACACAACAATCACACACACTTCACTATAGGCATTAAATATGTTACTTTATCGAGATATTATTCCTTAAATCCTATAATACTTATCTTCCATACTTGCATTATTCATGTATCACCATACCTTACATACTATTCATTTTACACAATACACTTTTACACATATTCTACATATTATACTAGTCTTCGTACTATATGAATATAGCATAACATCATTCTCGCATACTACATTACTAGTTCCTCTACATACATGCGATTTTACACATTCTATACCTTTGGTTTTCACATTCAACATATCAATATATTCACATGTTCTATTCACCTTGCATTTTACACATTCTATTCATCTTGCATTTACATTCTGCACATAACATACTTACACATTCTACTCATCACATGGTCGTCACCTATACTATATCATTTTCTATGCACCACAATCATTACAATATTACATACTTTATTTCCTTAGTCTATACTCAATTGTCGAGGGTTTACAAATCAAATGGACCATCAACTCGCCACATGTTTACAATTTGACCTTTCATCATGTGACATTTCCAACTTAGTGACATACACTTTAGGCTAAATCGTCACCTATTCTATCATTTTGTAGTGGTATACACCTTAGGTTACATCACCACTCCCTCCTTTCATCTTGTAGTGATATACGCTTAGGGCTAAACCATAACTCATCCATTCATCTTATACTTGATATACGCTTAGGATAAATCATCACTTATATGTTCATCTTATCGTGATATCCACATCAGCTATAGGGTTCACAAAGACACCATTGCTAGGTCATATCTCATCACTACACTTAAAAATTCATCCCAGCACATTAGACACAACAAGCACTACTCGGCCATTTCATGATGATGCACTCACGTTTACGGTTAATTCTTGAATGTTTAGGGGAAAAAAAGAACCTTGTTGCATACATTTCCATTCACTCGGGGGCATGTAGCTCCTATCACTCCATCTTGCATTCCTTTTTATCCATCCACAACATATTGCATTACCTTGGGGGAATTTAATCTTGTTTACTAGTGTTTTATATGATCACATTAATACATATATTATATTGATTTATTCTATTTCGTTATCTATACCATCCACAAATGCACATTCACATCTTTATTTAGTTGTGATCGCAGATACATATATTTTTCATGAAAAATAGATGGCCACCTTCTAGCATTCCTACAATGATCACTTTGGGCATCCAAATTCATCTCTTTTAGGTGCTATTGTTTCATTTTGTACTTTGTACTTTACATCACTTGGTTATTCACACTTTAACATATTGGTTATTTCTCTAACATTATAATGGTGTTCCATGTAAAACACTTTTTTATAGGATTACATGTTTCCATGACTACTTATTTTGGTTTTTGTACATATCTTCCTTATCTGTTTCTTGTATACGGGCTTTACCATATGTTATGTGTGAACACTTGTTATTTTTTAACGACCATGATGGCCTTGTGTGTCTTGTGACATTGTGAGTGATGTTCCATGATCGAAACCAAATTTTTGTGTCTTACTTGTCTTCTTGTGTGTCTCGCACTAATTTTCTTGGTAGCTTTTACATTATTTGTGTAGATTACACATTATCTTATACATGCATGCTTGATAAAACTAACACTTTTCTTTGGCCATAATTTTTTTATGTGCCTTGGTTTCTACCAAGTGCATTTCCCTCCCCATACAAGGTAGAGTTACAAATTACATGCGGCTCATCCTCTTTAGGGGCCGTATTCTCCTATCAATGACATCACATGTGTCCCTAAAGAGGGGGCCTCATTTTAGGTTTTTACATACTAACACGTAGATTATGCCTTTGTTCGGTTCAATTATATATAGCAGTGGCTTGGACCATTCTACAAACCCCATACACAACAATGTTTACAGGACATGGTTATATTTAGAATTTTGGGAAGTAGTTACTGGCTTGGAGGTTACATTTGGTGTACCTCTCTACTACTTCAAAGAGTGGCATTGGATCTCCCACAAAAAGAGGACAGACATAGATCTCTTCACGCACAATTCAGGGAAGCATTCATAGGAAGGATAATAATGAAACTTTCTCCCTAAACTTCTTCGACTAGGGTGGCGTGAGATCTCCCAAAAAACTCACAATACAGGATATCATTCTACAATCTCTTTCTCAACATGGACCAGTGCACATGTTCCATTTACATTTTCCATTTAAATTTTCATATTTTACATTTACATCCTTTCATATACATACTTATTTTACATTTACATTTCTTTACACATACCTACATACATATTTGACTACTTGATCATTTTCTCCACGTAGGTCGACCATATGAGAAACACGCAATTAAATGGGGAAAGAGAAAAACAACATCAACAACAACACTTCACGACATAAAACCCTTTACTAACCAAGTAGGTATATTACACACTATAGCAGCTACACACGTGTTTTTCCCTAGGTTCACTCTCATCACTTTTTCCTTGCGCATTTTTCATCTTTAGTTTTCACACTCCTCTATCTATTTGCCATTCCATGCTTCATCTAGTTATTTGACATGTTTCTACTACACTATTCATGGACATCGGTAGACATCTCTATCTACTTTATGTTACTAAACCATCTGCTCACAAAAATAAAGTGGGAGAAAAATTTAGTTACAAAATCATGCATTATACATATTATTTATCTTGGTCTCATACTACTATTCGAAGGTTCTTGAGTGAACAATGTACTAGTTAACCCCTATCTTTTGGCCATATTTTTTAATTTTATTTCTTCATTAACAACCTCTTACACCCATAAGCCCGATCGCTTCCATCATCCCATGTTATTTTAGCATCGATTTGGGGCACCCAGATTAGTATCTTGAGATCTAATGGGCTCCCTGGTCTCCAAAGGGCACCCCATTCCCTTTACACATTCCCCTTACATTTGGGCTCTTTTTATCCATTTTACATATTTATTTTTTTCGAGGTCATCCATTTCAGGCTTAATTACAAGATTAGAACAAGAGAACCCTATAAATATAAAGTTATGATACCATAATGAGGGACGTAGCATTACTTACTACTTTCACTCATCTAGAGTTACATCCATCAATTACATTGGAGATCACTTGTATTGACCTAGCTCCATTATCAAGGCACAAGGTTAGGACATATGCATCATACTTCATAGGGGAGGTATTCTATTCTATTCCATGCACACATTTGATTTCATTTTCTACACATAGTTATTGTTCGTTACTTCACAAACTATTTGGAAAAACAACAACCTAAGGATTTTTCACACACATCGTGTACATATAACTACACCTGTCCGAGATGTATTTCGGTGATTAGTTAATAAGTCCACAATTGTGGCAACCGAGGTCATCTTAACCCTTTATATGATTTTTTTGTTTTTAGGGTTTGATGCTTGTTTTAGGGTCTTCTAGTTTTTCTTTCATCTTGGATTATTTGAAACATCGAAGAGGCATGAAAACACTTATACAATACACATCGAGGGTTCTAGATCACCTCCCATACATGTGGAGATCAGTTCCAAATCTTATGCACGAGACCCTGTGGTGCCATGATTATAGACCAGAGTGCACACAGATGCCCCAGGTCCCTCTCTAAGTGCTCCAGTCCAGCTAGATCCTCCAGATCCATCCTTTTTAGGAATTCTACATAGTCATTCCCGATTCTCTATTTTCCAATCTTCACTGTGACACCATTCTCAGTGAGCATCTATTATTCAACTGAGTTCTTTCATCTTCCTTCTTGCACATTAGGGTTAGCATTTCCTTTTGCATAGTTACTTAGATCATTTACATACTTCCTTTATCGTATTTATTTACTTTATTACAACTATTCATAGCTTAGATTAACTATCCCCACACTACATAGTTAGTTCATTTTTATTTAATCAAATAACTAGTACCTACGAAGATGAGAATGAAAACCATAAATACCAACCCCAAATGTCGAACATAGAACCAAGAGTGATGGGGACTAGGGGCCCCAAGCACCCCAATCCCTATCTAGGAACCTTAGTCAAAGTCTAGTGATGACACCGAGTCGAACTAATAGATAAGACACCCCGATACCCGACCATAACTATACGAGTGAGTGAAAAATGTACGGGACAATAAATGAAAAATACCAACAAGAAAAATGATTGGACAATGGAATGGGTAATCATTGAATACTTTTCTTACACAAGATCCAAATATAAAACAACATACTTTGTAGTATAATAATAGTAGTAATTGTGTGATTTTGTGACTACATTTGACACTACTTTATGTTGGTGAGTGAAACATTAGTAACATAAAGTAGTTATACATGCATACCGAGAGAAATTTGGAGAATCACGTGCTATAGAAGAATGCATGGATTTGGAAGAAGAGCATGCTAAATGTGAACATATACCATGATGAACCATGAATCAACATGTTGATCTATACAACATAAAGAGAGATGTAAAGCGTGATGAAGTGACCTAAAAAAGAGTGAAAATTGTAATTTTGAATGATTGATGATTTCAAATTGTAGTCATAAAATAATTCACTTTAGACATTATTTATCATGGTCTTATACTACTATTTAGAAGGTTCTTGAGTGACGAAATTACTAATTAATTCCATCTTTAGGCCATCTTATTTTACTTTTATTTAGTAATTCCCACACGTTTTTATATACACGCCCGATATGTTTCAGAACTTTCCTATCACTTTAACCTAATCGGGGAATTGAGTCCTATAATTGAGTGCCACGGTGTCACCTAGGGTGCCCCAATCCTTTTTCTACTTTCTAGACACTTTTTTGGATCTTTCTATCCATTTTTCATCCTTATCTTTTTCCGAGTCAGCTTTGTCGAGTTAATTACAAAATTAAATCAAGAGAACCATATAAATATCAATTTATGAGACCATAATGACAGTCCTAATGTCACTTACTACTATCGTTCCATCTAAATTTGCATCCATTGCATCACTTGCATCCACATAGTTCCATGCATCAAGGTTAGGAGATTTTTATCAAAACACACCTTATATGAGGAGGGATTATATAATTTTCCATGCAAACATGATATTACATTTTCTACATTTAGTTATTACTCACTATTTCACATAGTGCAACTAGTACAAGAGTACATAGGGTACAACATGCACACACATACCAGAACTACATTTTGGTTTGAAATGTAGTGCAATGCTTGATTTAGTAATCCCACTCTTGTGGCGGTTGAGTTTAGTCTCGACCCATTTAGTTTTCATCCTTATTTTTAGGGTTTTGATACGCATTTTCCTCTTTCGGTCTTCATTTCATCTTCCATTATTTGATAGATTTGGTGTAGTTTATCAAATCCAATGCAATAGATAGTGAAGGTCATAGGTCATCTTCCAACCCTATAAGAATCAAGTTTTTATCTTTTCGAGACCATAGCGCATATTCCTGCATACCAAGGTGCCCCAGTACCCTCCTAGGCACTCCATTCTACTCAAATATTCAGATCCACAATTTTTGGGACCACCGTGTAGTCATTCTTGTTACTAGAATTTCCATTTAGACCTATGACACTCTACAATAGTCATCTATAATAAGACGAGTTCTTTCAACTTTATTCTTACACATTAGGGTTTCATTTTTATTACTTGTATTATTTAATCACTTCATATTATTTTACTGTATTTATTTATAATGTTTATGTCCTCCTAAATTATATTAACTATTACTATAATTCTCCTATTTTAGTTAATTTTAGTTTATCATTTTGGTGAACTCCGAATTATGAATTTTCTCTTCCTTCTTTTAATTTATGCCCGTTACATGTGGAGTTCATTTTGGATCTCTTTAGTATTGTGAGATCCCTTCGATTACAATCGTACTTCGAGGTCAATGGCTGATACCACCACCTCCTTGGCTTAAAATACTTTTGATAGTTACATCCGAATTCCTCGAATGAAATCGAAGCCTCTGATAGTGAAAAATCCTACGATGAAGACACCAATTTTACCAAGAACAAATTAATGTTATTAATGATTTTTGTTAATCTTTGCAAAACACCACTCATCTTCCACATGTCCTATATGCTTTAATTTTTGGCTCAACGATCTTGGGAAAATTCCACTTCATGTCATATTTTATTCATCTTTTATGGTCTTGACTCCACCTCTTTATGTTTCTGCTCCCTATTCTTACAACTGATTCTCCCATAAGACAACTTGTTACTCCTAATATACAACTCATATCTTCTTCAAACACTCCTAATTTAACATATTTTATATCAGGATTTGCAAAATCAAAATCACCAAGTCCAATTTGCACTTCTTCGGATCACCATCTCTTAATTCTACCTCTTTTTTACATACCCGTTCATACCAACCATTTCCCCTTATGAATTTCCACCCATAATTCATCTCTCCCAATTTTCTCATTTTCAAAGGCCATGGTGACCCACAAGAGGATCTCCGCACCTTTCATGTAGCATGTCTTGATTATGCGGATGATCATACAATTCTCGCTAAGAGTTTTCTTTTTAGTTTACAATATTATACAATGCATTGCTTCTATGACCTACCTATCCAAATCGGTATAATCTTTCATGCATCTCGCTCACACCTTACTTACACATTTTTCTATCAATATTAGCTCTAAGATTTCTTATGGTCAACTATCATAGCTTAAGCAAGGACCTAATGAAAACTTATCGATTATGTCTTGTGTTATAAACAAAACATAGCTAAGATGACTAATGTCCTTGTAGATTTCGAGCTTCAAGATGTATTTATTCATAGTCTGCTACCACAAATTTAAGAGAGTGTTCTTTTAGAGAAATATTCATTGTTCGACCAACTTTTTCACACTCTCAAGATTTGTGAGAATAATCTTCTTTCCATAGGAAAAATTAAATATCAGGAACCAGATTTTCCTCCACTCTCATTCTAAGTAAACCACCATTCAAAATTTTTACACCTAAAAATATGAAAAAACAACCTACTATAAATTTCATCTCTAGGGAGCTTTGACCTCAACCATACAAATGTGATCTTACTAAGCTTAGTAAACAACCAAGCATTTTGTTATAACAACTTATGGAAAGTAATCTTATTACCTTACCATCACCTCTAGAACTTGATCCAAAGAGACCTAAATGATGTAACTTTAATGAAAATTTTTATTTTGATGATCACCAATGTGTAGGAGATTCCACTGATTGGTGTTTTTGGTTATGAAATTTCATTTAGGATTTGCTTGACAATGGCCAAATTGAACTTCCAGAAGCTATAAATTCAACACCTCTCCATGAAAATCATAAACTTAATATTTTTAACAAGCCATTACCCAAACATGATACAAAACTGACTAATCACTCGACTAATTATGTTGCACCTTCCCCATCAGGAGCTCTCGACTTCTTAGTTTCTAACACGGAATATTTTCCACAAGTTATTTATTTTTCTAACACTTACTATCATGCTACATTTACATCTAATCATTTATACATCCACACATATATTGACTCAACCACTATCAACAATACTAATATTGATCCATCATGGCCCATTAGCACCTATTCTATGTCGATCCTTTCGGATATTGGCTACCCTCAATCACAAATCAAGTATTTTGGTGCCATTTTGAGCTTACAAGGTGTTGCCCTAATAATTCAAATCTATGTTTTCTCAAAAAATGTTTAATTTTTGAAATAGTTTTCTACACTTGTCCCCTCCAGTTGAATGTTTTAAAAATGCTCACAAACTTGTTATTTTACCCTAATTTGAGAGAAAAATCCATGTGTGCCTTGTTTGTGCACTAATTTTTCCAAATCTGTAGGGTCTGCCATTTTTTCCTTTTGCCCGATCGTAAGAAATCAAAATTGATCGATTCATACTTTTATGTAATTGAAAATCCAATCCCAATATCGAAAATACCTTAAAATCATGCTAAAGTTGCTTCAACATTGAAAAATTTGTCGTCCTTGGTGAAAAAATCAAATTCTAGGGCATCCATGGCATTTTCTGTATCTTGACGGTTAGACGGGCATCATTTTCCTATCAATTTCTTCCTCAAAGATGCATTGGAAATGTGGCAGCTTCTAATTGGCCAAGGAGAAGCGGGGAGTGTTTTAACTTAAGATTTTTGCCTTTTTGGCAAAAGGGGCAATTTCGGGCCCAAAGCTCCACTTTTTTCAAACTTGCCTACGTGGCATGTTTTGATTGGCTAAAGAATTGGGGGTGGTCAGTTTTCCTTCGAGATTTTTGACTTTATTTTGAAAAAATTTAAAGTCAAAAAATTGCTCGAAACCCCATAACCATTAAGGAATGGACACGTGTCCTAAAAAATCAAAAAAGGAGGAGCAGGCCGATGAGAGACTTAGAGTTTTTTAGCTCTGTTTTTCTAAAGTTACAAAATCATTTTCAGTGCCGCTCCAATCAGAGGAGGACACATGGAAAAAATTTTGGTAGAGGGGATGCGGATGGCGGAAAAACTTAGTGAATTTTTGTGTTTTTGGGTGAAAAGTTTAAGGTGAAAGTTTTTAGCGCGGCACCGTGGCCAATCACAAGTGGACACGTGTCCATGAAAATTTAGAATGGGGGAAGATTTCTTGGTGACTTAAAAGTTTTAATTTCAAATGGATCAAAGTCAAAAATGGGGCCGAAGTTTCGCAACCAATCAGAAGGGGACACATGTCCTTAAAATTAAAAATGGAGGAGTGGGTCGATGAAGGACTTAGTGCAATTTTTTTCTTTTTGGGTCAAACGAAGCAAATGTTGTGATGAAGCCCGCATTTTCGCAAAGGGAGAAATTTGTATGCTAAGGGGATAAATGGAGTTTTGGGGTCTTTTAAGTTTTTTTGCCTTTTTGGCAAAATGGTTTAAAGTTAAAATTATGAGTGCATCCTGACCAAGTGAAAATTTGAAGGCTTGTGTGGAAGCGCGGGCTACAGGTGGAAAAGGGGAAATTTTTCCTTTTGGAAAAATAAGTTAAAATTGTGAAAAGGAAGCATGCCCCCAGCCAATCCAAGTGAGACACGTGGCCAATTTTGAAAGTCAAAGGAGAGCGCGGGCCACCGGTGAGTTTTGAAATTTTCAAATTTTGCGAGGAGGTATGATGGAAAAAAGAGAGACATGGTCCCGTAGGGAATCGGTGAGTGACACGTGGTAGGGATAAAATCAAGAGTTTGAGCCCGAGAGCGTTTGGGAAAATTTTCATTTTTCCAAAAAAGGAGGTAAATGTGTAGAATTGTCCCGTGTTTTCACTGGGACCCACATTTTGGACACGTGGCGGCCTAGGAAGGAGGCGGGAAAAATGGAGAAATGTTCCAATTTTTCAAAAGGTTATAAAGTGAATATTTTTAACCCTGGGCCCAATCCAATCATATTGCACCATGTGTCTGGATTTATCAAAAAATTAAAAAAGTGACCCAAGCTTATTTTTAAGTCCACATTTTCCACGTGGAGGGCCAGGATTAAAAGCCGAGATCAAATTGACGTTACCTGTCGCGCTGCACCATTTTGGCTGCCATGGGAGCTCCAGGAAGCTTGGAATTGTGAATTTTGCATAATATTTCATCAATTTTTGGTGATTCCATGTCGTTTTGGCCTTCCAGGATCATTGGGATAACTTTCATGACTTAATTTGTTGATCTGCGATGTTTTTGAAATAAATTTTTCCTAATCCATCTAAACACGTGAAACGTCAAATTTGAAAGTTACAGAGGTGGTTTTAAAAGGTGAAAAGTTGAAATGATGAGTGGAAAGGCATCTGCATGCCTTGATGATAAAAAATGTGCCTCCGGAAGGATAATGATTCGAATATTTGTAATGATTTAACCTTTTTAAACACCTACCATTTTTGGTTGCAAGTCTATTAAAATTCATTTTCAATTAATCATGAGGATTTCTTGTAACAAACTTGGTCTATTGGCATATTATTTGGTTAAGAAAGAAGTCTCCAATGTGGAAAGAGATATATAATGCATTTTTAAGAAATGTAAAGGTCGAGAAGTTGAAAATCACAAGCAAATTCTCGAGAAAAAGCTCATCTTCTCGAGAAACCCGCCAAAGAACCAAGTTAATGTATTCTATGTTAGATCTTCATGTATGTGAGTTGGTTACAAGTGTATATCCATCACACATCTATGAGATTGTTCCTACAACTCTCCCCCCTACTAATGAATATAACAAGCTTTTGAATTAAATCTGTGTTATTTTGGGCAACATGATGGTTATTATCATTTTTGAATGTCTGCAAATAATTTTCTTAGTTCTTGTTGCAATTCTTGCATGGAAATATTTAAGAATCACACAGATCTCATCCTTATTGATAGTTTAGTTGCACTTGTAGTTTTGTTTTTCGGAAGAGCTTTCATCTAGCATTGAAAATAAGCAGTTTAAAATCACTCCACCTTCATTTGTTGATTGAGGTTACTTGTAAGCCTTTGGGGGTACCTTAGGCCTGATTTGATCAAATATTTTAATGCTTAATTGAGTCCTTCAATTCAAGCTTTTGTGTTGAAGTTTTCAAAGATTTTTGAAGAGTACAACCTAGGCTTCCATTTGTGCATCTTCTCGGTCTAAAATGGAACATTGGATCATGTTCCCCCCCTCAATGTGAAATTTCCACTTATTGAAATCAGGAACACTACAAACGGAGGCTCACCACACTGGAAGCACTAAAATCAAACTGCACACACACCTGTCACCAAAGCTGATATGCGGCCCCGTCGTTGGTGACTGACGAGAGGCGCTGATCGCCCTCCATCCTCTGTTGCCTCTGTCCTCCAGTATTCTGCTACTTACTTAGTGGATATGGAAATGAGGCTCATTTACAAACTACTAGGTGTCGGTTTCCACCGAAAATGCACCCCCCCACTTGGACGTCGCGTACAAGCGATAATGTGTCCAATAGTTGAAATGTGAGGCAATTTTTTTTTTTTTTTACAATATTTACGATAAAAAAATCCAATTAAAGATTGGATTTTTATGACTTTTTCACACTTCTGACTCAAATTTAACGACGAATCTCTTGACAATATGAAGACTCAAAGTTTGACTAACACTCTTGATTGACACCTAGAGAATACTAAATGACTAAAACTGACAAATAATAGAATAATAATTATTGACAACATGACTACACAATCAACAAAATATTTAAACACAAAATACCTATACACCATCAACTAACACCACCGAACACCTAATATTGATCTATATTATTAAATTGACTCACATATAAGTAGACACACTAATATAGATAAAAGTAATCTACACTTTTCTATATTGATTCAACTTTATAAAATGAGAATATAGACCACTTATCGGGAATGTTTTGGAATTTTTTCAACGGAACAAATGATGCCAGGTAGGAGTTTTGGTAGGCCGCTAAGAATTCCACAGCAACCAATGAATTCGATGTGCATCCAATGCAGGTAACAGTCATGGAAGCGTAGCGGTAGGTTACATGCACACCATTTGTAGGCCATAATTTCATCTCGAATCACATTTGCAGAGACCTCGTTGAGTTCCAGTTGTTCATGTGTACGAGGAGAAGAGCTCGCATGCCTGGATCAACACGTCTTTATGCCAAAATTAATTGAATGAGATCCTATAGTTTGGAGATCTGAACAAGGTGACTCCAAAACCAATACAGATTGGAGATCTGGTTGTTTGCTGTAGGATTTACCACGCCAATATTTTAGCTGGTCTATACTCCAATATATATACACCACGTGACAGATCAGATGCGTACACAACCCTTTTAAACCAATACCTCAAACAAGGTAGACACTTGTTAAATGTAAAAGACTGCCGCCTTGTTGGAGATTTGGAGAATAATGTGTGGCAGATCCATATCGCATATATGTGAACTCTGTCACTGAAGTACCAGACTGCTCAGGTATAAGGTTCTTCCAGATCACAGGCTAAAACTACATGCCGACTGCAATCTACAAATCAAATTGATTCTTCATCAGAGGAACATGATAAGCTATACACTCTGATACCAAATCTTGAAAACACACCAGATTTACACAGGAAATTAACACAAAATATTATTTTCTTCTTTTCTATATCAGAAACATCCACATCATACAAATGATTATATAGGAATTATATTTCCTATAATATAGGAAACCACTCACCTAAATTATACAAGTTGTTTTAACAACTCGTAACAACTCTAAAACTAATACAATACAAATAACATTGCTCACACATTAATATAATGGAGCACTAATATAATTATTTCCTAACAGCTGCTTGTAAGCCTTTGGGGGTACCTTAGGCCTGATTTAATCAAATATTTTAATGCTTGATTGAGTCCTTCAATTCAAGCTTTTGTGTTGAAGTTTTCAAAGATTTTCTCAAAGAGTACAACCTAGGCTTCCATTTGTGCATCTTCTGGTTGAAAGAACATCCTGATTGTTTGAAGCATTTTATCTGATAGTTGTTCAAGTATTGTAGAGGTTGTCAAAGATCTGATATATCCAAGTTTTTCTTGTCAATACCCCACCAAAAAATCATCTAAACAATAGATCCTACCCTGTACTACCCTTGATTTGCATTGTATACCCACAAAAGATCAAAATCCATTTGCAAAAGTATGCATAACAGATCAGGATTTCAATGTCTCTAGTAACCTTTGCCTTGTGTTGAAAACATACCCATATTCTGGAAGTGACAACTCATGAGAGTCAGATCTGGGGTGTTGATCATGTTTTCATCAAGGTCTTCCTCATAGAACTCAAGCAAGAGAAGGATATCTTCATCTCCTTCACCATTAGAAGGTTACAAAATAGGTTCTCTTACCTTGGTTGCAAGGCACAACCTAAAATAGTTAGGACAAGATCAAGTCCTATTAGAGTGCTATCCATCTCTCCACAAACCTGAGTGCTAGTTAGATCATATCCCCAGCTACAAATGACATACAACATGGTCTATCTATCTTCAAGCTTCATGCCATATCTTTGATGTTGCTCAACTTGAAAAGGAGAACAAATTTGGGTACCAACAGAGTATCCATTCCACAAACACTTTTGTGTTGTTAAGGTACATGTCACAGTTGAAAATCTTACCATGCTTGTCTCTTTCCTTTTTGGAAACAAATTTGAAGGATGTGACCTAATTCTAGTTCTTAATTTTATCCATCACTCTCAATATATCATATCTATGAATCACTTCGACTTGTTGGGGTTCATATTTTCACTTTGAATGAAAACCATAGTTAGGGGACAAAAAGTCCCTCCTCTTTAATGGGAGAGGTTCCCTTATTGAAAACAAGCCAAAATGCCTATGTACAAATGTACAGTTTTCATCGAAGTGTGGTTTTCTGATATCTCGAAATGTATTTTATGCTAGGAAGATCATCAACACAAGAGAATGGAAGACTTAAGGAGATAAGAGAGGCAGAGGAAGACAATACTTTCAGGGAAAAGAGATGGCAGAGAAAACCCTTATGCGTATTGAAAAAAAGAGATACAGAATAGAACCAATCACATTTATAACAGACATAATCACACAGACACAAAGTTCTTGAGATTACATCAAACATAACGTAAAGTTTCTAATTATAAAAATAAATGATTCACCAGGATTTGACAGAGGAAGAAAGAGTGTAGAGGAAAAAGAGGGAAAACTCCTGTATTGATTTCGTTTGATTCAATTTACAGTTCCAGAATATCAAAATTCCAACCCTTTATAATGGCAATTAGATGCCATTAAATAGACATCAAGAAATGGTTACAATAGTTATAAATTCATTCAATCATCGACAACCATTTGTATTCTTGATTTATGAAGAAACGCCAATGGTGGTAGAGGAAGAATCTCTAAAAAAATGGACGTTTAAATCAATTTGAATATGAGTCGTCAATCTTTACAACTTTAAATGTGAGCCATCCACGTGGAAGATCAAATAAAATGGGCCAGGGGGAAGCCATTCACATTTTGGAACTTTTTTGAGTTTTGGAAATTTTTCATATTTTTCTCTCGCCCACTTGCCAGTTGGACACATGACATAATGTGAGTGGCTACAGGGATGCTACTCTCTTTTTACAACCTTAACCTTTTCCACGAAAAGGCTCAAAAACACAAATTTTCCCGCCAGCCCACTTCTCTTCTGGCCATTGAATTTTCAACTAAGTGACTTGACACGTGGCCAAATATGATTGGCTACGGAGTTGCAACTAACTTTGAAACTTTAATCTGTTGAACCAAAAAGGTTCAAACTCAAAGTCCTTCGCCATCCCACTTTGAATTTTCAACTGAATGAATAGACACGTGGCATCATCTGAGTGGTTGCGGTGTTGAAATCCATTTGAAACTTTAATCCTTCTTTGGCAAAAAGGAACAAAATTTCGAACAGCTCTGCCACCCATTTCCTCATTGAATTTTCAACTACATGACATGTGGTTTCACCTGAGTGGTTGAGGGAAGCACTTCAATTTTATCACTTAACTCTTTCTCGTAAAACAAAGCATGAAAACTTCAAGATGCTTCGTTGACCTACTTCCCGCCGCTGAATTTTAAATGAATCAAACATGTGGCCTTATCTGATTGGTTGCGACAAGATCATGAATAATACTTTAACTCTTTTTCCATTTTCAAACTACCTCAAAGCACTAAAAGAGTCTGCATTCCCACCTTCCACCAAAAAGTGACTAATCAGGGTCTTTCGGGCCGTGGAGATAACTTTATACTTTTGCCCAAAAGAGAACAAAAGTATTAAGTTCACAAAAAGGCCCGCCGCTCCATTTTTCCAATCAACCAATCAAAATCCATTTAGGCCAAGGGGCCAAAATGATACTTTTGCCAAAGAGCACAAAAAGTGTTAAGTTCAAAGAAAGATCCATCCTGCCACATCCAATGAGAAGCGTCCACGTATGCATGAATGTTGGGGCACCAAATTTGACGAGGAAGAAATTCTTGTCACTTGCGATTGCAAAAAATGAAAATTTGAAGGAAAAACCTACAAATGTCACTCGAGTTCGATTTTTTTCTCTATAGACAAAGAAAATACAAATAAAACCAGCAAAAGAATGATCTACGGAAACAAGTTATATTAACAATCAAACATAAAGTATTTTCATGGGAAAATGAAGAGCATACAAAGCACAGATTTGAAAAATTTAAAATCACTTAGGGAATGATTGCGGGCATCGATGACTCAATTTTTTTGAATTTCTCTTAGTAAACAAAGGGGATTTTGAGGGTGACAACAACTGGCTATTTCTAGGAATGAATTGGCTTGAAGCAAAGGGGCAAGGCAAGATCAAGAAATGCGAACTCTCTCGGGAAATAAGATCGGTTTCTTATCCATTGGGTAACCAGAGTCAAAGGAAAAACCAATACTATGGGAAACACACACAAGACATAAAAAGAAACAAAACAAACTAGAAGAAAGACAAAAAAAAAAAACACACATCACACAAAGCAAGGAAGAAGAAATGGAAACAAGCCAAAAACAAAAACTATACATAATATACAAAAAGACTTCCTAGTCACCTAGGACTTGAATAACTTTAAGTCTTGCCCACTATAAGGAAGTGGGAGAGGAGATCCATCCATGTAGTCAAGATAGAAGAAGTTTTCACCAACAAAATGTCTAATCTTGAAAGGAACAAGCCAAAGAGATTCAAACTTACCATGGCTTCCCCGGGGCTCATGTATCTTTTCCCATAACATCACGATGTCTCCGACTTGGAAAACTCTAGGTTTGGATTTCTTGTTAAACAAATCCTTCACTTTCAATTGATGAGCTACTATTCTGTCAACAACTTACAATCTGTCCTCATTCAACTTTTGAAGGTACATGATCCTCTTATCTAATGACCCACTGAAACTTTGAATCTTTAATGGCTTTCATTAGGTGCAAATCTAGAAACTCCACCATCACTAGAAATTTAGCCTCAACACCATACACAACTTGGAAAGGGGACATTCCAATTGCTCTTTTGGTTGTAATCCTATCATCCCAGTGCATCATACGCTTTCTTATGCCAATTCCTTTGGTATTCATTGATAATATTTCTAACAATGGTCAGCAAGTTCTTGTTCGTTGATTCGCTTGTCCATTCTCTTGGGGGTAGTAGTTTGAAGAATGAGTAAGGGAGATTCCATACCCATATCATAAATCCATCATCTCAAAGATAAGAAAAATTTGAAGCATAATAATTCACAATCTTGTTTGGTATCCCAAACCTTATCAATATGTTCTCCTTGATGAAATTACATACTAATTCGTAAGTAGTACTCTTGAATGGAATGGCTTCCACCCACCCACTTGGTGAAGTAATTTGTGGAAGTCAACACATGGGTATTCCCAAGATTAGAAGATGGGTTGAGTGTTCCAATGAAAATCCAGACCCCATTATTGAAAAGGTTCTTCAATCACCATAGGTTTAAGAGGTAAGGAAACCAACTTAGGTCTTCGAACAAATGTTTGACATGCTTCGACTTGCCTACCCACTTTGATGCATTTTTGAACAAATTTGGCCAATAATAACTAGCACGAATGATCTTGTGAGTCATTACAAGAAGAGAAATGACCTCCATATGCCTGGTTATGGAAAGGAGAGAAAAAATCTTCTATTGTTCCTTGTCTACACATTTCGAAACCTTCCATCTATGCCTCTTTTGAACAAGGCATTTTCCCACAAAACATATTGTGTAGACCTTTATTTTATGGCTCTCTTCTCCTTGTCAGTTAAGTGAGATGGACACTCACCATAGGTAAAAACAATATGCAATGTCAAAATACCATTCATCTATAGAACTGAGGAAGAGAACAACTAGGATATCAGCTTCATCATTGGACAACTCTTTATCTCGCTCCCTCAACAATGAGTTCACACATGCCCTTTCTCCGAACTAGTTTTGTTGGCCTGATGTCAAGATCATACTCCTGCACGTTTTCCACCCAATTACCCCTCTTTGTTCCAAATTCTTGATGTGTAAGAATGGATTTAATTGTTTTATCAGGCATAAGAATGATAGAATGATATTTTAGAATGTAAAACCTAAACTATTTGACAGCTTTGACAAATGTAAATGTATGCTTCTCCATCATGGTGTACTTCAACTCATGGGCTTTCAAAACATAACTCATGAATGCAATCGGGAGCTTATGATCTTCATCATTCTTTTGAGTTAACACAACATCTAGGATATTCTTAGTGGCTTACGAGTAAATAATGAAATCTCTACTAAAATTAGGGCACGCTAAGATAGGAGTTTTTGCAATAGCTTTCTTAATATCCTCAAATTCTTCCTTTCCTTGGAGACCAAATAAATGTTTGTTTCCCCTTCATCATATGAGAAATTCTCATAGTAAGCTCTGTAAAATCAGGTATGAATCTTCTTAAGAAGTTGATATTTCATAAGAAAGAATGGACACCTTGCTTACTTATGGGAAGAGGGATTTTCTAAATGGAACGAACTCTTTTGGATCAATATTAATCTCATCTTTTGAAATAATGTGTCCTAAAATATTTCCTTCAGTGACATAAAAACTGATTTCTTTGGGTTTCAAGAGACTCCATGTTCTCTACACTTTTGTAGGATTGTTTCTAGGTGTTGGAAGTGATCTGTGCTAGTTTTGGAAAACACAATCAAATCATCCAAGTACACCACAATGCACTTTCCTTAAAACTACCAAAATTCAAGTCCATGGCCCTCTCGAAAAGTAGCACCAACATTGATGAGACCAAAGGACATCTTCTTGTAGGAAAATGTACCCTAAGGGGTGATAAAGGCGAGTCTATTGCTGATCTGCAGATTCACCTCTACTTGATTATACCTCTAGAATCCATCTAGCATGGATAACATTTCTAAGACTGTGATAGCTTGCAAAACCTGGTCCATCATGGGGAGGGGGTAGTTATCCTTCAAATAAGCCTAATTTAGATTTATGAAGTCAACACGGATCTGAATTTCACCATTTTTCTTCTTGACATGTACAATATTAGCAATCCATGTTGAATGGTGAATGGAAAAGATGATCCTAGCCTTCAAAACTTTTATATTTCTTGGAAAATTGTATTAGCTATCTTTGAATTGTATTTCCTTTGATTTTTCTTGAAAGGCTTAATCCTATCCTTAAGAGGAATAAAATGTTTCATTTATTTGGGATGGAAAGCTTTTAAATCATCATAAGAATAGGCAAGGACATATACATACCTCTTCAAAAGATTTACCACCTTCTTCTTCTCCTCCCGAGTGCAGCACTTTCCAATGTTCACCATTTTTGGTTCATCGAGGCTTCCAATATTCAATCTCCCGCCTCAAAGCAGATTGCGGAGCTCCCTTGGAATTTTTAGACTTGACATATCCATCATGCTTATGAAAGAGCTCCTCTAGACATACCTGCACCCTTAGGGATCTTGTTTCCTTTCACTTAATGTAGCCATGTTGATCCATCTCCTCCTTGACACCTTCCTCATTGGATGATACACATTCTCTAGGAAGATTGCTACTTCCTTCAAAGTACGCTTGATATAAATTGTCCCTAAGCTCTAAGAAGGAAAGCAAATGCTGATCATCATTAAATACCACAAATTATTTGCATTATCGGGCACACCGGGTCTATGGATCATCTCAATAGTGAATTTTTCTTTAGAGAATTCAGATGAGGTATCGAAGGACCCGAAACAACTAGAAAATCAGCTCTAGTGTTCTTCTCCCTTGGCATAGCTTTGATGGAGAAGGCATCAAGGAACTCAATAGAATCCCATACCATATTCCTATAGCACTTCAACCTTTTATTTTTTACTTGATAAATATCTCTTACTTACTTTACTATTAGCTCTACATCTCCAAGAGGAAGAAGGTTCTTCACCCCCAACTCTTTCTCCATGCTCAACCCAAGGATCGGGGCCTCATACTCGGTAGTATTATTGGTATTTTAAAACTAAATCTTGAAAGAGAAAGGATGGATCTTACCCTCGGGAGAGATCAAGACCACACCAGCCCAAAACCAACTAAGGAGCACCTCGCATCAAATTCCAAGGTCCAAACACCATTAGGATCAAACAACACTCCTTTTGATAGACTTGCCTCATCTTGTGACATGATCATGTAGTTCCCATGCCCAATGTCTTCATAAAGAATTTGTGCTTTTGAATCATCTGTCTTTTACAAAATATATTCATTTTGTTTCTCATGCAACAAATTCTTCATCTTTCCATCAACAGGGATCAAAGCATGTGGCCAATCCATTTGGATTTCGCCTCCTACATCCTTGTAAAATTTCCTACTCAAGCAGCCATATGAAGGTGGAATTTCAGCAACCAAGATGTTGGCCAAAACTTTCGTCTCTAGTAAAGTAGAAAAAGCCACTTGTGCATCCTTGATTCTCCCAACCAAAGGTACTTATCTAATCTCCATAGAATGGCAAGAGCCATAGGTGCGAGTTAGGGTTAGGCTGAAAGTTACATTATTTGATGCACTAGAGTTAATGAAAAAATTGCTAATTTTGTGGCCAGCTATGAAGAGAGTCACATAGAAAGGTTTGATTTTTTCATGGGGTGAAGTGACTGTAGCCACAAGATTTTTTTGGGTGAGGAAGAAGGAGTGGGCAAGAGACCTTTAGAAGTAGGTGATGGGTTTTGGATTTAGAATTGAAAATTTTAACCATCTTGGAAAAGTATTTTTGATGGTTCTAATAAAACTCAGCCTTTGAAATCTGAATCTTGGTCTTTTTTAGGTGGTCAATAATGTCAAAAGATCCAAATGTGGATGGGGCATCACTAGTAGGAACTTGGGAAACATCAGACCTATCGCTTTAGGTTTATCATTCTTAGGAATTGAAGGACTAGAAGATTTAGAAGCAGAAGTAGATGGAGAGGGATTAGCAGAACTCACCTTTTGTGTAGAGGTAGTGGGAATAGGAGATCCTCTTCTTGCAACAACAGGAATGTTTATGGGATACTCCTTTGATTTATTTGTAGGCTGCACTACCTTCTCTTTTCTGTTGGTCTACTCTCGAGTCATAACAACATATGACTCACTGTTCATGTCTACAACTACTTCATCATACTCATCATCATCAACTATACCTTTAGTGGTGAGGAAGTGCACTCTAGAGTCACTAGGTTCTTCCAAATATTGATCAACTTCTTCTTTTGTATTGTATTCATTAGCCTCTTCATCCTCAAGATCTTCAACTTCATAGGTTGCATTAAGTGGGACCTTGACAAGTGGACCTTCAATGGCCAATCTGGTTTGAGAAGTAGGCAATTTGTTCCTAGGTTTAAATTTTTCCTTGGAACATCTTGATATGGAGCATGTTGAGATAATTGCTTCTTGAGGGAAATAATGTCATTTGCAAGATTTTTTACCAACTAGTTTGCATTATTTCTAGAAGAAGAGGAAGAAGAAGAAGGTGATGCTTTGGATTTGAAAGATTCTCTCTTCAGTTTTCCAAAGATGATTAAGTCATCTTCAACACCGACAACCAATATTGATTAGCCTCCAAAGTTGCAAGATTGGCTCTCCTTAGGGCATATCTCACTTTAGGTAATTGAGCATTCAAGAAGAAGCATTTTTAATTTCATCAACTGGACAAGTAGCCTATGGAATATTGTTAATCAGCTTGTTGAACCTGGCCACAAATTATCTCATGGGCTGATGTGATTCCTTCTTGATTTGAGAAATCAGGGCTAGCAAAGCATGCACATCCTCTACAAGTTTGAAATGATTCTCATATCCAATTCTCATGGTATTACAATTGGTGATTGAAGATTGTAAAACCACCACCGCAACATTTTCTTGTAAAGTCTCCACAAAAATCCTAATAGATACATCATCATGCTCTACCACTAGGACTCCACATACAACTATGAAGGATGCAATGTGCTCATCAAGGTGTACCTTGCCATCACCTCTGAACTTGGGAAAGTTCTTTCTTTTACCCCTAGGTAACTCATGCAAAGGTTGAGGGAAGGAAAGAGGCCCAACTCTTTGTCCCCAAGGAAGAGGTGTTGCCATTCTTCTTGGAAAGATGGTTTGTAAAGGAACTAAAGCACCAACAAGAATTAGGGAAAAAAATTTAGGGCTAAGTTGTTCTTGAGAATTATCACTCCCGTAAGCTCTATCTTAAGTAGGAGGTGTGCTTGTAGAACGAGATCTTATGTTCCTTCTTGTTGGAAGAAGTTGAAAACCTTGTTGATCTAGAAGTTGAAATTGGGAATCTTCAATCCCAAGGGTTCTTCTACCCTGAGTGTGTCTTGGAGTCCCTAGATCAAATAAATGATCAAATTGTTGTTCTTTTCGAAAAGGAAATCCATTGAAACAAATCCCCGGAGGAGTCGCCAAAAATTGTTAGGCTTCGATTTACACTTTGAATGAAACCACAATCAAGGACAAATAAGTCCCTCCTCTTTAATGGGAGATGTTCCCTTATTGAAAATAAGCCAAAACACCTATGTACAAATGTACAGTTTTCATTAAAGTTTGGTTATCTCGATATCTCAAAATGTATTTTATGCTAGAAAGATCATCAACCCAAGAGAATGGAAGACTTAAGGAGATATGAGAGGCGAGAGGAAGACACTACTTTCGGGGAAAAGAGATGGCGAGAGAAAACCCTATGCGTATTGAACAAAAGAGATATGGAGTAAAACAATCACATTTATAATGACGCAATCCCTTGAGACACAAATTTGCTTTGAGATTACATCAAACAGAACGCAAAGTTCATTATTATAAAAAAATGATTCACTAGGATTTGTGAGAGGGAGAAAGAGTGCGAGAGGAAAAAGAGGGAAAACTCATGTATTGATTTCGTTTTATTCAATTTACACTTCTAGAATATCAAAATTCCAACCCTTTACAATGGTGAACAAATGCCATTAAATAGACATCCATAAATGGTTACAACAGCTTACAAATTCATTCAATCATCGACAACCATTCGTATTCTTGATTTGCAAAGAAACGCCAATGGTGGCGGAGGAATAATCTCTGAAAGAGGCCATTTAAATCAATTGGAATATGATTCGTCAATATTTACACCTTCAAATGTGAGCCATCCATGTGGAAGATCAAATAAAATGGGCCAGGGGAAGCCATTCACATTTTGATTTTTTTTTTTTTGGCAATTTTTCATATTTTGCTCGGTAGTGTGCCGGGTTGAACACGTGCCATAATGTCGGTGGATGCAGGGATGTTGTTCTCTTTTTAAAAAATTAACCATTTCCACGAAAAGGCTCAAAAACATAAAGTTCCCGCCAAACCGCTTCCCAAAGCTTAACTTTTCAACTGAGTGACTTGACACGTGGCCAAATCGATTGGGTAAAGTTACAACTAACTTTGAAACTTTAATCCCATTGAACCAAAAAGGTTCAAAAACTCAAAATCCTTCACCATCCCGCTTTGAATTTTCAACTACATGAATAGACACATGGCATCATCTGAGCGGTTTGCGGTGCTAAAATTGATTTTAAAACTTTAATCCTTCTTTGGAAAAAAAGGAACAAAACTTCGAACTGCTACTCCGCCCACCTGCTTCCCCGCTATTGAATTTTTAATTGGATGACACATGGCTTCACTTGAGTGGTCTGTGAGGAAATGATTCAATTTTATCGGTGAAATATTTCTCGCCAAAACAAATCATGAAAACTTCAAGATGCTCCGCCTACTGCCTTCCCGTCATTGACTTTTCAACGAACCAAAACATGTGGCCTTATCGATTGGATGCGGGTCATGATTAAAAGTTTAAATTTTTTCCATTTTCAAACTGCCTCAAAGCACTAAAAGAGTCCACCTTTTTCCTTTCGCCAAAAAGTGACCAATCAGGGTCTTTCGGTCATGGAGATAACTTTATACTTTTGGCCAAAAGAGAACAAAAGTGTTAAGTTCACAAAAGTCCCGCCGCTTCATTTTCCCAATCAACCAATCAAAATCCATTTGGGTCGAGGAGCCAAAATGATAATTTTTTCCAAAGAGCACAAAAAGTGTTAAGTTTGAAGAAAGATCTATCCTCGCCGCATCCAATGAGAAACGTCCACGTATGCATGAATGTTGGGGCACCAAATTTGACGGGGAAGAAATGCCTGTCACTTGCGACTGCAGAAAAAATGGAAATTTGAAGGGAAAAACCTGCAAATTTCACCCGAGTTCGATTCGTTTCTCCATAGATAGAGAAAATACAAATAAAACTAGGCCAAAGCATGATCCACGGCCACAAGGAAGATTAACAATCAAACTTAAAGGATTTTCATGGGAAAACAAAGAACATATAGAGCATGGGATTTGAAAGATTTAAAATCACTTAGGGCATGATTGCAGATGAGAGATGACTCAATTTTTTTAGATTTCTCTTAGAAAACAAAGCATATTTTGAGGGTGACAAAACAACTTAAATTCATTCACAACTCACAAGTCATTTCTATTTACGGTGTTCTTCCAGCACCTCCACTATTTTCATCTCTATAATTTCTCATTTGTCATCTCACCCTTCTAATCCATCTTATTGTTGATAAAAGAGCATCTCTCGCATATAATTTCTCATTTGTCATCTCACCCTTCACATAGAGAGTTCTTCAACAGATGATCCAAGAATAGAGTTAGCACTTTAGTTAACTATCATAGATCTATAGATAGCACACTTGCATGTGTGGCTATGATTGTAAAAGGTGCGTGGCTATTATTAGCATGTGACCTATTTCTGAATAGTTAAGTGGTGAAGGGAAAGTCCCCACCCTATATATATGAGTTGAATTACTTAGTTGAGAGGTCTGGTGTGTGAGAGAAAGAAACGAGAGATTCATGTGTGTATGTGACTGGATAATTGTATCAGATCCATGTGCATGACTATTATTGTATGAAGCTTTTGTATTGTTGTTATGATTAATATATGAAGAATATTGGCCAAACCAAAGTGTTATCTTGAATGTTTTATCATTGCATGTTATTGATTCCTTTATGATTAATACTTAAGCACATTCATTCATAGATCTGGTTCTGTTATAACTATGTGATGATGGATTAGTTCCTAAGTGTATGTCTTTATTACTTCATCATGCTACCATCCTGCTACTACAACCCCTAAAGAGGGACCTAGTACCTTTGCATGCTTTGGGTGAGCACTCAGCCTATGTTGAGTGATGTGCCAAGTGTGACTAGGTGATATCTGTGAATTCTAGGCTACATCATTGGTTCCATTGCTTGGGACCTCTTTTTCAGTTGTTCCCAGGATGGTTCATGATGAAGACATACCGGTTAACTTTGGCAAAGTGTTGAAGAATGGATTCATGATCTGGAGGAAGAATACGCATGAAGGTTTAGCACTTGGATCTAGATTTAGCGCACACTTGGGTAGAGCAGAATTTGTATGATAGTTTGTACGAGAGATTCTTTTTATCTTTCCAATAGAGTTGTATGAGTGGTTGACTACATATGCATCTAAACGGAATTGGAGATATCACACACTTGTTTGGACATAGAGGAATTTCAAACACTATATGATGCTGACTTGATCTGACTCACGTGGTAGATACATGGTTTTGTGGTGTTCTAAACAACTATATTCTGGAGTATTCAATATCGACATATTCATGTGCCAGAGGGTAGCAAATTCCAGTTTTTGTGGTATCCCAGGGGGACATATTTGCAAGGTATTCCATTGGTGATCAAGATATTGATGGTAACATTGAACTTGGAAGATAAACCTATGGCTAGCTAAAAACCTCCACGCGTGGGGGCAGGAATAGGACTGGTGAAAGATGGCAGACCTAGTGGCAGCATGGCAGAGGGAAGAGAGGTGGCTGAAGTATGATGAGGCACATGAGAGGGATTTATGGAAGCAACAAGAGGTTGTGGAATGGATGGCGTTGTGGAGAGAGATGGCTCATGAAGGATTTGAGGCTCATGAAGATGATGAAGAGCTAGAGCATCAGGAACTCCCCCATCTAGGAAAGCATGACAGAGAACCCTCTTTGGCCTCACATGGAAGTGTGCAACAGATATGACCTGGGCCATGGGCGTGCATCTAAGCCAACCTGCTGACCTAGCCCTTGCGCTTGGTTTTCCAGTATCTAGTACAATAGGAAAACAAAGTTTTCATTTAGGAAGTGAGAGAGTGGGAGCAAGTCGAAAGTAAGTACATCAATGGTAGGATAGAAAACAACTTCATTATTCTTTGGGGTACATTTTCAAGCTCATCATCTACATAGAATATGAGCACGCCGAATGTCGATTCACCTCTGGAACTGGGACTACTTCACAGACTATGTAGGGGTTCAATATAGTACTACTGTCGAGAGCATAGGGAGTGCATCTATAGGCCCTATTCCAACTTCAGGTGGAGGATCGAGAGGTATGGGTAGTTCTAGTTCTGGTGGATCTGGTGGTTCTGAGGTAGAGGAAACCCAGGAGGTTCTGGATCGGGTGGTCAAGGCCCACAACAACCTCAGAATATTTATATGGAGATGTCCCTTCATCTCCCGGAGTATAGAGGTATCGAGATGCTGCTTGAACATGTTCATATGTGTGAAATATTGTGGCACGTGAAAGGTATCATGGCTTCTGAGCGCAAGGCAAGTCAATTTGCTACTACATTACAGGCACGCACACAACTGGTATAGAAGTTTGATCCCAATCAAACTTGTATTGATTATGTAACATTAAAAGATGCTTTCTGAAAGAATTCCATATCCCAGAGTTTGAGCAGAAGAGTATAAGCACACTTAAAGATATTAAGCAAGGCACTACTAAAAGTGTACGTGAGTATGATGCCCATTTTAAGACACTTTTATCAAAGCTCTCTTATGATATACATGCAAGTCAACATGCACAATGGTTTTTGGGGATTAATTACTCCATTTCAAGGGCACTATCACATAAGACATATACTTGATCCATGAAGCATTGGAAGTAACTTTACGCACTGAGGTAGTTGGGAGTATTGATACTGGTGTTAGTCCATTCTTAGAAGCTCAGATAGTAGCTATGGCGAAAGTAGTTAGAGAAATTATCAGCAAACTCAGCTCATGAGATGCGCTCTAGGAATCTGGTGTATAGATTGTGAAGTGGAAGGTCACACCAAGGATAGTTGTCCTCATATCTGTATTTCATTGTTGTTGGACTATGAGATTTTCCATTTGAATCATGATGCTAGTCACTGTCCTTTGCTGCAACGCGTGATCAGGAAGAATGTATCTTCTTTTGTAAAATTTGTAGGTCCACGACCCATGATACTGAAGATTGTAGATTGATTGGCTAGATCCATGATGCCATTGATATTGGGGTTCGACAGGCAAGTGTGGTTGATAATTCTAAAGGAAAGAATGAGCACCAGGATCGGGATTATAATCAAGCGCGCTATGACAGGAATGATGGGAGATTTGAAGGAGGTCATGGAAGAGGACGGGGATATCGAGGTGGATATGGAGGATGAGGCCGAGGTGGAGGAAGAGGTGAGTTCCCTCATGGAACATGTTATACATGCGGATCACCTGACCACTATAGGCGCGAATGCCCATGAAAATATCTCTGTTCATTTTGTGGAAAGGGTCATAGTTATGAAGAGTGTCCGGACTTGTATGAGCATCTCAGTAAGCAACACAAGCAAGAGAACAAAGGTGCAGGGATGGTTAGGATCCAACATGGTAGAGAGAATCAATGGATGCCCAAGTTAACACTAGAACCTGAGGCAGTAATAGTGAATATTACCACACGAGCTGAAGTGGCACGCATGAAAGAGGCATTGCACCAAAACCACAATCACTAGGGAGGAGGTTTTGCATGCTAGGTATCCAGATCCAACTCATCAAAAGGAAGTTTATCAAGAGACCATGGAGGTTCTCAGGAATCTTCAGGGTGAGATACAATGTTTAAAAGAGTAGTCTCAAAAATGGAGCATAAGAAGGATACAAAAAAAAGGCCCTTCTGATATTGATGACATCAGAGAGGTATGTAGAATGTTGCGCCAGGAGAATATTATTCCTTTATTGGGAAATTGGTTGAAGGGGAATACTCCATGCATGCAGGGAACTGAGACTAGAAGACAAATACTCCATGCAAATCTCCCTCCTGATAGCATTGACTACGACAAGGAAATCACTTTGAATGTTGTTGTGGATGGTTGGTTGTTGAGCAAACATTTTGATTGATACAGGTGCAGAAGTAAATGTACTTACATTGGATGCATGGGTACAAATGGGGAGACCTCCATTGCAGCCATCATCTAATGTATTGTTCATGGAAAATAGGACAAAGGCTACTCCCATAGGAGTTTTGAAAGATGCATCTATAACTATACAAGGGGCCAAGTTCACAGGAGATTTTGAAGTGTTAGCACTCATGAAGTAGAACAACTTCCCAGCTTTGCTTGGGTGCCCTTGGTGTTATGCAAAATAATGCTGATTTGAGATTTAACAAGGGGTATATCAGCTTTGAGAACAAGGAAGAAAGGGTTATAATACCTTTGATAGATGGGAAGTCCATACCATATGTGGAACCTTTGAGTGAAGAGGACTTGAACAGAATTTATATACGCGTTATTCGGGACCCAGAGGTCAATGAGCCATCAAAGGAGGGAATCCTTCATTGGGAAGATTCTCAGTCTATCAGTGATACTACAAGTATTTCTTGTGATAATTGGGCTCATGGTACTTATGAACTGGTGGGGGCGAGGTGAAGCACGCGGTTTCTTGTAAGAAGGGTTTTCACTCTGTCAGATGTATAGGTCACTCAGTACCTGGTATACTGGAGCCGAAGATCTGACTGTATTTTTACAAGCCATGGAGGTAAAATGGGCTGACCAGGTTAAAAGAAGAGATATGTTATCATATACCTTGCACGGGATGGCAGCACACTTGGTGGGTGGTTCACAAGGATAATCTTCTGGAATGGGAAGAGATTGGGACCACCTTATCTACTAGGTTTTCAAGAAATAATGCACCTACAAAGATTTTCCCTTATCATGGTGATCAACCTATTCAACATCACATTCAGCAGTGTGAGAGACTCTGGACATAGGACAGAAGCATTACCACCTTCACTTTGGGTGCATCGGTTATATTCTACTCTACAAGGTTGCGCACGCTTGGTATGTATATGCTGAACTACATAGAGAAACTAGGCAATTGGTAGAATTTGACTACAGGGATGATCCAAACTTTTGACTTCTTCTCATCTAAACCACCAGTGGACAAGGCATTGAGCTTTATCAAGTGCTTAACTATGGGAGATAGTGGGAAAGTGGAAGAGCTTATTCAAGAATTATTTGGTGAGACAGAGACAGAGGGCACGTTTTGAAGAAGAAGTAGATGACTCCATACTACTTGAACGCTTCCCTTGAGAAAGAAAAGGGGAAGCTGGTTTACATAATTGATGATGAGGAAGTTGAGAACTTGGATGTTGATCATTCACATGGAGCACGCGAGGTCTTAGACATATGTGGATGTAGATACGCACATATCATGAACCCATGAAGACAACAAAGGTGAATATTGGAATGGAAGTTGAACCTAAGGAAGTGATAATTGGAGATTACTGGTCAGAATCAGAAGTGGCAAAGATCATAGAGTTACTTAGAGACTATGAGGACTTATTCCCAAGAGGGTACCATGAACTTAAAGGTGTGCATAAATCACTTGGAGAAATGAAGATAAAGCTTAAGGAAGGTGTGCCCTATTAGAAAGAGACCTTATCAAATGAATCCCAATTTGCGTGAGAAAGTAAAGGAGGAAATTGACAAGATGTTGAAATCTGGAATCATTCGACCCTTGGATGAGTCAGAATGGGTTAGTCCTATGGTGATAAGTATCAAAAAGGATGGTAGGATTCACATTTGTGTTGATTATAGGGAGTTGAATGCAACATGTGTTACAGATCCTTTTCCTACACCATTCACAGAAGAGATATTAGAAGGAGTGGCTGGGCGTGAGATATATTCATTTACAGATGGGTTCTCAGGGTATCATCAGGTTAGGATTGCTCTGGAAGATCAAGAAAAGACCACATTCACTACTGAATGGGGAAGTTTTTCCTATACTTGTGATGCCCTTTGGATTGAAAAATGCACCTGTTGTATTCTCAAGGATAGTTGTTCAAGCATTCAAGGATTTTATTCACAACTTCTTACAGGTCTATCTTGATGATTGGACCGTATATGGGCTTATTAAAGATCATCTGTGACAATCTGCACTTAATGTTTGAAAGATGTAGATAGTTGAGTATCTCGTTGAATATCAAGAAGTGCATCTTTGCTACACCTTTTGGAATACTATTAGGGCACATAATCTGCAAGGAAGGGTTGTTGGTTGATCCAGCTAAAGTTGCAGTCATTTTAGGCTTGAAAGCACCTGCCAGTCAAAGTGAGGTGCATGGATTTTTGGGTCACACAGGGTATTATAGAAAGTTCATCAAAGGGTATGCCAAAGTTTCAGCACCTTTGGAAGAGTTACTCAAGGGGAAAGGTACATTCTATTGGGAGAATCACAGCAGCACGCATTTGAGATATTAAAGGAGAAACTTACTACCGCGCCTATCTTGTGTTTTCCTTCATGGGATAAACCTTTTCATGTACATGTGGATGCCTCTAGCACGGCCATTGGCATTGTATTAGCTCAACCTAGGAGAAGGTATAGTAGATCATCCCATTTGTTTTGCTAGTAGAAAGTTGACCCCTGCTGAACAAAATTATACCACTATAGAGCACGAAGCTTTGTCCATGATATATGCCTTGCACAAATTTTGACAGTATCTATTAGCCACACCATTTGTGTTTTATACAGATCACATGGCATTGAAGTATTTGGTGAACAAGCCCATCTTACAGGGGCGCATATGTAGATGGATACTCTTATTTCAAGAGTTTGACTTTATAGTTGTGGTGAAACCAGGGAAAAGTAATTATGGACCGATCACTTGTCTAGAATTCAATCAGGTGAAGAAGCACAAACAATAGAAGAGACCATGCCTGATGCACAGTTGTATAGGTTACAACACATGCCATCGAATAGAGGACATTGTTATCTTTCTAAGGACTGGTATAGCACCAGAAGGCATGAAGGCTTTGGAGAAGAAGCAACTTGCTATATACGCACACCATTCATGTTAATCAGTGGTGATTATACAAGTTAGGAAGAGATGAAGTGTTACGCCATTGTGTATTAGAGCATGAACGCAAGGATATAATGGAGGAAGCACATGGTGGTATTGCAGGTGGCCACTATGTAGGTGATGCTACAACGTATGAAAGATCTTACTTGTTGGTTTATGGTGGGAAACATTGTATAAGGATTGTAAAGAGTATTGTAAGGCATGTGACCATTGTCAGCATCTAGGTCACCAGAGACAGAGGGATGAGATGCCTTTACGACCAATTACAAGTGCATAACCCTTTGAGAAATGGGCTATTGACTTTGTAGGGCCTATTTCACTAGCCACACGTAGGACTGGATCACTATATCATTACTTGTATAGATTATCTTACAAGATGGGCAGAAGCAAGACCTACGAAGGACTGTACAATGGCTACAATAGCTAGGTTTTTATGGGAGAATGTTCTTACAAGGTATGGATGTCCTTTAAGTTTAACAAGTGATAGGGGCACACATTTTTTGAATGAGACAATCAGATTCTGTAGATGAGTTTATGGTTGCACACCATAAGACTACACCCTATCACCCTCAGGAAATGGAACTACTGAGGCTTTCAACAAGATTTTGAGCCACACATTGACCAAGATTTGTGATGTTGGAAGAAAATATTGGGATGAAAAAGTATCTGTTGTTCTTTGGGCTTACAGAATGACATATAAGAGATTGAACAAAGCCACACCCTTTCAGTTGGTGTTTGGCACATGGAAGTTGTTCTTCCTATAGAATTTATGTTACCTTCTTTGTGCATTGCATTGCATGCTGAGGTCTAGCTGATGAGAAGCTTTGGAAGAATGGATTGAGAAGATGGTTCAACTAGATGAGCACCGAGCCATAGCACGGTGGAGTCAAAAGCAAGAAAAATCATGGCAGAAGGCATGACATGATAGACATATCAGGGATAAGAAGCTTGAGGTTGGACAAATGGTACTTTTGTATGACTCTAAGTTTTTGCGCCATCCAGGAAAGCTTAAGGTGCATTGGTTGGGGCCATATGTTATTACTCACATACTTGAGTCAGCACTTTCCCAGTTAGAAGCACTTGATGGAACACGGCTTCCCGGTTACTTTAATGGGAGTAGGTTGAAGCCCTACTATAAATAAGTCTTCTTGGTGTTTGTAATAAGGTAAGTATTGCCAGATAGATTAGGTTTCCCTTTTTGTATTTCCTTAATGTATTTCTTTCATCGTCGCTATGCTTTGTCAATTTAGTTCTTGTTTTTGTGTAATAAGCGCGCTTGCGCACATGAAGCTAACTACAATATGAAGCATGTTGATGCACGAGAGACTGCACATACTTTTAGTGTGGGGTGGATTGTTGGTGACTCCCAGGTATAATGTTGTGAAGAATGCAAGTTAGAATGTTGCGGACGTTGAGGAAGTAGACTGCTAAGGGTGATTTACAAAAGATTGCTTCTCAAAAGTAACCAAGGATGGAGATGAATGAAAGGAAAGTATAACGTGAGGTAAGCGGTGGCCATGGTAACTACCAGGAGAAGGTGCAGTGATGAGGTACTCGGGCGCTAGAGCACGCACTGAAGAGAAGTCTGTGACCAAAAGGTAGGAAGGCACGCTAGAAGGTTATAGCTATGGCGCAAAGATGTACCACGGAAATGAAAAAAATTGGGCAATAAATGAGGAAATATTTGGTAGGTGGAGGAGCAATTAATGCATCAAAATTTGAAAATCTATATAAGGAGGGATGCGAGTTCATTTTTACCTTTTGCGATTGTGTGTATTTGAGAAAGAGAAGTGCAAAGAGCCGAGTGATCGATTCAAGGTGCAAAGAGCATGAAACCAGATGTGAGAGGAAGCTTTGTGTGCTTAAGAGCTTGGATCCCTGGTGAGGAAGGGTTTGAAGGAAGCAGAGAAGACAGAGGAGAGCTAGGGCACGTGGGTTTCATGATTTGAGTTAGGGCACACTTACATCGAGCTAGGGTTTGGATTCACCATTAACAAATATAGAGAAGGTATCGAACAAACAATTGCAAGGTCTAAAATGGCTCCTAAGAAAGCAACAACAACAACACCGAAAGGAAAGAAGAAAATAGTGGTGGAGGAAGAAGAAGAAATGGCTCCCGAGAGCAACTTTTCAGAAATGCAATACCCAGAAGGGGTGATTGTCGAGAAAGAATGGGAGTCCCACATTCAAAAAGTAAAGTAAGTGAATACAATCATAGAACCTCTGATAACAAAAAGGAATTAGATGCCCTACTTACAACAAGAACAAATAAGCGCACGGCGGAGGATATGCCAGTTTATGATGATTCGGGAGAAAATTGCTAAGGAGAACTGAGTATACCAACTCTATGAGCTTCCATATTTTGGGAAGTATGAGCCATTATACAGATGGTTGATGAGCCGAATACATGAAGACTTCTTCTATTTTGTAGGAAGAAGGGTAAGGATTTCTTCCGCACTTATATCATCAGTGACAGGATTAAGGCCTCGGGGAGGATATAAAGAATGACTTAGCAGATAAAGCTTGCTATTATGGAGACACATCACGCACGTTGGGGTATATGAAGGGTCCACGGGATGGATATTGGAAAATTGAAGAACTACCCGGTAGTGAAAGTGGCAACACACACTTGGTGACAAAGTTGAATGACCAAGATAGATGGTCACAAGTAAACTCTTTGTGGTTACATGTAGCAAGGCACATGGCAGATGGAGTTGTATACAACATTGTTCAGCTACATTGCAGAGGAGATTGTGGAAGAAGTGCGCATAGAAAAAAAAAGATAAGTTTTGGCGCTGTCTTATTATCTTTAGTGTTCATGGAGATCGGGGTACCAGATGGACCCAAGGAAAACATATGGGAGTACCCCATGGAGAACAAATCTCTAGTAGAAATGATTTGAAAATACTTATGCAAAGGGTCCATGATGGATGATGTTAAACAAAGGGCTGAGAAATGGTATGATAGGCTCCACATGGCCTTCGAGGAGGAGTGGCGAATACCTAAGGAACTACCTTTGGTATTGGGAAACAGGTTCAATTTGTTGTTATCAACATTTCTGCATCACGTGCTTCCCAATGATGGATGGCACATGGAGCCCATGGTGTAAAATCCTTATGCGCCTCACAGCCAGGTACTTTTAGGCATCCATGCATAGATTCAAGGATACAAAGAGATTAATATTCAATGCAGACAAGGTAGATTGTGACTACCATACTCTGAGGAAGAAGTATGTATATCCAGGTGGAGCGCACGTATAATGAGACAATTCTTTCTGAGGTATTGAGCATTAAGCCAGTAAGTCTCACGGTTGGTGATACAGGGGCCACACTTGTATACATATAGCTAAAGCCAAAGATGGAGAAAAACAAGTATGTGGAGAATGAATTCATGCTCCCAGGGCCACCGAGGGGAAAGCACACATGGAAAACATCTCGGCACCTAAGCCATCAAAACCATTCAAGTTGATGATGAAGAAGATGAAGATGAGGATAATGGGGGCTTAGTGTGGAGGAGAAGGCAACCGACTGGGTAGAAGGAAGCTGAGTGCGCGAGACACTCCACCGAGGAAGGAGGAAGAGCAAGAAGGCACTGAGGAGGGATTAGAGGATCAAAGATTTAAAAAGGTGTTTAAACGCACAAGGACACAAACTCCTCAGATCCGTGAGAAAGTCACCACACCTCTCACCAATCAAAGAGCCTACGAGAAGAAAAGATGAAGGAAACTAAAACTTGATGAGGAGGTAGAAGAGTCAGGAGAGAGCGTGCATGCATCTCCAATCCAACATGAAGTAGAACAAGAGCCCCAGGATATGGGAGAAGAGCAGCAAGAAGAGGCCAAGAATGAAGAGGTGAGGAATGAAGGAGAAGAGAAGGAAAAGTCTAAAACAACTCTCGACCCACACAGGCTCCTAACCTCGAGGCCAAAGTACCAAAAGGGCCAAGGATGGGTAGGGCACATGAAGAATATATGTGCACCATTGATGGGGTATGCTGAAGATAAAGACAAGATTATCCGAGCCCGCTTCCAGAGCACGGTCACCCAAAATATTTATATGGTTGGGAGCTCATGGATGAGGATATGGTGATAGTGCGCACAAGAAAACAACTATCCTGGTCAATGCACACACACATGGATGAGCCTAGATTTTGATGTGTGTGAGGAGTCTTGTGTATCAAGGAAGTTGAGAAAAGTGCCACAGGCCAGGCACATAATAGTCAAGCCAACTATTATGTCGATGAACAAGTGAGCAATGCACTTGTGAAAGTGTCAGCAGAGGTGGCAAGGTGAAATGTAGACAAGGCCGCCACAATCAAAGCACTAAAAGGAGCTGGAGGCAAAGGATAAAGAAATAGTACTCCTACAACAACAAAAGGACTTGACTCAATGAAAGTATGATACTTTCGTAAGTATGGCGGAAGAAATAGGAGACTATGTGATGAAAGCACCCCATTTGGAGTCAAGGGTACCAGAATCCTTCCATTCAGCAATGCACTATGTAAATACTCTGGTAAAAATGGTATTAGAAGATGAAAAAGTTGGAATACCAGAACAAAAAATGCTTTGAAGAGGACGTGGAAAGGGCTAAGGCAGCAAGTAGCGCGTAAAATTGCACAGCATATGAGGGCCTACTGCAAGTGCTCCAGAAGAATTGAAAAAGGCAGATCATGCCTTGAACATTTACATAGCCCCCAGAAGTGCTCATTCAAATCAAAACAATGGATGAGGACAGTGAAGTGCACAAAGCAATGAAGGATGAGACCTTAGGCCACCGAGAGAGATTAACAGTGGTGAAACAAAAGCATGAGGCCTTGCGCAAGCAACACAACAACCACACAAGGAGAGGTTGGATGAGTTGGGAAAACTCATTGCAAAGAGTATGGATGTGCTAGAAGAAGCACATACCTCAATGTCTACCATTATGTTGGTGTTGAAGAATGAGAAAGGTGATGTGACCTAGGATGAATTGGAGGCTATTGTTGTGGGTACACCGAGAAAAGTAGGAAAAGGCACTCACCGATTGGCAGACATTGAGGCTGAGATTAGAGCAGAATATCCAGAGATGATACTTCAGAATGAGACAGAAGAGCCTTGAAGCCTGAACAATTCTTTTATTCTTTTCAATTCTTTGTGTATGATTCATTCAACATTCTTTATTCAACCATTCTTTATTCAGTTTTGGACATAACCATTGTCGGGGTGACAATGAGATTAGTGTGGGGTAATGTTGATCAGAGAAAATACTTAGCAGAATTCACACAGAGAGTTCACAAGAGCAGGCCAGATTCAAAGGCGCAGAAGGATAGGAACAACCGGCGCACGGAAGGGCGAGTTCAAGTTCACTTAGCCATTTTTTGAGCATGAAGGTCTATTTTGAGGAGCTGGCATGTGGAGCACACAATCAACACCGAGACTTGCACGCCATGCATCATCTATCTTTAGAGATGGGATCAAGTGCTTTTGCATGAAGATGATCCAAGAATAGAATTAGCACTTTAGTTAACTATCAGTGATCTATAGATAGCACACTTGCATGTGTGGCTATGATTGTAAAAGGTGTGTGGCTATTATTAGCATGTGACCTATTTCTAGAATAGTTAAGTGGTGAAGGGAAGTCCCCACCCTATATATATATATATATATATATATTGAATTACTTTAGTTGTTAGAGTATGTAGAGAGATAGAGTAGAGAGAGAGAACGAGAAGTTAGAGATTCATGTGTGTATGTGACTGGATAATTGTATCAGATCCATGCGTGCATGACTATTATTATTATATGAAGCTTTTGTTATTGTTATGATTAATATATGAAGAATATTGGCCAAACCAAAGTGTTTTTTGCTTGTATGTTTTATCATCATGTTATTGATTTCTTTATGATTAATACTTAAGCACATTCATTCATAGATATGGTTCCACATGTTATAACTTCACGTGTGTGTGATGATGGATTAGTTCCTAAGTGTATGTCTTATTACTTCATCATGCTCTAGGATAGTCTACATTACCGATGATTGTAGCTTTACATTTCATTTGTATATTCTACATTACTAGTCTATCTACACATATTGTCACATTTTACACATTATATCCCATAAAGTTAGCATCACATTCAGCATATCATGCATTTAAATATCCTATTCATCACTAGGTCATGTATACTACATTGTCTTCTATGTGGTTCATTCACCACCCTATGACACACTTTAATTCCTCATTCCATACTTGACAACCAAGGGTTTACAAATCAAATAGACCTTTCACTCACCATGCAACATTTCATCATGTGACATTCCTAGGCTAGTGACATACACTTTAGGCTAAATCGTCACCCACCTTCATCATTTCCTCTAGTAATGACATACATTTTAGGCTAAATCATCACCCACCTCCACCATTTCCTTGAGTAGTGGCATATACTTTAGGCTAAATCACCACCTCCATATTTCATCTAGTAGTGGTATACACCTTAGGTTACATCACCACTCATCCATTCATCATATAGTGATAAATGCTTAGGGATAAATCATCACTCATCGATTCACCTTATAGTGATATACACTTAGGATAAATAATCACTCATACATTCATCCATTCATATGTCACATTTCATAAAATACATATAGAAACTCATCACGGTGCATTAGACACAACAAATAGTACTCGAACAATTCCCAATGACGCATTCTTGTTTAAGGTTCATTCTTGAATTATTAGGGGAAACAAAATTAACCTCATTGCATACACTTCTATCTACTCATGGGACACAAAACTCCTATCATTCCATCTTGCATTCCATTCCATCCATCCATAGCATACTGCATTGTTTTGGGCGCTTTTATTTTTGGTTACTAGTGTTTTACATTTTCACTTTGCTACACATGTTAGATTGATTTATTATATTTCATTAGCTATATCATCAATACATGCACATTCACAATTTTTTTAGTGTGATCAAATATACAAGAGTCCTCCATGTGACATGGATGCTTTCCTTATCTCGCTTCCTAAACTAGTCACTAGGGGCATCCACATTAATCTCATAAAGGTGTTATTGTTTCATTTTGTACTTAGCATTTTACATTACTTGATCATACATGATTTTACATATTGGTTATTTCTCTAAGATTCTAATGGGTGTTCCATGTGCAACACTTGTTTTGTAAGATTACATGTTTCCATGACTACTTAGTTTTTGTCTGTACTTGTCTACTATTGTTTACCATTGTATGTGGGATTTTCCCTATGTTTGTGTGCATATTTATTTATTGTTTATGGCCATGACAAACTTGTGTGTCTTGCGAAATCATGAGTGATGACCTATGTTTGTAACCCTCTTTGTGCATATTACTTTTCTTCTTACGTGATTACATTTACTAAATTGTCTACGTACCTTACACATGTTTTCTATATGCATGAATTTTTGCTTTACACTTTTTTTTTGGCTATCCTTCTTGTTTGTGTCGACTTGGTTTCTACCAAGAACTTTCCCGGTTACATAGTTCAAAGTGTGGTTGGTCATCTTTTGGGGCCACATTCTCCTATCAGCGATGTCAAATGTAACCCTAAAGAGGGGGCAAAACATTTGCGGGTTTACATAATACTATACCATAGCTACACTAGTTCAATACGAAATACTTTTTCCCCTTGGAATTTTTTTTTACATGCGGTGAGTGGGTTCAACTAGTTTATGAACCCCATACATAATGGCTTTTAAAGGACATTTTTTCCTTAGCATTTCTTGGAAGTATTTAAAGGCTTAGAGATTACACTGGGTGTGGTTCTCTACACAACTTTAGCTTGATAATGTTGGATTGCCCAAAAACCCAAGATGCTATAGAGATCTCTTCACACATTTTAGAAGAAGTGGTTAAATCTTTGAGAACAGATAGAATTTCCTCCCTACACTTTTTTTCGGCTAGGGTGGTGTGAGATCACCCAAAAAATCATAGAAGTATAAGATATCCTTTTACACCCTTTTCTATTGACATGGATTAGGTGTACACATTCCATTTACACTTTCATTTAGAGTGTTTCACATTTTCGTATTTTACACATTTTTATGCACATGCATATTTTACATAAGATTTTACATCCATATATATTTGAATACTTTATTATTTTCTCCTTGCATGTCTAGCATGTATGGGAAACAAGCAACAAATTGTGTGAAACATCATCAACAACAACATGATCAATAACGACAACATTTCGGTCAACACATGCTTTGCTAACCATACAAGTACACTACACACCACAAAAAACTACACATGCATTTCCCTAGGTTTAATCTCATCACTTTTTATTTTGTGCATTTTTTATCTTTAGATTCCACGCTTCTTCATCTTCTTGTTGTCATTCCATGCTTTAGTCTAGTCCTTTTGTGCATTTCTACTACACTCTCCATGGATATAGGGTATGCACTTATATCTACTTTATGTTACCGAGATTTCAGCTCACCAATTTAAAGTGGGGGTAAAATGTACTCATAAAATCATGAACTTTAGACATTATTTAGCCTAGACTCATAGTACTATTTAGAAGTTTCTTGAGTGAAAAAAGTACTAATTAATCCCATCTTCTCGGCCATCTTATTTTACTTTTGTTTAGTCATTCCCGAATATTTATATATACAATCCTAGTCTATTTCGGTACCTTTCCATCATTTTAGCAAGAACTAGGGCACCCGGTGCCTATAATGGGCCACCTCGGCTGCCCTGGTCCCACCCGGGCATCCCAATCCTTTTTCTACTTTCCCGCCACTCTTTTGGCTCTTTCTTTCCATTTTTCATCCTTCTTTTTTTTTTTCCTAGTGGGCTATGTCGGGGTTAATTACAAAATTAGATCAAGTTAACCCTATAAATATAAAGTTTTGAGACCATAATGAGGGTCCTAGTGTCACTTAATACTATCACTCTATCTAGATTTGCATCCATTGCATCACTTTGATCCACATAGTTATATGCATCAAGGCTAAGAGATCTGCGCATCAACACACACTTCATAGGCGGGGATTCTATTATATTCCATGCACATATGTTATTAGATTTTTATATTTAGTTATTTCTCTCTATTTCACATATTGTGACTAGCATAAGAGCACCTATGGCACAACGTGCACATACACATAAGATCAACATTTGGGTCTGAAATGTAGTGTGGAGCTCAATTTAGTAAGCCCATTGTTATGGTAGTTGAGGTCAATCTGACCCATTCATTTTACCTATTTATTTTTAGCGTTTTAATACTTCCTTTTCATTTTGTAGGTCTTCATTTCATCTTCCATTATTTGATACATTTGGCACAGTTTATCACATCCAGTGTGACAAATAGTGAAGGTCACAGGTCATCTTCTAACCCTAAAAGAATCACACTCCAACATTATTTAGAGACCATGACACCTATTCCTACATACCAAGGTTTCCTAGTACCCTCCTAAGTGCTCAAGTTTTCTCACATATTCTAGATTCACCCTTTTGGGACCATTGTGCAGCCATTTTTGCTTCCTCGAATTTCCAAATCGGACCATGCAACACTATGCGATAGTCATCTATAATTAGATGAGTTATTTCCTCACTTTATTCTTACACATTAGGGTTTCATTTCTATTAGTTTAATTATTCAATTGATTCATATTGTTTTAGTGCATTTATTTACAATGTTTATGTCCTCCTATATTATATTAACTATTATTATACCTCTCTAGTCTAGTTAATTTTATTTAACTAGAAATTTTGTAAGATGGCGATGATATGGTGTATGGAGTGATCAGTTCATTACTTGATTAAGTATGTATACAAATTCGGACAATTTGGGTGTCCTACCACCGAGGAAGAGTATAGTGAAAAATGTGTGTTATTTTCCAACCTTTAACGACTTTCTCAAATGATTTATCTATTATGGACAAAAACAAATAATTTTTTTATTGATTTTGGATCCAAATATTTCGATCAAACATATTGACCCATATAGGACTAGTATAGGAAGCATAATGACGTGTCATTAACCCTACTCAAGGGTGTCACCACAATTTATTGTGGCTTCCAGTTATATCATCTAGAAGCAAACGTAAAATTTAGAATAACTTCCCATGTTAGGCCATCTAGGAAAATAATGAATGTAACTCCTAAGTTAGGTCATCGGGGATGCCGCATGTAACTCCCGAGTGAGGTCACCTGGGAGACCAAATGAGTTTTATTTGTATCAATTAAATAGTGTGATTTTTATTGATAGATACTTGAACGTATTGTTTGGTTGCTTGGTTTTTTTGTTTTGATTGTTATACTTAGAGAAATTTTATGCTTTTTTCCTAAGGTTAGGTCATTAGGGGGATTGATAGAAAGTAATGAAATTTCACATGGTGTACTAGAAATTTTTTTAAAATGATGAATTAGAAGTTTTTATGATTACATAGAATTTTAAGGGTAATTATAGGATTACCCAAATTGTATGCCCCCTTTCGAAAAAAGGTGAAGTGATGAAGAGAATAAACGATGAGCCAAAAGTATGTACATAATAGACAGGTATATGGCGGATATCACAAAAATGTATGTAGATTGTGTTATCTCCAAATCACATCACCCTTTGGATTACAAAAGTGTGTGTGCTTGAGCTCACGGTGTGATTAGATAACATGGGTACTATCTCCAAGTTGTGGGACTTTTTACTTGAGATAGACCTATAGAGAAAGTTGGTTCTTACTCCTAAACTACCTGCCACAATCTACTCTAATGCAAGAAAAACTATTTGTCCTAATCTAACTTTCCAATGGACGAGGGAAAGAGATTAAATGAAAAAAATCCTACACTAAAGCGGTGATACACTAGAAAAGGAGAGAATTATGATAGCTTTCCAATGCGTGAAAGATAGAAGGAAAACAAATACTAGAAGGGGTGATAATAGTTCTCCATAGTCTAGAAAATGCATCCACTACAACAATTCATACACACACAATGATAATGAATACCTACGAGCATAAGATAGACACAATACATTTGCAATGAGGTTGTAGAGGTAAGGATAAAGAAGACAACACATTAGGGGAAGATGCATCCGAAACTTGTATTTTTACTTCATTCATATGCACAGATTCAATCTATTACAAAAAGAAGGGCCTAAATCACAATGCAAGGAGTCCACTACAAGGGCCTGCAGTACATTGACTTCAAAAACAATTTTGGAAGAATTTTTCTACACAAAAACTATCTCTCTTTACAATGAGCCCAACACTCCAATTTATAGAATTCTGAGAGGAGAGAGAGGGAGAGAGAGAAATGGAAATCCCAAAATATTTCATTCAACCACTTGCAAGAGGTCATAAATTAAGTGAAATAATAGTATATTTCTTACAAAAGGCCCCCCATACTATCCCATAACTTGCAGCAATGAGAAATGTCTGCCCATGCTTCATTGAATGCATCTTAACTACCACCAAATCACCGTTATGAACTCCGCCACATTTCAAAAAACATCAACATCGGTTATTCATCAAATTCTGTATTTATTTACATATGTGCATTGGGATTAGATCCACGATTCCTGAAAGAGTTGACAAATCATATCAGAAACTATGCACCATGATGAAGTTACACTCTGGTTAAATCGTAATGGCTCCAACATAATCACAAGGAAGAATCGATCAACAACTGAATAACTTGCATAACAGAAAAAAGCTTGCACATGTAGAGAAAGACAACGGAGTGTCTTGGCATGCTCATAAATCAGAAGTGAAAGGGTACATATAGGGTGTTGAGTAACCCTAGTGCATGACTCAATAGAAAACCCTAAACCTAACCCATGTGAGATGACCCTCCATATGTGAGTGGAGGACACATAGGATAACTCACACCAACACCCCCCTTCATCGAAGCTGGGGTAGTGGCTATGATGAGTTAGACAGAAAGAGAAGACACTCCTAAACAACTAAGAAAGATGTGTCAATGGGGCCTAGAAACTAAAGGCCTGATAAGGTGCCCATATACAAACACAATCTTCCTAGAAGAAGAAGAAGAAAAGAAGGACTACATAGCCCAAAGAAGATGAGCAAATGCATAAGACCTCACCCCAAGAAGAAATTGCAAGTGAAGAAACTTCACTTTAATGAAGGGATTGCTGAATATATCGACAATCGATTAGTTGTTTGAATGTACGTAATGCTAATGATACCATCATGAATAAGATACCGTATGAAGTTCATATGAATCTCAATGTGATTCATCTGCTGATGTTGAACTGGATTTATGCAAATAGAGATAGTGCTCATGTTATCACAAAGAGATAATGGTGGGCCACCAAAAGTGGAAGCCAAACTCTTTCAGAATACTCTATAGCCAAATAGCTTCGTGGTAGCGTTAACTACTCCTCTGTATTCTACCTCTATAGATGATATTGCAATTCTATTCTACTTCTTGCTAGAAAAAATAATAGGACTGAACCAAGAGAGAAATTGTATCTAGAAGTAGATTTCCAATGATCTAAGTCACTCGCCAATTCGAAATCATGAACCAAATCAAGTCAATATCTACCCCTCCATGATAGTGAATTCCATCAGTATAAGTGCCAAAAACATAATGAAGGATCCATTTAGCTACTCTCCAATGCAGCTCATATGGATCCTGCGCATGAATCTAGACACGATCCCAACAACATATGATAAATCCGGTTGAGTCGATTCAAGAAAATCAAGCTCCCCACCAACTACCAATAAAGAGTACCATCAATCAAGGGAGTAGAGAAATCTGAAACCAAATTAACCCCTCGAAATAAAAGGAGTAGGATAATACTTGCAATCGAACATCTAAAAACAAGCTAGCAAATCAAGAGCATACTTAGGCTACGAAATCAAAATTCCCGAGTTAGATTGTGAAATCTGGATCCCAAGAAAGTAATGAAGGCACTCTAATTCGAGATGGAAAACCTATTGGCCAAGGCGATCTTCACAAAATCAATAATAGAGGAAGAGTTGCTTGTGATCAACAAGTCATCCACATAGAGAACAAGAATGAGTATGGAGTCATCTTGCCATAGAATATAAACATTTGGATCAGAGTGACACCTAGTAAACCCCCGATGTAAATAAAAGTAGTCCATCTTGGCATACCAAGCTTCCGAGGCGCTTGTTTAAGGCCATAAAGAGACTTCTTTAGCTTACAAATGAGGGAGGGATCTTGGACATAACCCGAGTTTGTTCCATATAGATCTCTTCCTCTAGGTCACTATGAAGGAAGGCACTCTTAACATCCATTTGATGGATTTTCCATTTGTTTGCTGCGGAAATGGAAAGGGTCGATCGAATAGAAGTAATCCTTGCAATCGGAGGAAAGGTTTTAGTATAATCAACCCCAGCTATCTAGGAGACACCCTTAGCTACTAATCATGCTTTAAACTTTTTGACGTCTCCATCTACTCCATACTTTGTTCGAACACCCACTTACACAGTAACAAATTTTCTTCCTTTCGAAGAGGGATGAGATCCCAAGTATCATTTTTGTTGTCTTTTCTTTGCAAATCAGCTATTTCAGGTTTTCGGGGAACTCACGTCCCGACGTCCCATGGACTGGTTGGGCCTTCCTACTCTACCTTTTTTATTTTCTCTTGGTGTGGTGATTTCTTGTTTCGATGTCCCATGTGTCCCGCGGTTGACTTAGCCATGAAGGCCGTTGACTTCCGCCTTGCCTAATTTCCTCTTCTTGCGTTGATTTCAAGTTTGTCGCTCGTGCACATTCCAACATCCCAACTGTCCCACGTACCACTCAAAAAAACCTTCCAATTTTGGCGATTTGCATTACTGCGCGACGATTTTGGTGATGCACATCCCGATTGTCACGATGTCCTGCTGAGACCTCCCGGGACATGAAGTTTTGATTTTTCCACACAACAAATAAATGCAGCCATTTCAGCTTTGCGCGTCCCCACACGTCTCGACATCCCAACTGTCCCATGGACCGCCTAGGACATGAACTTCCACTTTTCTAGAATACACTAAAATTACCTTTTTTATAGATTTTTGCAATTTGGTACTTGTTGGTCGTCAAATAGGACTTTTTAGAAGAGCAACAGTCAGGGGACAAGAAGTCCCTCCTCTTTAATGGGAGAGGTTCCCTTATTCAGAAACGAACTTATTTACAAATGTACAGAACATTGTTTTATGGTCAAACTTGGATTTTACGAAAGTGTTTTCCACAAGGATCATCAATTACACAAGGACTGAGGAAAGGGAATAAGAAGATGAGCAGAATAGCAACATTCAGAATTATAGATAGCAGAATAATTCCTCGTGTATGCGAAGCTTCAAAGAATTTAAGACAAGATCATTTGCGATGGCTGAATGAGATTAAATTTAAAGACACAAAGTTCCATAAATAACCTTCTTCAGATTTATTAATCAAGGACACAAAGTTCCTTCTTGGTTGTACAAGATCACTGTATTTGCAAAACTGAACAGTATGCAATCAGAGAGACTAACGAGTTAGGAACAAAATGATCTCCACAATATTAAAGGAAAACACAGAGATAACAAGAATTAGATAGACAAAGAATGAAAAGCCCTTTTGTATTGATTTCTTTAAGATCTATTTACACTTTCAGCAAATATTCCAAGTTCTTCCTCCTTTCAAAATGGCGTGGAAAGGCCATTATATAGCTTACAAGTCAGTTACTCTTTGTAACCGTTTCTTTTAATTAAAGAATAGTTAAAGATTGCCCATTGTGATACCTTAACTAATTACAAGGAATACAAAAAGAATGTCTTAGAGCAGCAACAGATTAACAAAGGAAATATAAATTGATATTGTATTCAGCATTTCTGAATTACATACACAGGCTATTAAATAGCCATATACATAGGAAAACTGACTTCCTATAAAATAGGAAAGTCAACAAACCACTTACCCGTTTATAACTTTACGGGTACAACAAAACTCTAAAATAATATATTGTTAAAACAATATATTATAACAATTGTAATATCAACTCAACATAATTATAATCTAACTTTTATAATAATGTGAGCACTAATAATAATTCCTAACATTCCCCCCCTTAGTGCGAACATGGTAGAAAAACATCCACACACTCCTCTGCAGTATGCTCACCCCTGTGGCATGTCCAACTCTGTGACTCATGACCTTGATCCAAAAGAAAGGCTCTCTCCTTCCATGGTTTTAAACAGGCTTACCACAAACCTTGAAGTGACAGGAACCTCATCAACTGTCGACCTCGTGTGGTTTTCTGGATCCTCCCACAAACCCTTTCAAGATCCATGAACTGACTTACTCTGGTGCTACTGTTCACCACTATGCTTATACATCAGGGAATAATGTAGGAAACACAACATGCATATCTCAAAACTGCACAATAGAAGATATACTGAAAAAATTTCACATTACTTCCTATAAGAATCGTAATGTTCTTAATTGTAGTCTCTGTCTTTGATCGCTGCCACTCGATCTCGAACAACATAGAAAACTGCACACGCCACGAAACTTTATTCAATGACTCAGCTATATCTCTCGCCATGAGGGACCGACGTGTTGGCCGCAGATCGAGTCCAAAATCCCGAACACTTCTCCATCTCTTTATCAAACTCGACGTGAGTATGATAATCCTTGTTTGCTTCTTCAATGGCAGACTGAAGAGAACAAATTTCCTTCATCTTTTCCTTAGAGATGGAGCTTTCTTTGAATAGATGATCTTTGACAAAAGCTCTGAACTAAGCTTTGATTTCTTGCAAGGACAAGGAAACACCAGAGTTTTCATCTTGAAGATGACAATGTATATCTTTGAAAGCAGCAGCTGCCAGTGTCTTGAAAGCTTCTCCCTTCTGCCAGCTGTTCTTCATTTCTCCCACAGCTTCCTCCAGGACTTTGATTTTCCACTCTACGCTGTAGACCCAGGATTTTGATAGATTGTCTTTGGCATCATCGAAAATCTTATTCGCCAGTAAGATGTTCTCATCTGTCTGTCCCATGAGGTGAAGGTCTACAATGCAACTGCTCCAGAGTTTAAGCTCTTTATCCATAACCCCAATAGCAGAGGATAGCTTCTGTTGCAAATTGTCTACCTTTCCATCTAGTTTAAAAGCTTCATCGATGAAGTTTAGCCCAGCAATAAGCATGTCATCTACCATGGCTTCAATAGCTCTGCCATAGATAGAATACTTGTGCATATCTTTAATACTTTGCACTTCATCTTGGCTTAGAATCACCGGAGGCGGTAGAGCAGTCAAGGGGGTAGGGTCCAAAACTTTGTCCTTAGACAAGAGTGACTTGATAAAACTTGTGAGAACTTGGGCTTGTTCTTCCAGCTATTCAATAGTCTACTGCCCTTTCTCTACCCTTCCGATGACTCTTGTGACTGTTTCCTAGAGGTTGTGAATTTCACCTTCAGGAGTAGACTCTCCCATAGGGATCCTTGAAAGCTCTAAGTCAGATGTCAGCAAGTCTGATTCTGACTTGTCTACTGTAGGCTTAGCAATCTCCAAGAATTGCTGACCTTGGGCATCAGACACAATTCTGGAGGTGGTTCTGGCTTTCTTGGCACGAGAAGGAGTGGTGCCCAACAAGGCTGCTACAGCATCAAAATTTGGTCCCAAGCTTTGAGAGGAGGATTTCCTCTTCCTTTTGTCAACCAGAGGTTGCACCCAAGCAAAAGAGGAAGAAGAATCTGCAGGAGGGGCAAGGGGACCAAGAGACAGGGAGCTCATGACACTCAGGGTCTGCGCAGCTGTTGACTCAAGCTGAGACGTGAGTAGAGCACTGGAGACGATGGCGGTAGAAGAATCAGTAGCACCTGGAAGTTCAGTGCTCTGGACCTCCTTGTCCTTATCTGCTGGATCCTCAGGAACATTTGCAGGAGTGGGCATCTCACTTTCTTCACTTTCACTGAGAACAATGATGTTCTCTGGCCCTATAGGCAACTCTACCTGTTTTCTTGGAGGATCATTCTCTGCAGGTTCCTTCTTTACCTCTTTGAGTTTCTTCCTGTATACCTGGGTAGATGGAGAAGGAGTAGATTCTACAGGTCCCTGAGCTGTTGAGGCAGGAGGGGTTTTCACTGGTGTTCCAGACTCTGGAACTGATGTCTCTCTTATGGGTGTCGAATCATCCTTGGAGCTAGATTCTCCTGAGTGCCTCTTGAATTCTCGATCTTCTTACTTGAACTGCACTTAGTCCCGATTAAGACCGGAGCAAGAATCTCACCGAGATCATCTCTCTCTTTCCCTGCTTCCAATCCAGTCCTCCGTGAGGTGTGTGCTTAATCACATTTTCATACTCATAAGAGTATAAATCAGAATTGTCATCCCGAGACCTTCAGAACTTGGTATGACCGAGTTCTTGGATCAATTACAGGAGAACCTGCCACAATGCCTTCTTCGGCTTCAAAATCATCTCGCATGCCACCCAAAGAGTCTTCTCAGTATTCCGCCCTATGATGATAGACTATCTTGATGTTCTGTTCAATGAACTTCTTCAAGTCAAAATAGGTTCTTGGCTTGAAGAAATGAACAGTGATAGGGACCAGGGCTCTTTCTATGTTCTGAGCATCCAGAGTTGTTTTGCATGTGTAATTTCCCAGAGAGATGGGAAAGTGCAAGCCAGAAATCTTCTTGTCTCTGCAAGTTCTGTGCAACTTGTCTAGTTGCCTGCATATTTCAATCAAGGCCATTTTGTCATTGCAGAACATGGGAAGCCGCAGAGGAGTGCTTTCATAGCCAGCAAGCCTGATATAGGAAAATTTCCTGAATTGAATGAAATAGGCTCCATACTGCGATATCAGGTTCATGGCTTCATCTGAAAACCTTCTTGCAGTATCACCTTCGAGCAATCTGACCACGTACATGGTGAAAGCATCATTGACCCTTCTGAAATTGCGGTTGCTGGTCTCCAAGGTGAACTGCGGGCAATAGGCATACACTGGATCATCTTTGTGTGCATCTATATAGGAGAAACCAAACCACTGCCTGGATGCTGCTAGGGTATACATCAGGTATGAAGTCATATAGAACTTCTTTGTTTGCTGGACGTTGGATAGCTGCTCCGCCAAATTCATGCTGATGATCTCTGCCCAGTTGATATTTTGTGTTCCCTCGCACACCATGCTGATGAGCGGGCACATCCAGAAATGAAACTCATTGGTGGAGGGCAAACCCATAACCCGAGCCAGCAGGATTATGAAGTCTGACAGTTCTTCATTGAAATCTGCTCGGAAGAGGGTTTTGGTTAGGCGAGAAGCACCTTTCTTAGGGTTCTTCAACCAAGATTTCGCCACTCGCGTCTTATATTTGTCACTGTCTTGGTCGAACATAGCCTGTGCTTGATCCCGGGAGACGACTATAGCATTGTCCATCTCCGGAATTCTCAGAGCAGCGCCAATGGCGGCAGCGATCCAGCTTGGCAATGAGTTCCCCATGTACATTTGTCAATTCGCTCGAAGCGGGGTCGAAGTGAGCTCCACATGAAAGCACTGTATCAGCACAGTGTACTGAGATTGGGAATCCTCCGGCAAAAGCTAAACCACTATCATAAATCATCTGTGCCATTGGTGTAGGGTTTGCATCTGTCATTCTTGCCCAAAAATCACCGAAGTCGAGATGACGAGCTTCGCTATCCCCTATATTGCTAACAGCAGACTCAAGCGGAGAAATTTGCTCCTGTCCCTGGAACTTGATCTTCATATTGATAGCCTCGGAGCTACAACCTAGACTTCTGGAAGGAATTTGCAAATGGAGGGGGATTGCGCAGGTTTTCAAATTGCAAGGGTTCGAGCAAAAGATAGCATGGAAGCAATGCGAAAAATGCAAAGGGGAATGCTCGTTATATAGCCGTTTGGAGAGAGGAATGACTTTAATGCGCATTGAATACACAACTACCAATTTGAAAAGCATCATACTCGGAGTGAGCGGGAAAAACTAAGTGTGAATGACACTTGGTACGCTTGGGACATGTGAGATGCGAATGCGCGAAACACACGGCTCGGCCGGTTCGGGTGAAACAGGGAGAGGACGCACAAATGCATTTGGGACAAATGGGACGAAAATGTGCAAAGTACGCGATTCGGGTGTTTCGGCCGAAATTGGAACAAAGGGCCCGTTTGGACTTGGGACATTCGGGACAAAAAGTTCCGAAGTACGCGACTTGACCGGCTCGGCCGAAATTGGGAAAGCTCGCACTTTTTAAAATGGGGCAGTTGGGACAAAATTGCGCGAAGGACGCGGTTCGGGCAAATCGGCCGAAAATGGGAAAGCTCGCACTTTTTAACTTTGGGACATTTGGGATAGGAAAGTGCGAAGTATGCGGGAAGGATGATTCAGTCAAAATTGGAACAACATGCAAAATAAGTTTTGGGACACTTGGGACAAAACTCTCCGACGGGCCCGAAATGGGACACTTCGGGATTTCGGCCGGTCGGGTAATGAATGCACTGCACTTTCGTACTTGGGACAGATGGGACAAAAAGTTCCGACAGTTCGAAATCACACAAAATGACCCAAAACACAGATTTTTTCAATTTCATGACTTAGGCATTTCGTAGAGAAAAACACTTAAACTCAAAATTTTGAAAATTTTACTCTTGTCGAGCGGGAATTTTGAGTGGACAACACTGCTCCTTCCGGGATGACTTGGTATAAATTCTCGGAATGAGACAAGGCAAGAACTTAGACAAACTCAAAGAAGTAGACCAAAGTGCCTTATCCATTGGGCAAAGGAGTCAAAACAAACCAACACAGAGGGCAACACACAAAAACAATATAAGGGAAACACACCGAAAGCAGAAAAGCAAAAACACTGTACAAAATATACAAAGGGACTCCCTAGTCACCTACGACTTGAACAACTTCAAATACTGCCCACTATAAGGAAGTGGGAGGGGAACCATCCATGTAATCAAGATAGAAAGAGTTCTTACCAGCAAAGTGTCTTATCTTGAATGGTCCGAGCCACAGTGAATCAAATTTTCCATGGCTGCCACGAGGTTCATGTCTTTTGTCCCATAACAGCACGGTATCTCCAACTTGGAACTCTCTGAACCTAGCTTTCTTGTCAAACAGAATCTTTACCTTCTGCTGGTGAGCAGATATCCTGTCAGCAACCTCCAATCTATCCTCGTTCAGTTTGTGCAGGTACATGATTCTTTTATCCAGAGCATCACTGAAACTAGTATCTTCAATGGCCTTCATCAGGTGCAAGGCTGGCAGTTCCACTGTCACTGGCAATTGAGCTTCTACTCCATACACCACTTGAAAAGGGGACATTCCAATGGCTCTTTTAGGTGTGATCCTGTCTCGCCCAAAAATTACCGAGATGAGAGCTTCATAAAGCTTCTTATGCCGCCACGAGACTCATCACCAACTTCCTTATGATAGTCACCAGATTTTTGTTGGTGGATTCTCGCTTGTCCATTTCCCGGGGTAATAATCAAGAATGAGCCGAGAGATGCCATACCCGTGCGCAAAATCCATTATCTCAGTTGAGGAGAAGTTCGAAGCATTATCTGTTACAATCTTGTTAGGTACACCATACCTTACCAAGATGTTCTCTTTGATGAAGTTGCATACAACTTCAGAAGTAGTGCTCTTGACTGGAATAGCTTCCACCCATTTGGTGAAGTAGTCAGTGGCAGTTAGCACATGCGTGTGACCAGCACTAGAAACAGGATTCAGTGTACCAATGAAGTCTAGACCCCATTGTTGAAATGGTTCCTCGATCACAACTGGCTTGAGAGGTAAAGATGCCAATTTAGGTCTTCCCACAAAGGTCTGACAAGCTTCACATTTATCCACCCACTTGGATGCATCTCTGAACAAGGAAGGCTAGTAATATCCTCCCCGGAGTATCTTGTGAGCAGTGATCTGCGATGAATAGTGCCCTCCACATGCCTGATCATGGAAAGCTGAGAGCAACTTTCTCTGCTGCTCCTTGTCCACACACTTCAGAAATCTCCCATCTAAACCACGCTTGAACAAGGCATTTTCCCATAGTACATATTGTGCTGATCTCAATTTAATGAAATTCTTTTCCTTGGCGCTTAAATGAGAGGGGCATTCCCATAGGTGAGAAAATGGGCAATGTCGAATACCATTCATCGACTGAACTAAGGAATAGAACAGTAGGAATGTCACCTTTCTCCTCCAACGCAACTCATGTTTGGCTCCTTCAGCAATGAGCTCACAAAGACCTTTTCCACGAACCAGCTTGGTTGGTTTGATATCAATGTCATATTCCTGGACTTTAGCCACCCAGTTTCCTCTCTTGGACCCAAATTCTTGCTGTGTAAGAATTGACTTGACAAATGATCTCGGAACCAAAGACCATAGAGTGAGAGTTGAGGATATAGAAACGGAACTGCTTGACAGCTTTGACTACTGCAAAAGCATGCTTCTCCATCATGGTGTATTTCAGCTCATGATTCTTCAGGATATAGCTCATGAAGGCAATTGGTAGCTCATGTCCATCAGAGTCTTCTTGGGTCAAGACAAAGAAATGCAGGTATTATCTCAGAAGATAGCAATAGATGATGAAATCTTTGCTGAAGTCAGGACAGGCCAAAACTGGAGTTTTAGCAATAGCTTTCTTGATACCCTCAAAGGATTCCTTTCCTTCAGAAGACCAACCAAACGCTTGCTTCCCTTTCATCATCTGAGAGATGTTCAAAGTTAATTCAGCAAAATCAGGGATGAATCTTCTTAAAAATTGATCTTACCGAAAAAGGAATGCACGCCTTTTTTACTGGTTGGGAGAGGAATTTGCTGGATGGCTTGAACTCGTTCAGATCAATCTTAATACCATCTTTTGAGACAATGTGCCCTAATAGTTTTCCTTCAGAATACGTAAGATGCATTTTTTAGGATTTAAAGAAATCCCATGCTCTCGGATCTCTACAGAATCAAGCTTTCCAGTGTGGTCAAAGTGATCCGCTCTTGTCTTTGAGAACACTGTCAGATCATCAAGGTATATGACAATACATTTCCCTTTCAAGCTTCCAAAAGCCAAATCCATAGCTCTCTGGAAAGTGGCACCAGCATTAATCAGCCCAAAAGGCATTCTCTTGTAGGCAAAGGTACCCCAAGGAGTGGTGAAGGCTGTCTTGTGTTGATCTGCAGTATCAACCTCTACCTGATTGTATCCCGAGAACCCATCAAGCATAGATAACATTTCAGATCCTGTTACTGCTTGCAATATTTGATCCATCATAGGTAGAGGGTAGTTATCTTTCAGAGAAGCCTGATTCAGGTTCCTGAAATCAACACAGATGCGGATCTCACCATTCTTCTTCCTAACAGGCACAATGTTTGCAATCCATGTTGAATGGTGAATGGGAAAAATGATTTTAGCCTTCAACAATTTCTGAATCTCCTGAAATATAGTGTCAGCTATTTTGGGATTATACTGCCTTTGTTTCTGCTTGAAAGGCTTGATTCCTGGTTTGAGAGGGATAGAGTGCTGCATGTCTTTTGGCTTGAAGGCTTTTAGATCCTCATAAGAATATGCAAGAACATCCTTATACTTCCTTAGAAGATCAATTGCTTTTCTCTCCTCTCGTCTTGCAGCAACATTTCCCAATATTTACCACTTGGGATCGTAGAAACTCCCTATATCAATCTTATCATACTCAAATTTGATCACGAGGTCCAGAGAAGCTTTATATTTCACATATCTGTCATGTTTGTCAAACAACTCCTCCAAACTCACCAAACCTTTGGGAATCTTGTTTCCTTTGAGTTTAATGCATCCTTCCCGATATGTTTCTTCTCCTTGGGTGACACTTGGTCGAGGACACACTCTCACGAGGCAAGTTGTCACTTCCTCAAAATACAGCTTACTCAAAATTCCCTTGAGTTCCGGAAGGAAAGCAAATGCTGGTCATCGTTGAAAACTTGCCGCTTATTGGTATTATCGTCGTACACTAGGCCGATGGACCATTTCAATAGTGAACTTATCCCGAGAGAATTCAGGATGGGGAATCGAGAATGACCCCGAGACACCCAAAGAATCAGCCCTCCTGTTCTTTTCTCGGGTATTGCTTCAATGGAGAAGCATCAAGGAATTCAATCAATCCCAAACCCGATTCCGTAATGCTTCACCTCCCATTTTTACCCGAAAAGACTTCGACTTGCTTCACAATCAGCTCGCATCACCACGAGCCGTAAGATTTTTACACCTCGCTTCTTTGGCCACTACAGTCCAAGAATGAGAGCCTCATACTCTGCGGTGTTGTTAGTGTTCTCGAACTGCAATTTAAATGAAAAAGGGTGTAGGCATCCTTCAGGTGACACTAGCAGGACACCAGCTCCAGAACCAGCCGAGGAACAACTTCCATCAAATTCTAAAATCCAAACACCATTGGGATCTTTAGGTGATACTTTGGAGGGTTGGATTTCATCAGGGGACAGAATCATGTAATTACCATGACCCATGTCTTCATAGAGTATTTGTGCCTTAGGATCATCTCGCTTTCTCGCACAATATACTCATCAAGCTTTCTCAGGAGTAACTTCTTCATTTGTCCATTGACAGGTATGAGTGCGTGTGACCAATCCATTTGAATCTCTCCACCCACATCTTTACAGAAGTTCCTACTTAGCAACATTCCATAAGAAGGAGGAATGTCTCCTACTAGGATGGTAGCCAAGACTTTCTTTTCGTAAAGCAAAGAAAAGCCACTTGTGCATCTTTAATCCTTCCAACCAAAGGCACTTCCTTACTTTCCATGGAGTAGCAAGATCCATAAGTACGAGTAAGGGTCAAGCCTAAAGCATGAGCTACTTTAGCAGGCATCACGTTATCTGAGGCTCCGAATCTATGACACGCTTATCGAGCCTATGGCCAGCTATAAGTGTTACATAAAAGGCTTGATTTTGTCACCAGTGCGAGGTGACAAAGCCTACTGACTAGGTTGTGGTGTAGAAGGAGGAGTGGGCAAAAGGCCTTTAGAGGTGGTCTTGGAATGGGAATTAACAAATTGGATCATCTTGGCAAAAGCTTTGGGATGGGTTTGGTAGTATTCAGCTTCTGAAATTTGAACCTTAGTCCTTTTTAGATGATCCACAATATCAAAGGATCCAGAGGTGGATGGGCCATCATCATTTGAAATTCTAGGCTTATCAACCTTAGGAGAAAAAGAAGAAGAAGCAACTTTGGTAGCAGGATTGACAGTACTTACCTTTGGTGCAGATGAGGTAGGGATAGGAGATCCTCTTCTGGCAATTACAGGAATAGTTGCCGGCTGCTCCTTAGATTTCTTCATGGGCTGTGTTACTTTCTCCTTCTACGCTTGTCTCTGTTCTCGAGTCATGACAAAGCAAATGATTCACTGCTCATATCTCGCTACCACTTCATCATAGTTATCTCCATCATCAAGCCCTTCGGTGGTAAAGAAATTAACCCGAGATCCTTCGAGTTCTTCCGCCTCATCATCAAATTCCTCCAGGAACTCCTCACGAGCTTCATCGTCCATCATCATCATCGGCTCTTCAACTTCACAGTCCGTTGCATTCACAGAACTTTGACAGAGGTCCTTCAAGTGCTAGTCTTGTGTGAGGAGCAGCAGTAAACGATTTCTGGCTGAAATTTCTTCTTGGAACATCTCGCATACGGGGCATGCCGAGCCAATTGTTTCTTTATAGCTACTAGATCATTTGCAAGTTTCTGACTAATGGATCAAGATTGGGTCCAGAGGTGGAGGAGGAAGAAGCAAGAGATTTAGATTTGGAGGATCTCTCTTCAACTTCCCTGACATGATCAGGTCATCCTCGACACTAACAGCCAGTTCTTGATCCAGAATTAACGTTCCAAGATTAGCCCTTCTTAGAGCATAACTGACTTTGGGCGTTTGAGCATTTAGAAAGAAACATTTTTGAATTTGATCAACCGGTCGAGTATTTACAGGAATTTTGTTGATCAGTCTATTGAACCGAGCCACAAATTCTCTCATGGGTTCTGATGGATCTTTCTTTATCTGAGAAATTTGGGCAAGCAGGGCATGCACATCTTCTGCCGGCTTGAAACGGCTTTCGAACTGAGTTCTCATTGTATTCCAGTCGGTGATGGCACCAGCTGGAAGGTGATAGAACCAAATAAGAAAGATTATCCTCGTAACGCCTCAACGAATGTACCTTACTAAGACGTCTTCATGTTCAACTCCCAAGACTCCACATGCAACTATGAAGGCTGCAATGTGTTCATCAGGGTGTACTTTTCCATCTCCTCTAAACTTGGGGAAGTTCTTTCGGTTACCTCTAGGTAACTCATGCAAAGGCTGAGTAAGGGCCAGGGGCCCGACACGTTGACCCCATGGCAATTGTGCCGCCATTCTTGGAAATACGGCTTGGAAGGGAACTGTAGCACCAGCTAGGATCAAAGCTCGTAGATTGGGACTAGCAGGTTCTGAAGGAATACCACCCGTAGGACTTCTATCTTGAACAGGCGGAGTGCTCGTCGAACGAGTTCTTCTATTTGAAGGGAAAGGAAAACCCTGTTGCTCCAAAAGCTGAAACTGAGAATCTTCGATACCAAGGGTCCTTCTCCCTCGAGTGAAACGTGGAGTCGCCAGATCAAAGGATGATCGAAAAATTGCAGTACTGGAATGCGATTTTCCCCAGCGGAGTCGCCAAAAACTGTTGGTCATCAAATAGGACTTTTTAGAAGAGCAACAGTCAGGGGACAAGAAGTCCCTCCTCTTTAATGGGAGAGGTTCCCTTATTCAGAAACGAACTTATTTACAAATGTACAGAACATTGTTTTATGGTCAAACTTGGATTTTACGAAAGTGTTTTCCACAAGGATCATCAATTACACAAGGACTGAGGAAAGGGAATAAGAAGATGAGCAGAATAGCAACATTCAGAATTATAGATAGTAGAATAATTCCTCGTGTATGCGAAGCTTCAAAGAATTTAAGACAAGATCATTTGCGATGGCTGAATGAGATTAAATTTAAAGACACAAAGTTCCATAAATAACCTTCTTCAGATTTATTAATCAAGGACACAAAGTTCCTTCTTGGTTGTACAAGATCACCGTATTTGCAAAACTCGAACAAAGATGCAATCGTGAGAGACTAACGAGTTAGGAACAAAATGATCTCCACAATATTAAAGGAAAACACAGAGATAACAAGAATTAGATAGACAAAGAATGAAAATCCCTTTTGTATTGATTTCTTTAAGATCTATTTACACTTTCAAAGAAATATTCCAAGTTCTTCCTCCTTTCAAAATGGTGTGGAAAGGCCATTATATAGCTTACAAGTCATTTACTCTTCGTAACTGCTTTCTTTTAATTAAAGAATAGTTAAAGATCGCCATTGCAATACCTTAACTAATTACAAGGAATACGAAAAGAATGGGAAGAAGAGAAAAGAAAGGAGAAGGAGACAGTGGCCACTATCGGGAGGGGTCCACTGTCTTCGTAATCCACCGCCCGAATTTCTTCAATGACTCAAATATATCTCTCGCCACGAGGACTCGACGTTGGCCGCAGATCGAGTCCAAAATCCCGCACATTTCTCCATCTCTTTATCAAACTCGACGTGAGTATGATAATCTTGTTTGCTTCTTCAATGGCAGATCAAGAGAACAAATTTCCTTCATCTTTTCCTTAGAGATGGAGCTTTCTTGAATAGATGATCTTTGACAAAAGCTCAATCGAGCTTTGATTTCTTGCAAGGACAAGGAAGCACTGAGTTTTCATCTTGAAGATGACAATGTATATCTTTGAAAGCAAAGCAATGCCAAAGTGTCTTGAAAGCTTCTCCTTCTCGCCACTGCTCTTCATTTCTCCCACAGCTTCCTCCAGACTTTGATTTTCCACTCTACGCCGTAGACCCAGTGATTTTGATAGATTGTCTTTGCATCATCAAAAATCTTATTCGCCAATAAGATGTTCTCATCTCTGTCTGTCCCATGAGGCGAAGGTCTACAATGCAACCGCCTCGTAGTTTAAGCTCTTTATCCATAACCCCAATAGCAGAGGATAGCTTCACAGTTGCAAATTGTCTACCTTTCCATGTAGTTTAAAAGCTTCATCGATGAAGTTTAGCCCAAAGAACAAGCATGTCATCTACCATGGCTTCAATAGCTCGCTATAGACAAAATACTTGTGCATATCTTTAATACTTTGCACTTCATCTTGGCTTAGAATCACCGGAGGCGGTAGAGCAACAAGGGGGTAGGGTCCAAAACTTTGTCCTTAGACAAGAGTGACTTGATAAAACTTGTGAGAACATGGGCTTGTTCTTCCAAATGCTCAATAGTCTCGCTGCCCTTTCTCTACCCTTCCAATGACTCTTGTGAATGCTTTCCTGAGGTTGTGAATTTCACCTTCAGGAGTAGACTCTCCCATAGGGATCCTCGAAAGCTCTAAGTCGATGTCACAAGTCTCGATTCTCGATTTGTCTACCGTAGGCTTAGCAATCTCCAAGAATTGCTGACCTTGGGCATCGACACACACTCGAGGTGGTTCGCTTTCTTGGCACGAGAAGGAGTGGTGCCCAACAAGGTCAAGCACAAAGATCAAAATTTGGTCCCAAGCTTTGAGAGGAGGATTTCCTCTTCCTTTTGTCAACCGAGGTTTCACACCAAGCAAAAGAGGAAGAAGAATCTGCAGGAGGGGCAAGGGGACCAAGAGACAGGAGCTCATGACACTCGTGGTCTCACAAGCGCACTGCTGACTCAAGCCGAGATGTGAGTAGAGCACTCGGAGGCAATGGCAAGTAGAAGAATCAGTAGCACCTGAAGTTCAAAGGCTCGACCTCCTTGTCCTTATCTCGCTGGATCTTCAGAACATTTGTAGGAGTGGGCATCTCACTTTCTTCACTTTCACCGAGAACAATGATGTTCTCTGGCCCTATAGGCAACTCTACCTGTTTTCTTGGAGGATCATTCTCTGCAGGTTCCTTCTTTACCTCTTTGAGTTTCTTCCTGTATACCCGGGTAGATGGAGAAGGAGTAGATTCTACAGTCCCCCTCGAGTCGCTGAGGCAGGAGGGGTTTTCACCGGTGTCTTCCGCACTGAACCGATGCCTCTCTTATGGGTGTCGAATCATCCTTGAGCTAGATTCTCCCGAGTGCCTCTTGAATTCTCTGATCTTCTTACGAACTGCACTTAGTCCCGATTAAGACCGGAGCAAGAATCTCAACCAGATCATCTCTCTCTTTCCTGCTTCAATCCAGTCCTCCAGAGGGGTGTGCTTAATCACATTTTCATACTCATAAGAGTATAGATCAGAATTGTCATCCTAGAGACCTTCAGAACTTGGTACAGACCGAGTTCTGGATCAATTGGCAGGAGAACTCCGCCACAATGCCTTCTTCTCGGCTTCAAAATCATCTCGCACACCACCCAAATTTCAGTCTTCTCAGATCTTCCCCTATGATGATAAACTATCTTGATGTTCTGTTTCAATGAACTTCTTCAAGTCAAAACAGTTCTTGGCTTGAAGAAATGAACAAAGGATAGGGACCAGGGCTCTTTCTATGTTCTCGAGCATCCAGAGTCGCTGTTTTACATGTGTAATTTCCCGCAGAGATGGGAAAGTGCAAGCCGAAATCTTCTTGTCTCTGCAAGTTCTCAGGCAACTTGTCTAGTTGCCGCATATTTCAATCAAGGCCATTTTGTCATTGCGGCAGAACATGGGAAGCCGCAGAGGAGTGCTTTCATAGCCAAAGCAGCCCGATATAGGAAAATTTCCCGAATTGAATGAAATAGGCTCCATACTGCGATATCAGGTTCATGGCTTCATCTGAAAACCTTCTTGCAGTATCACCTTCGAGCAATCTGACCACGTACATGGTGAAAGCATCATTGACCCTTCTTAAATTACGGTTGCTGGTCTCCAAGGTGAATTGCGGGCAATAAGCATACACTGGATCATCTTTGTGTGCATCTATATAGGAGAAACCAAACCACTGCCTGGATGCTGCTAGGGTATACATCAGGTATGAAGTCATATAGAACTTCTTTGTTTGCTGGACGTTGGATAGCTGCTCCGCCAAATTCATACTGATGATCTCGGCCCAGTTGATATTTTGTGTTCCCTCGCACACCATGCCGATGAGCGGGCACATCCGTAAATGAAACTCATTGGTGGAGGGAAAACCCATAACCCGAGCCACAGGATTATGAAGTCTCGACAGCTTCTTCGTTGAAATTTTCTCGAAAGAGGGTTTTGGTTAGGCGAGAAGCACCTTTCTTAGGGTTCTTCAACCAAGATTTCGCCACTCACGCCTTATATTTGTCACTGTCTTGGTCGAACATAGCCTGTGCTTGATCCCGGGAGACGACTATAGCATTGTCCATCTCCGAATCTCGTAGCAAAGGCCAATGGTGGCAAAGGCCCAGCTTGGCAATGAGTTCCCCATGTACATTTGTCAATTCGCTCGAAGTGGGGTCGAAGTGAGCTCCACATGAAAGCACTGTATCAGCACACTGTACTGAGATTGGGAATCCTCCGGCAAAAGCTAAACCACTATCATTAATCATCTCGTGCTATTGGTGTAGGGTTTGATCCTGTCATTCTTGCCCAAAATCACCGAAGTCGAGATGACGAGCTTCGCTATCCCCTATATTGCTAACAGCACAGACTAAGCGCGAGAAATTTGCTCCCGTCCCCGGAACTTGATCTTCATATTGATAGCCCTCGAGCTGCAACCTAGACTTCGGAAGGAATTTGCAAATGGAGGGGGATTGCGGAGGTTTTCAAATCATAAGGGTTCGAGCAAAAGATAAAGCATGGAAGCAATGCGAAAATGCAAAGGGGAATGCTCGTTATATAGCCGTTTGGAGAGAGGAATGACTTTAATGCGCATTGAATACACAACCACCAATTTGAAAAGCATCATACTCGGAGTGAGCGGGAAAAACTAAGTGTGAATGACACTTGGTACGCTTGGGACATGTGAGACGCGAATGCGTGAAACACGCGGCTCGGCCGGTTCGGGTGAAACAGGGAGAGGATGCACAAATGCATTTGGGACAAATGGGACGAAAATGTGCGAAGTACGCGATTCGGGTGTTTCGGCCGAAATTGGAACAAAGGGCCCGTTTGGACTTGGGACATTCGGGACAAAAAGTTCTGGCAAGTACGCGACTTGACCCTTTGGCCGAATTTGGGAAAGCTCGCACTTTTAAAATGGGGCAATTGGGACAAAATTGCGTGAAGGACGCGGTTCGGGAAAATCGGCCGAAAATGGGAAAGCTCGCACTTTTTAACTTTGGGACATTTGGGACAGGAAAGTGCGAAGTACGCGGGAAGGATGATTCGCCGAAATTGGAACAACATGCAAAATAAGTTTTGGGACACTTGGGACAAAACTCCGACGGGCCCGAAAATGGGACAAAGGGATTTCGGCCGGTCGGGTAACAGAATGCACTTTCGTACTTGGGACAGATGGGACAAAAAGTTTCGACAGTTCGAAAATCACACAAAATGACCCAAAACACGATTTTTTAAATTTCACGACTTAGGCATTTCGGAGAAAAACACTTAAACTCAAAATTTTGAAAATTTTACTCTTATCGTAGTGGGAATTTTGAGTGGACAACGAAGACTAAATTTTTATATTTCTCTTGGATAGGGAGGCTAGAGGAATGTAAAGGGGACACCCCAAAACCTGATTTTTTTGCGCCTCAAACCAATTTTACCCGCTCAATCCTAAAGAAATATGCAAGTTATTCAAATTTCCTCGAGGGGTGAATTTGGGATAGCATATTGAGTGAAAGATAATGCCGATGAGAAATAGAGTGTGTGTCATGTGTACGATATGATGGTCGGTGAAATTCTAAAGATAATTTTGTAAATAGAATAGAAATTTGAATATAAACACTCAAGATATTAGCCAAATCATGTGACGTGTATTAGTTGTGTAGGAAATGTGACACATGACCATAATGGAGGGAATAATGAAAAGTGACTATAAAAAGTAAAGTTAAAAAGTGATTAGTCAACTCATTTGTCTTTTTCGCAAGTGTAAGAGTGAGTTTTGAGTGTGTAACGATGCTACAAATTATAGCATCATGATATATCCCCTTCCGTATGGTGGTGATCGCATGGGCATCACGTATGATGACGGAGTTGGTAAATGCAATTTTTATTCAAAAATGTGCATGTAGTAGTCACTCTTAGTGAATTTTTGAAACCGTAATTTTTTTCTTAGCGTGTTGAACTGGACAAGAGTGGTGAAGGTGTTAATGAACTTCAAGAAAGGAGTGCCTAGACCTAGGCATTGACATCCCGATCCCGGCGCCTCGGTTCTAAATTTGCGCGTTGATGCCCGAAAAAGTCTATTTTTTTGTCCCGAGCGATGTAGACGTGAAATTTGATGTGTAACAATGTCGTAATTAGTGATGTTTTCATATATATAGTGGTCTAAGGAACTATTTGTTTTTTTGGTATTATGTAGAGGGATATCCATTCGAGGGAGTTTTGTGGTGGTCGCCATTTGAGTACTTTTCTCGAGTTTGGTTTATCATATGATTACTTTGGGAGATTATGGACCATGTCGACTTACGAACATAGTGAATGGGGATGTGCCATATATTATTCCCATGTTGATAGTGTTTTGTAGATATGGTGTGCGAACACTTGTAAATTTTGACTACCTATAAGTGAGATGAACGTCACACTAAAGGATGTATATTGATATCTGCGATTATCGATTTTCAACGATGTGCTATATGTCATTGTTGTGGAGAATATGGAGACACAAATGAGGGCCACTAGGAGGTTTTTTAGGGAATCAAGTGCATGTTGAGGCCCATATTAATTTGGATGGGATATTAAGGCCAAGGGTTCCACGCTTCGTGAAGTTTATACTTGTGGTTAATGCATCATCAATTGAAGTAGAGGGAGGTGGTGTGGGAATCTTATATAAGATGCATGATATTTTCCACTGGATAGAGGATGAGGGTATTAGGTATACCTATAATCGGTGTGTATTGCCACCTACATAAATATATCTACATATTTAAACAAAATGAGTATGGAGGTGGTATCATAGTGACTACTCTACTACATGTATAGGCCTACGATCGTGTAGCGATTGAGGCCAATTGGTGGTCCGCGAGTGGAGTTGTCGAATCCAGATAGATTTTCTAGGAGATAGGTCGGCGTGCATGGGAGGAAGATGGATACTAATAATTATAGAGTGTTTAAAGATCGATGGGGCTAGAGGCAGTGATATGGAGGCCATACCGAGACTATGGAGGATGGCTAAAGGATGCGGTAGAGTTACGATGCATACGAAGGATGATGTGGTTGGAGGATTAGTTTTTATTTGTGACAAAGTTAGTTTAGGTGGAGTGGATATTTGGATAGGTTAGTATGGATCAAGATATTTCCCTAGATCCATATGTGTGGGTTATGGTTGTTAGAGCACTGAGGAGGGCTAGAGATAGGTTGGGGCCCACAGAGAGCGACTAGTACCTCCCGGGTCCGATGAAGTTGATACAATGATAGAGCCGGTAGATGTAGATGATGTAGGGTGTGCATACACATATTATCCATGGTTGACAATACATCGATGAATGTTTTTGTTCCCATTATTTGTGGATGCGGTGGGATTACCACAAGGAAGAGGAGATGATGGGCAAGCACATGCCCCGACAAATTAGTGATGGAAATAGTGAAGCATGAGTATCTATTTAGTTGTGTTGTACAATTGGATACTTTCTTATGTGTTGGTCTAATGGTTTTAGGTGACACATATTAGAGCTTGATTATGGACACATATATTCACACATTAACATGAAATGTACTAACCGACATACTTGTAGTTGGAGGGATGCTAGAGCGCATGGATGAAATTATTTCCGAGCATGCCCATTTGTTTTAACCAATGGCGATAGCAGCATCGACAAGTACTATACTTTTGAGTGATAGGGATAAGACACGTGAGGAGACACGATGAGCTAGAGAGGATACCTTTATTTTGTGATTATGTGGAATGTATTTAAAGTTGTTCATGTTTATTGAGTAAAGTTATAATGTGTATTTAGTGTGATTATAGATAATGTATGATTGAAATATAACCTTTTTGTGATGAATGCTTAGTGATGAAAAAGTGTTATTTGGTCATAATAGTATAATGAAGAATATGTTAGTATGATGAAAATAGGGAGGGTGACAATTAACGATGAGCCCTAGTGTATAGATGATGATGAGCATTTAGTTAATACCCTCAATAGTCAAGAATGGGCCACCTAAAGAAAGCATGTTTCATCAGAAATGATTCGATAAAGTGCGCTAGATGAATCGACATAGTGCGTGAAGATAAGTTCTTATTGTAGAAAATACATCAATAGTCATGTAAGAACCATAAGAACATGACTGCATCATTGGGTGTGAGGTGAGAAATAATCACCTCCTAAAGAATGAGGTGGTGCAAAGCGGTGGAAGCATGTGGGATGTTAGAATTGTGAGCATATGAGCCAAACTGAATGTTATAAAGAGAAGCAAAGTGGAAGGTGTAAATGTCAATGGATATGGAATAAAATGTGAACTGGTAACGCAATGTGATGGATGATGTGGATGAGATTGATGAGAGGGTGCAACGATTGATGGAAATGATGCAAAGTGCGCATGAGTGATGACCTATGACCATGGATGAATAATGACCTTAGTAATAGAATGAGTAGATAACTCAACCGAGTAGTATCTCATTGACGGGGGAGAGGAGATATGGACCACTCACATGAGTGAGAGTAAAAGGAAATGATTCCCTTATCCTCTAATTTTTTTCAAGCGACCATGAATGGTAAAGTAATCATTATCCCTATGGCTAGTGATACAGTGATAATTACAATATGGTCAATCACACTGATGTTACAAATGATATTGTGGATGATGCTAGTTAGAAGGTAAGTGAATTAAATTTTCATCGATAAAATCATGCAAAACATCATGTGATCAAGAGTGATGAGAGAAATGCAATGGATCACGCAAAACAGTGTAAAAGATTGAGGTGTAGTCTGTTTGTGGAGTAGGATAAGAAGGATGCTTGTGTAATGCAAAGTAGGCTGAAATTGCTTGTGAAGAGGAGGTGGAGATCATGTAGGATGCTCAAGTGATGGTAAGGATGAATAAATAGGGGATGTAGCAGTAGTAACCATAGGTGGAGGATCTATAACATGTGTGGAAATGAGGTCTTGTTCTATATCAACGAATTTGTAGTATAGAAGCGTGAATGATTCGCATGTGTCATATTGCAATATTTTTTTAGTTTCAGAATAAAACCATGACAGAAGATAAATTTATTCTTTAGATTAATAGTTTGAAATACTAATTGGTGCATACAAGCATTAAATCGTAAGATGTAATCCATGATAGGTTCTGTTTTTCCCTGATGTAAAGTAGGTAGATGATCATAGGTAACTCTAGGTCCATTTTTGATGATAAAGTGATGGAGAAAAGCTTCCTCCATCTCTTGACAAGTGTAAATATATATAATTGATAGGTGACTATACCATTACAAATTGTCATTAACAAGGCTATGTTGAAAGGATTTAAGTAATAATGGATCATTAGAATATGAAGCCATATACATGTGATAATGTTTGAGATGTAAGTATGGGTTTAAAGTACCATCGATACATGAAAAGGTAGGCATCATAAAACCCCAAGGAAATGCTGAGTTACGAATATTCTTAGCAATAGGGTTTCCATGAATTGAATTGTTATCAATGGAAGCATAATAGGATTTTATTTCTAATGTGAGTGATTGAACCTGAGATTGTAAGTGACCCACAACATGCATAATAGACAAAGTATCTTTTGAAGGAACAATAGAGGATGGAAATAATGTAGTGAGTTGTTGTAATTTTTCATTGTGATTAATCATAGGGATGCAAATAGTATATTTAGGAGAATTTTATGCTAAAGGAATACTAACTCGTAGGTGATGGAGAAGTTATAGGTGATGAAGGATAGGGAATATCCATAGAAGTAGTAGGACTTAATCGAAACATCCTTATGATACAGAGTGTCAAATAGAGATGAAACAATAGGATGGGATGAACTAATAGATGGTTATGGAATGATAGGAGAGGATGAACTAATAGATGGGGATAATTCATGCATATTAGTAGATACAACCTCAGAAGAAGATGAAAATGGAGCAGGAGATTCACACTCAATTGTATGTAAAGTAGTAGACTCATGACTATCAATTGTTTCATCAAAATCAGAGAGAGACTCAGATATGAAAATGTCATCAATTGGATCATCAACATAATGTGAATGAGCATGTGGACAAGTATGTGATGGATCATGAGAAACATTATCAGAAATAGGAGAAGCATGAGATGTAGATATAGTAGTGGTCTGACTAGGAGGAGAATCATTATGCACATGTGTACTAGCGTCAAGACCAAGCATGAAATAAATAAGAGATTCATCTAGAATTTCCTTGGAAATGTGAGAAGCGGGATCATGAATAAGCTCGTATAACAAGGTCGATAACTAGAAAAGATAGCCGGATCTCGAGACGGTGGTAAAATAAGAATTTTCAAAGCTAGTAGGTATATTGAATTTTTTTAGCTAAGAGTTCATTGTTGAATATTACCCGACATAGTAACATCGTGATATAAAGTTGTAAGATCGGTATAAATTCCTCATTATAGATAGGATTGATACTAACATGAGGCATGATGAGGAGAGAAGGAGAATAATTATCCTTATCTATTAAGTTTTTATTTGATCCTAGGGAAAATGTTCTAAGTTTGGAGTTCACCAAAATGATTCTATAAAGATTGAATTTTATTAAGAATATAAGAGTACAATAATGTAATAAATGAAATATACTGAAATGTAAATGCTAAGTAATTTATTTCGTAACTAAAAATGAATTAAAATAAAAGGGAAAGGTACTTACCTAAATTTAACTTACCTCGTAGTGATCCAAGACTAAAGAAATTGATGAAATGGTGGAGCAGAGTGTCGCAAAAATCTTCAAGAAATAGCTCCAGAGGTAGATCTTGCCAGAATGGTGCACTTGGAGAGGGACAGGGGCACTAGTGGGAACTCTAGTCTGAAATATGGGTTTCTGGTCTCCCAAATAGCTTGGAATATAATTCGATATGGTTGCTAGGTATTTGCAGTACTTTGTTCAGTGTGAATGTCACAGCTTTTCCGTTGATGTCGCCACACACTTATAATGAAGAATCACATGCAAAACCCCACATAAAATATCAAACCCTAAAAAATAAATATGTAAATTAAGGGGTTATACCATCCTCATCTTCCAAATGGATGGAATTATGACTGAGAACTACACTACATCTTAGAACCAATTTAGTTGTATGTGTTTGTGTGTGCAATAATGTTCTTAGGTTTCCTAATGCTAATGACATAGAGATATCGAGAATTAGATAGATAAAATGAAAAAAGGTGGATGGAATAGAATGAATAATCCACTTCCTATGTATTTTGTGATTCACAATAGTGCCCAGATGCGGTATGTTTCTTTATGTAGATAGCTATCCCTTCACACTAATAGTCCGCCCATAAGGTAATATGTATGTTATGTTTATATAGGGATCTCTTTCTCAAATTTCAACACTAAAGGCCGGACATGCCCACTATTGCCCGGGAGATGAGAAGGAAAACCATAAAGATGGACCTTGAATGTCAAAAATTGAACCAATTATGATGCGGAGCAAGGCACCCTAAGTGCCATAATCCATTTCTAGGTGCCCTAGTAAAATACTAGTGACGATAGTAAGTGAGTACTTGATAGATTAGACTCCATGAGACCTTACCATATTTTTTTCAGTGTGTGACACATGTGCGAGACAAACAATGACAAAGACCAAAAAAATATGACTTTGGACAATGGAATGCATCATCGAGTGAATACTTTTCTTACATAAGTTCCATATATGAAACAATGTACTTGGTGGTATAATAATAGTAGTAAGTGTGTGATTTTATGACTTGCACTTCTGTCTTTTCACTGCAATTTTTACTTCTACAACTATGGGTCACTTCTTCTTTCCCTTTTGTAGTGGAAATTTGTCTCTACTTGTTTTCTTCTCTTCTTGTATTTATTTTTACGTAGATCTTTTGGATCGTTTTCAGATTTTTCATCTCCTTTATCTATTGTAAGTATGGAAACTCCTCCCTTCCCTCATCCTAACTCTCCTTTGTGTTTACCTTTACTTCCATATTCTTTTTATTCTCCAACTTTGGGACTTTTTAGGGCTTTCTCCTCTCTGCGCACTTTATCACATATACTCCAACAAATCTCTCTTTATTTGTTCTGCATTATTTTCCTCAAGGGAAAATTTCTCTAGATACTAGGATCAATCACTCCGGACTTCTCTCGATACCACTTTCCTTTATTGATTCCCACAAGGAAACATCTACATATTCTTGTAGTTCCGTCAAACTTCCATCACACTCTCCTTTTCTCATGTGCTCTGATATTTTGCATGCCTATATTCATGTCTTATTTAAAGATCTCCTGGATCTCTTTACTAATTATTCTATGTTTAACATTTACTCTAGAAATATATCTACATTAGTCTATTTCCTCTAGATTTTTTCCATCATTGGTGCACATACCTTTTTCTATGTGCTCCCAAATCCATGATTAGGAGTCTTTGTGTAATATACGAATATTATTTTCTTCCCTATGGGGATTTCTTCTTCAATGATTTTCTCGTGCACCCCATATTCTCTCACTTTGATATAATCTTTCATGTATCTCATGTGTATTATATGTGTATCATTTATTTTTTTCATATCTCCCATGTTCTCGTTCATTACGTCTTATTTACCACCCCATGCTTCCATAGTTTTCCATGTTCATTTGCACCCTATGGTTTATAATGACCATCACCTCCTCTTTTGAAACCTTCCTAGATAGTGTGATACTCTCACGCATTTCCATTTACTTCAAGTTATTTCTCCCTTCACCTGTTTATCAACCTATGAGCCTTCTCGATGTGCCTCCTCTCACACCTATTTATGTGGTATTCCTACATATTAACCATTTTCTATCGACAATACTCTCATGTTTTTTATATATTTTCATTTTACACTCTTCATGTGTAACCTTCATTAGTTCCTCCATGCATTCCTCTTTTATCCGGTACTCCTTTGGAAGTCCTAGCATAAAATATTTTTAACACTCTCGAATCTTCACCGATTCCCTCACCTCTCTTCTCTTTTTTTCTTGATCCACAATACTCATTCTCCCTAAGTATCCTAAAACATTTCCTCTATCTTGTTAATGATTTCCAAACCCATGACATCCTTTCCCTTCAATGCAATATTTCCAACCATTATACTATGGGGTTGCTTGTATTCTTTACCCACTTCTTACATTGGAGAACATAGTTCCTCTATTATAGTTGCCTCATTTTCAACATTCTACGAAATTCTATTACAAGAAAGTAGCCAACTCAAATACCACCACATGGGAAGAGGATCTACCAGTACACCTCGATCCTACTTATAGATTCATGCAATAGGATACATAAAAAGGTGTAGACTTCATATTTATAAGAAAGGCATAATATAACATGGTCAAATATTTATCTCAATGAATCTTAACATGCCTCTCATGGAATTTTTGAAAGAGATTATTATTCTTAAGGAATACCCAAATTGTTATTTATACATTCAACCATTTGACATATTCCCGACCTTCCTTCTCGACCCCCCATTTCAATGACTCTCATTCGGGCACTTAGAAAAATTTCATTACCCTCTAAATGGTGATATTTCTCTCCTTTTATAGTCACGTGTGATTGAAATTTTCCTCTTCTCTCTCCTTTACGTAGGATCCTCCCACTTTCCCACTCAAATACAAATTTGAATTCAGGTTCCTTAGTTCCCTTATCCACCTATTTTAATTTGCCAACACATGTCAAAGCACATCATTTGGTGTTTAGATGTTTTGGTTGGCCACTCCATCGATTAGTCATCATCATGCACATGACCGTGCATACTTGTCATCTATCATCCTTCTAATTTTTTTACATCTTATCATTGTGCTCCTCCTTCCTCATTCATTTTTCAACTCCCTTACCTTCATTCAAGATCCTTCCAAAATCTTTGTACGCTCTTTCTATCACCTTTTGCCTTCATTTTTCTTATCCTCTTTATGTGATTTTATGTTTGGCTTCACTTTCCACTTATTATAAGATCCTTACAAACATATAGTCATGTCATGTTCCTTTTATTCACACTTCCTAATCTCTCCGACATCATTTTACTCATTCGCACGCCGCATTCTTTCAATCATATGTTAATCTTTTGCATCGTTAGTTTTCATGCCTCCTCATGGTTTTTATTTCATATTTTATTCTTTAGTGTACCTTAATCTTGTGTACTCTTTCCTGTTTATGATGCACATTCCTTTTCATACATGCTTTTCCTTTTGTGGCTTTAGATCACCTTTCTTATTTTACTTAGGGATATCTCATACTTTCACACATGCCCTTGTCCCTTGTCCCCCTTTCCCTATACATATGACTCCAAGTCTTGCACACATCCTCCTTTGTGTAGGATTTCCTTGGTCTCGGTATGCTCTTCCATCATTCTTGAAACCTTTATTTTTCTAAATGTTGATGTGGGGAAGATTGATGAAAATTATCTGAGGACATTGTAGAGATTAAAAAAATATAATACCATTACAATTTGAAATAATGTACATGTTGTTTCATTATTAATATCTGTACAACTTAGTAATATATTAACCATTGAGGAAGCTTAGTGTTCCAATGGAGGGTCTTAATAAAATTCCTCATGTGTTTTTGTCTCACAAATTTATATGGAGATGATCGTGCATCCATGTTTCAATCCACGAAGCCTCAGATGTTTGATGACCTCTTACTATAGTTTGTCTTCTTGATCCCAAATTAAAAGACAATTTAATTTCATTTTTACATTGAGTATACTAATAATATTAGTATTCTCCAACTCATGAAGGCCTCATAATATAATGCAATTGTATAATTTCCAAATGAAAATATTACATTATCATTGCAAATAACACATGGAAAATCACTTCTTATCCTATTGGGTAAATATCTACACCAACCATATTGTTGAAAATAAAGAAAACGAAGGATGTAGACAACAACCCAATCTGGAATGTCAGCTGCGTCTTCCCTACAGGACCATCCTTTCCTTAAAAATAAATCATCGCTTGCAGAAATGTAGTGGTACACCTTGATCATATACTTCATTATTTTTATTATTATTATGGTTAGTTGTACAATAGACAAAATATATGTTATTAACTTGTTGTGGTGTAAATAACAAGATAAAATTAAAAATAAAAGAAACATAATATTACCTTCAACCTATAAGCCGTAGTGGAACTCTAAACACCTTTTGTCTTTTTAAAGAGAAAATACTCTGTTGTCGATGGTTCATATTCATATATTGCAGCCCTATTAAACATTGAATCACTTTTGACAATGTTCTAGAAGAAAAATTTCATGATGACAACGTGATGGCGAACGTACACTCAATGTCATAATTGACTAAAAGAATATGTAATAAACAAACATTAGTATTAGATTGAAGCATTTAAATAAGATCTTGACTACTAAATTTGTCTACTTAGTGACTATCCGTGAAAGTTGATGAATTATAGGAACATGAGGTTTCTAAATTGGATATTGGGTTATGGGGTTATAGAAGCGGGTGCCATTTTTGGGTTCTAGAAGTTGTACAAATATTGGTCGAATATGCACTTATATGTATGAGTGAGAAAGGAAATTTGGAAAAATGAGAAAATCATGCCCCTAGATATATTTATAATGTGACAAGCACACGTGGTGAAACTTGAGTGGATAGGGTCCCAACTTTGTACATATTGGGTGTGAAGTTGAGCAATTGTGAACGTAGATGGATCATGGAAGGTTATGCAAATAGATCTACACAAAAGAAAACATATGACCATATCCATAGAAAATCGAGGGTTGGGGACATGAAGACAAGTGGTTGACTACAAAAATGACCGGTGGGAATATATCATTAATGACCACCGCATACAGAGCAGACACACCGCCGATGTAGAAGGTCATGTGCATATACAACAACAACTGCGTATCTGACAATCACCTACCTATAGATATGATTGTCTGTATATGCAGATGAATTCTTGCATTGTCTACACATATACCGTCTCCTTCGCATATAAACTTCCACTTAATTATTCAGAAAAATTCCTCCATATATTCAATGTTTATACAAATTTCCATCTAAACACAAAATTTGATTCACCCGTGTCACTATACATAATTTGCGTTAATTTGCAAAGAATTTGAAACCCATTTTCACATATTTTCCCAAATAAATGAGAGGATTGTGGTAAGGGCTCTTAAAATTTCCCCAAATCCTGAACCATCGCCTACAATATGAATCATCCATATGATTACATAATTTATAAAGATATAACATATGGATATAAAAAAGAATTCGTATTTATAAATATTTACGAAAATAATAGGATTTTTTTAATAAATATTTATCAAAGGGGGAGTTTGCTTAGAAACATGAACATAGATTCTCTTAGGTGTTTGCATGCTGCTATTTGCTATCAATGTTTCTAAATATAATTGCCATCAATAACAAAGGGGAGATTATTGTGTGTTGTGTCTAGCTTATTGTCATTGATGTCAAGTTATAATGATGTTGAAATGAGTCTAGGTGGAATAGATGTCTTTATGAGATTTCATCCATGAAATAACATGAAGGTTTATTAGTAGTGAAGTGAGTATGTGTTGTAAAGTGTTATTGTAGCATAATGTCTAGTTGTGTATACATAGTTCTTGAGGCATGTACAAGTTAGCTACGTGTTGTGTATGTACTCCAAAGTTGGTAAGAGCTTTCCATGAGGTCCATCATGTTAAATATGATGTGTCAAAGGTGTTAATGAGTATATCGTAGGAAATCAGGTCTGTTCATGAGAATTATGTGATGAGTCAATACATTCTAGGTCTATTCCTAGACCTAGCACAAGAAGGATGGTATGGTAGCATGATAAATGAAGCAAATCAGGTCATTAAAAGCATTTGAAAGGCATTGTGACATTGTATGATAGGTTTATAAGGTCTATAAGGCCATATTTCAAGTATATGATTCATGTTTAAGGTCCTTAGGAAGTAATACTATGAAGACAAGGTATGTTAGCATGTGTAAGTCATATTGGAATGAGATTTCTAGATGTGTGTAGGCATGAGTAGGTATTGGATAAAATCAAGGATATTATTGCATAGTTTTGAGAAAAATATCAAGTGAAGAGGATCAAGAAAAAGAAAAATAAATGTTGTTATCTCTACCAAACTCTCGTAAAGCCATATCCCGACTTGATAGGCATGTTTGAATTCTCACCAAAATGTGCACACTTTATATAGTGTTATGAGCCTTTGCGAGATGTTATTATAGGTAGTTAAGAAGACATAGCAAGTGGAATGAGGTATATTGGAAACCGTAGGTTTATGAACCATCATTAAGAAGCGAATAGGTTAAAACACTTCCTAAACCCTAATAGAAGATCGATAGGAAAGAAATGCATGGTATGGTCTCCAAATAGTATAGGAAAGAAAATTGTAACCTTCATAGTTGTAAAAAAATATTCGATTATTTTGGTTGTAGTTTCATGTTCCAGTGTTTTGGTAAGTTAGTGAAAACTTTAGTTTTGTGGAGATTTTTGTTTCAGTTAAGAAGAAGGTTTCATGAAGAGAAAAAACTATTTCTCGAAAGCTTGGGATGCATGATAAATACTCATGAAAATATTTGGGCATGTTTAGTACAACAAATGGTATAAAAAGGATTCTAAGCTACCCTACCACTTGATGCCTAATGATACAAAACCAGTCATGATGGTACGAGCTATGTCTTGATGTTTTGCATGTTGTGGAAGTTCCTAATGGTCTTAGCTATTGTGTTGGTGTATCATATTAAGTATTGATGCTCTCATATTGGTCTGATAAGGTGATTTCATGTTGAATACTTAATGGCCTAATCATCCCCCTTAGGCTTGCAAAGAAGGTGTTTTGAAATAGGTGTGATTAGTTGATTTTCTCCATAAGATATATGATTATGAATAGTTGAGGAGATGTGTCAAGATCCTGGTGATTTTTTGCAACATTTGGTTGAGATTTGAAGTGATGTTTGAAGGTTTGACTCTTGATTTATTAAGAATTGTTCTTGATATAAAAGTTACTGAGTTTAAGCAATTTGAAAGAATGGTGTGTTTCAAAATATTATGTCTTGATTTAGAGGTTTATATGAGTTGTTCCAATTATTTGACATTGATAGATTGTCAGTGATGTTTCATTATTTCCATGTTGAATTTTTTTTATGCCAACTCATTTTCTTTTTAGGATTGATTTCTAGGTGCTTGAAACTGAATGAGGATTTCTTTCATGTTAGAGTGTTTTATGATGAACATAAGCATTACAGATGTTCATGAGCTGGTTGGTCGGTGTGAGAGGATGTTATTGAATTTTTGAATTTATTAGAGTCATGAATGATTTTATTGTGTCCTTGGAATTCAAACTTGTGACCATTGGGTATGGAGAGTGTGTTTTCGGTATATTTGAGAAGCCTTTAGCTAGTTTATATTTTTCGGCCAAATGCCGACCTATACGGTATATTTATGTGATTTAGATAAGAGAGTAAAAGTGTTTTTTTTTTTCCTATGAATGACCTTAATGGTATTATCGGATATGTGTTTGTTATAATAAATTTTGATGTATAAAGGTGAAATGTAATAGCTTATTCACGATAGTGTTGATGATGGGGTTGTGACCGAGCTAAAGGAGAGTGTGTGAGAGGTATGAGGGCTCTAGGGAAGAGCTGAAAAGAGACATGAGGAGTTGATAAGGTTAGGTATTCAAGGCCATTAGACCTAATATGCATATCAAGGTGCATTTTTAGATAATAAGGAAAGATAGGTTTTTGGGAGAGTTTTGAATGAGATGAGCTTAGAAATTGATAACAATCAATTGCTGGAAAAATAAGTACTTAGGTTATCTTAATCTTAAAATGTATTAGTTATTTTTTGGTCATATTAGGGGGTTGTATCCTCCTTGTAGGGTTTTTTCCTTACTAAATAGGGGTTGGTGCTCCTTGTAGGATTGGTATCCTACTAAACTAGGGCTAGTACTCCTTGTGGGATTGGTGTCTCAGTAAATAAATATCTTATAATGTGTTATATTGATAAGAATTCCTTTTTATATAATATAATTAAAGGTTGGGTGGTTTTTCTTCACCTTTAGGATTTCTCACATTATATATTGTGTTCATGTGTTATCTCTTGCATCTTGTTCTTGTGAATGGTTGTTAAATGTTTAATAAGCTCACATATGGTTAATGAATGATTGAATGGTTAAGTTTGATGGCTCACACAAGTATAAGAAATCAAATTAAACATTTCATAAGACTGATTCACCCCCTCATTCATTTTGCTTATAACATTGTATAGCTATAAAATATCTTGTTTTTGATAAAGAGATATATTTCCAAGCATACATCTCACTTATGGAGTTTTCCAACTTGTATTCATTTGGAGATACAATAATTTTTTTCCTTTACAAATCTTTCATTATAAATTTGATTAATATAGCACATTAAACAACTTTGTTGGTATGTTTTCAATTGGGATACACTTCATTTTGGATCATCTATGAGGATATTTCAAGTTTGCGACCCATCATCTTCATTAATGTATCATATAAAATCATTTGCAAATCCTTGGCAAATAAGATCCGACATTTTTTCCCATCATCATAACAAATGAGAAAATGGGTTTCTTTCAACACAAATATATTCACGATAATGTAATTTTGGTATGGGAAGGATTAGAATGGGCAAGGATTTCACATTAAAAATATATTTACCTTAAAATTGATATTGAAAAATAGTACATGCTAGGATTAAATGTCCTTTTATAATTGTTATGCTCCAAGATCTTATGTTTACAACTTTCTTTCTCCACATTTTCAATATGTTAGTTTAAATGTTGGAGCTTTTATCTCATTTAATGGTGTTCCATACTAATCGATTAAGGTTGTGCCCTAGACCCCTCTCTATGTTCTTGATGCTTTGAAGGGATTAGTTTTCTACTTTCTATTTTCTCTTCTGAAGGATTGGTGAAAGGTATCTCTCTCCCCTACTCAAATAATCAACTCATTAATGGTCATTTAACTAAGGAATATTTATTCCATTTTCTTCCGAACAAAGATAAGTCAAAATTCCATGGAATGCCCGGATATTATATGTCTTGATTTTTGATGTTCTATTTAATGAAAAATGAAACAATGTTATAGGATATCTCTCTCCCTCAAACATAATTATCCGAAGGATTTCAATGGAAAATCATTCAACAACATGTGCATTTTAAGTTTTTTTGGCATGTACCACTTACATTTTGGGTTTCACCATCTCATCTTTGGTATTATATTGTCCGGAGGGTTGAGAAGAAAATTGTTTATTACATGACCAAGTCACTTTCTTTTGTAGGGAAATTTTCAATATGCTCTTGATTTAATCAAAATATAATTACTAAACCCTATTACAGATTAAGTAATGTAAAATCTGATATACAGACTTCTAAGTACAATATGACACTTAGAGAATAAGTATGAAACCCTAAGAAAGAGAGATAGAAAGAATGACTTAGCTAATTTTTGCTTGATCTAGAAGGGCTTTGACCGGGAAACTATTATACATGAAGGGAATAGTGTGGTAATTTCTTGAGATTAAGTCTATAACTCACGAAAAGAGAAAGATATGGGCACCTGGGATAGGGAAAGGGTGCATGTGCACTAGAGACTGCTATTGGGTGCCTGTGATTTCGAATCAAGTTAGAACGTGATATTTACTATTTCACACAAGTGTCTCAAATATTCCCTGTTTATTCCTTGTATGACTCTCCTTGTTCACCGAAGGACTGGTAGCCTACAAAATATAAGTTCACCTATAAAACACACAAAACCACATAAAATATAAAAAAATATGCAATATGGGGAGTTGGATTGACCCTGGGGGTCACCAAAGAGAGTGAATTTATAGATGAGTGTTGAACTACATCTTAGACTCCATGTAGTTCTTTTGAGTGTTTGTAAGAATGGTTCCCTAGGAATTACTTGTGAAAAATGCACTAGATAGCTAGCTAGATTTTCTAGAATATGCAAATGTTTATGTGGAATAAAATGAACTTCCCCTTCCTATGTAGTGTATGCATAATATGAAGTCCCTTTTCCCTTGAATGGATGATAGATGGATGCCTTTGATCTCTTCAAGTGCCTTTTGAATTCAATTTTAGGTGATAGTAGCAATTTTATCTCCGAGTCATAGCACCCTCCGATTTGTACAAATATGTGTGCTTGAGCTCACGGTGTGACTGGATAACATGGGTACTATCTCTAAGTTGTGGGACTTGCTACTTGAGATAGAACTCCAAAGAAAGTTGTTTCTAGTCCTTAAACTACTTTCCACAATCTACTCTAATGTAGGAAAAACTATCTTATCCTAATCTAACTTTCCAAGGGACCAGGGAGAGAGATTGCATGAAAACAAAAGCCTACACTAAAGTGGTGATACACCGAAAAGGGAATGAGAATAACTTTCCAATGTGTGAAAAATGAAAGAAAAGTACATACTAGAGAGGGTGATAACAATTCTCCACAGTGTAGAAAATGCATTCAAAATAATACTTGGACATGCACAATGATAATGAATCCTCGCAAGAGCATAAAATGGACACAATATATTTGCAATGATGTTGAAGAGAAAAGAAGAATGCCAAAAAAACACAACAATGGAAGATACATCCATTAACTTGCATCTATTTTTTCATTGATATGCACAGTTTAATATATTAAAAAATAAGTGCCTATATCACCATGCAAGGAGTCCACTACAAAGGCCTACATCACATTGGCTTCAAAAATTTTTTTGAAGAGTTTTGTTACCCAGACTATCCTCCCTTACAATGAGTCCAACACTCTAATTTATAGAATTCTGAGAGGAGAGAGAGAGGGAGAAATGAAAATCCAAAATTTGACTTCCCACCACTTGCAAGATGTCATAAATAGAGTGAAATGATGGTATGTTTCTTGCAAAAGGCTCCCCATGTTGTCCCATTACTTACTGTAGTAAAGGAATGGTTTCCCATGCTCATTTAATGTTCTCCAAACCACCAATAAAATCATTATTCTAAACTTTTGCACATTTTTATAAAAATCACCCTTAGTTTTTCATCAAATTCTAGATTTTTAAATATTTTTGCATCGATCTCAGATTCATGATCTAAAGGGTACCAATTTGGTGTGATTTCATTGAGAGATGTAAAAGATATGGCAATCGAGTGTGAGTAGTTATTATGAATCTGCCAAGGATTTCTTGCATTTCACGGACTTTGGGATTTAATTTTTTAGGAGCTATTAATGTTTGTTTCTTTTCACACACCTACCCTCATTAAAATTAAGAAATCAAATTTTGTTGTTCCCTTTCCCAAAAGTCAAATTTTGTCAAAAATGAGCCCTACATCAAAAGATGTCCTTGTTTGAAGATCACGGGTCGATGTTCTTCCAATGTTGGTATGGTAGGTCCGGATGGCCAATGTGTCCCAGAAACTTCGAAAATTTTTTCCACCTTTTCTCGATTTCTTCTTTACACGGTGAAATTGTCTAAATCAGGCTTTTGCATCTCACTTGTCTCGTACTGAACCCGGGACAATTTTCTCTTCACTCATGCAAGCCTCTTCCCTTTGTGGCTACTTCAAAAAAATTGGGTTATCATTTCCCGGTGTCCTTATATGAATTGGGCTGAAAACTTCCACTTTATCCGTGCAAACTCAACTTGCCTTGCGGCAAATCGGGCAAGTCGGTGTTTTTAGGGCCCAACTGTCCCCAGAGATAAAGTTTTCCAAATTTTCCGCAATGAACTAGCTCTCTTCCTCGCATGGTGCAATCAACAATTTCAGATTTTCGAGGTCCTCACATACTTTTTCCCAACTGTCCCATGGGTATGCAAGGGATAAAATATTCTACTTTTTCCACATTTCTCTTCTTTGCAGATATTTCAGCTTTTTCTGGGCCCACGTCTACCTTTGTCCCAATTATCCCATGGACTCCACGGACAAATATTTATGCTTTTTCTGCATTACACTACCTCCTTAGCATTTTGGACCTAAACTAGGTATGATGAACCCCAAGATCGATCCGCACTTTATATCCGATTTACACTAAAATAGGCCCTTGAATTCAATTTTTCAGATTCTTCAAAGATATTTCTAACTCCTTGGATTTTATTTGGACAGAGAAGTTAGACAAAAGCCAAGGGGTCCCAAAAAAATCCAATTTTTGGCCTTTTACCATTATTGCCCCTCCAAGTCTAAAGAAATTGTGCAAGTTATCAAAATTACCTTGGGGGTGAATTTTAGATAACAAGTAATTCTTAGAGCTTGTTCCTTTATTCTAAGGACATGACTATTTATTTATATGATTCATTTGTTTTTAGTTCATAATTGATAGCTGGAAGGCCAAACCATATAGACACCAAATCATGTACTTTGGGTATTTATCTAGTCTTGATCACATAATGCTATTCATATGATTCCTAAGAAAGAAAAGTATTAATTGACCATTGTTTGGGGCCTCATTGTTTTCTTTTTATTTTCTTTCTTGGTCTACCACACCTTCTTTCCCGCTTTTTTCATACATCAACATTTCAGATTGTGGACACCAACACCTAGGTAGGATTCCATCACCCATGCACCCTTGTCCCATTTGGGTGCCCCCAATCTCTTTGTACTTTGATCACATCTTTTGGGTCTCTTCTAGCCATTTGGGCATCTTTCTTTTTACTAGTTAGCCTTTTAGTGGTTAATTACGAAATTGGAGCAAAGAAATCATATAAATATAAAGATATGTGACAATAATAAAGGACCAAGCACTAAGAATTTACTATATCCACCTAAGGTTGCATCCAAAGGCATTATAAGAGCATTCAAGAATCCTTCTAGAATCAACATAAGTGTAAGGGACTGCATTCTTCTACATACACTTCATAAGAGGGGAAATTCATTTTCCACGCACACATCTATTTACATATGTTTTACATCTAGATATTTGTTCGCTATCAAGTGAGACTCCCACAATAACCACCTAGGGCACGATATATTCACACACACATAGACACACACAAAACTACTTGGGATATACAATGTAGTGTAGTTTTTGGTCATAAGTTCACTTTGTTGATAGCCAAGGATAGTCGACCATGTATTTTGCATCTTTTTTAGGATTTTATGTGGTTTGGGGGTTTTATAGGTTCTTATTTTTATTTTTGTTTTGAGTGAATAACAACAAAGTGCAACGACATACATTTGATCAAAGGAGGCAACTTGCAAATATCGCTCGACCACCGTAAAATTGGGTTTCACAGCTTCTGAGAAGTCATAGGTTCCCAAATATGTCTTTGGCATCCCAGGGATCCTTGATCTGGAATACGCGCCCAATACAACTTATTCTCGACAGTTTTACATTTTTTTGGGCTTAGATGTGACACTTTCCTTCCCCTATTAATATGTTTGTCACTTCGGCATAGTCCAAGATTTCATATTTTATTAGCTTAATTTTTTGGTTCAAATATGTACTTAATTTTTTATATCATTGTTATCGGTACATATTTAGATTTAGCATTTATTAACTTAATATTTTCTTAATCATTTGGACAACCCCATGCTTGATCCCAATTTTTCTTTTAGGATTCTTGTTTTATTTTCATCATGGTTGTACCCTTCACTGATGATGATCTTTGTGAGATCAATGTTCATCATGCTAAACATCCTCGGGATATAGACCTGCTTTTATTCGTAACTCATGAGGAGGCCACCAATCTTGTGGAGGTTAATACAACCTCATCCATTACCACTTCCATGACTATCACTACTCAACCTTCTACTTCCACTCTTCCACTCATTTTTATTATTTCCATTTATATTCTTACACCCACTAACCATTTTATTCCACCTCTTGTTTATCACACACAAAAAGTCTCTTCCGTTGAAAATGAATAATTATCCTCTCTTTATTAAGATCCTCAAGTTCAAATCCATCAATTGCAAGAAGATTCTTCTCTTATGTCTCCATTTATGGGTTCCAATTTGTTACATCATTTTCCTTTTGCACCCGGTATTTTTTCTTATCCACTTCCTCTTAATATCATCAATGAGTTGGGAATTCTATAAATGTATGTTTGAAACTTTGAAATCTTATTCAATATCTTATCGGTAATAATGCAATCAAGCTTTCAGAGCCAATCTGTTTTGGCACTATTCAATGAAAATCATAAGCTTGATATTTTAAATAATCTGATTCCAAAACATGAAAAGAAGGTGGATGAATCTTGAACCAATCATATATATTGCGTAGATCCACCTCCCGCATCGAGAGATCTTGATTTTCTAGTTGGTCACACTAAGACATCTCCACCGATCATTACATTTTAGGATCATGACTACCATGCTACATTCTCTTCGATCGCTTGCACATTATTTCTTCTATTGGATCCAATTCTATCAATAATAATATAGATGATCCATCATTTCACATAAGTGCATGTTCTATTGCATTTCATGTCACTATCGGATATCTAATCTCGCAGATTTCATATCTAGTTCTAACTCATACCATTATGTCAAGCTTCTTGTTACGATCGGTGTTATCACCACGCTTGTGATTTTTCTTATGGAACCTTTAGTCGAAGGGTGTGAAATTCTCTTAGGTCTTCCATGTCTCTACGTTATTCAAGGTTTTATGTCTAAAGTTCATTCACAAGAGTAAATTAATTACTATAAATGGCGTTATGCCATCCACACCAAGGCTGCAGCCTCTCTCTCGAGTTTCCATTACACTCATTAGACCATATAGGTCCCTAGGACCTCTCAAATCCAAATTACAATCTTCTCCTAACCCTCCTATTTTCTAACAGCCTACACTATCTCATTGGTCATCTATTCCATCACATCAGGCTAGTTCCACCACTCGAGACATCTCCTCTACATAGATATCTATCACCATCTCAATTTCCTTCACATAGGTGTCCATCACCTCCATGCTCTGCTTGACATAGGTGTCAATCACCTTTGTTCTCAATTTCACATCGATGTTCATCACCTCTTCCTTCTCCTTTACATAAGTGTACATCACCTTATAGGTCTCATGCACATATATTTTATTCACCAATCCATCATTTGTCTCCTTCATCGCCGGTCTTAGAGCATTTTCACACACCTTTATCTCTACAAGAATCGGAGTGAGGACCCTTATCTTTCACTTTCATTAGATATCAAACTCATCGTTTTACACTTGGAGGAATCATACTTATTCTCCCACCCCCCTTCTAGAATCATTACGCTTCTCATAATTCTTCTATATCACTAATTACTACTATTATCATCTTTCACATGTGTCTTGCACATCTTGATACATTTGTATTTTCATTACCCAATGATGCAATCTTGTGCTACTGATTCAAAATTGATAGTTCATGGATAACTAAATTCATGAACCTCACATCACATTATGTACTAAACATTCACAATGCAACTTTCTTGCATCCCACCACAAAACCGATTTCACACTCGGCGCATTCATGACATATCTTTCTAACACACATTGATGAAGACACACTTTCTTATGACCCACTCTAGTTTCATGGTTCATACTTAATTTTTGAGGGTCTAAAAATAAAATTAACCTCACCATACTCGCTCATCTCTCACTCTCTACACTCTATACTTTGATGATCATAACTTTCCAACACACTATTTAAATGATTTCCGATGACGCACTCTTCTTCTACACCATTCTTAACTACTGAGGGGAATTCATAAATAAACCTCATCACATGCATACTAATTCATACTCTCTTAGGGGCTTATTTCTCCTATCAATCTCACTCTGCATTCCATTCTATCTCACACATCCACAACATACTGCATATCTTGGTTGCACATTGTGTTTGCTTACTTATTCTCTCATGATACATCTTGATTATTGTTTTAGATAGATACATTATATGTCATTATATTTTCTATACACACATGCGCATTCACATGCCTTCTAGTTGTGATCATAGACTTTAAACAAATCCTTTTATGCATTATGGATGTTTAGCACAATACCTCTTACCAATCTCATAGCAGGCTCCTCAGGCATCTAATTTCATATACACTTTGCAATTTCCATTGTTTAATTGTTCATAGCACATTAATATATCATATGATACATGATTTGACATACTTTCTACCTTTCTAACACACTAACGGGTGCTTTATGTGTAACATTTTTTTCTTAAAGAAATAGTTTCTACAATTGTTGTTTGTTACATTCCTTGCTCTTTCTTGTCATTGTTTGTCATTGCTTATGGGATTTTCCTTCTTCTTGTGTGCACACTTTCTACTTTCGGCCACTTTGGTATCTATATTCTTACAATATCATGAGTGATGTCCCATTCTTGTAATCCAATTTTTGCGTCTACATTGTCTTCTTTCTTGTTAACTTACATCTTGTTTTATATATGAATATTTATCTTTTTCACTAACACTTATTTCTAGCCAGATTCATTTGCATGTACCTTGGTTTCTACCAAGTTCACTCGCTTCCCCACTGTAGGACATCGGTTTAAGTTTAGTGGTTGATCGTCCTTTTGGCCATATATTCCCCGAGTGACATTGAATGAATCCCAAATGAGAGGGGCATCATTGGTTGAATGAGTCGCCCCATACAACAGTTTATAGTCACAATTCCTCATACTCTTAAATCATAAAAATGGACCAAAATATTACTTGAGTCCTCAAAACAACACAAACACTAGCACCCAGACATAGACAATAGTTTTTGGTTTCCCCTTACTACCTGTGACCAATGGGAAGTTTCACATATTTTCGTAGTTTAGTATGGTTATCGGAAATTTACACAACATCTTTTCCAAGACACACAATCCTTCACCACTTTCTATGTACACATTACACTTCATTTTCTACTATTGTGTTGGATCTAACTTCACTAAAATAGATCATATCTCGTACACACCATTTGCACTAGTGTTATCTCATTTTGAAGCGAGTTAAAGGTTGGAGGATACAACTAGACATTTCTCCCTACACTTCTTCCATACTTGGTGCAGATTGCATGAGATAGCCCAAATAATTCACACTCAAAGCACAAGTGGCATGAGATCACCGAAAAAATCATTCTTCTACAACATCTTCAAGATCCTTTCTATCTTTTTACTCATGACATGATTAGGTGCACATGTTCATTTTTACAATTTCATATACTTTGTTACATACTTCTTACACATTTTGATCATATAAACATATTTGACTACTTGTTCGTTCTTCTCTGTTATAGGTTCATCCTTATAGGAAGCGGTAGTTAGATCAAGCATACATCATCACACATATAGTGAAATCAACAATTGGTACAACATGACATCTACACATATGCTTTCTCCATAGGGCCATCATCACTATATTTCACTTCCTCTTCTCTAGTTTCCATGCTTCACATTTTTATCACTCCACGTTTTCCTTCTCTCTCAAAGCATGATTATCTTCATCTATCTACATGTTTATCGTATGCATATCTTATCTACTTTATGTTATCAATAATTCACTTAACAACATAAAGTGAGGGAAAATGTAGATACCAAATCACACACGTTGGGTATTTATCTAGTCTTGATCAAATACTACTATTCATATGATTTCTAAGTAAGAAAAGTACTAATTGACCAGTGTCTTTACCCTCTTTGCTTGCTTTACATTTTCCTTCTTGGTATCACACACCTTATTTCCTAGTTTCTCTTTTCATACTTTGGAATTTCAAACTCTGGACACCAGCACCTAGCTAAGACGTCAGGTTCCCATATGCCCCGTCTCCTCTGGGCATCCCCAAACTCTTTATATTTTGGTTTTCTTCTAGACATTTGGATATCTTGTTTTTTTCTAGTCATAATTTTAATGGTTAATTATGAAATTAGAGAAAATGAATAACTTAAATATAAAGCTATGTGACAATAATAAAGTACCAATAACTAATAATTTGCTATCTACACCTAAGGTTGCATCCAAGGCATTAGAAGATAATTCAAGCATCCATCTAACATCCACACAAGGGTAAGGGACTGCATTCTTGTACATATATACACTTTATAGGAGGGGAATTTAATTTTTCATGCACATGCCTATTTAAATCTTTTAACATCTAGCTACTTGCTCGTTGTCAAGTGTTACTTACAAAAGAGCCACCTAGGGCATGATTTCTTCACACACACACAAAACTACACGGGATCTGGAATGTAGTGCAATGCTTAGTCGTAAGTTCACTTTGTTGATATCGGAGGATAGTTTGACCTCCCATTTTGTAAATTTTTTTATGATTTGATGTGGTTTGGGAGTTTTGAAGATGATTCTTTCTTATCAAAGGTTTTAAGCAAATCGCGGTGAAGTGTAGTGACATATAGGTGATCATACAAGATAACCAAATAATATATTAAGACCATGTAATCTTGGGTTTCACAAATTTTGAGAAGTCATAAGAATTCAGATTAGGTGTATGGCACCCTAGCCACCCCCGACCTTATAGGAACCCTCGTCCAGACTTATTCGACACTTCTACATTTTTAAGGTCTTTGATGCAAAACTTTCCACCTCATTTTCATTAGTTCTCCAACTCTGCATAGTCCATGATTATTTGTGAATCATCTAAGTCAATTTATCTTCTCATTTGCAACCAAGGTTTCATATTTTAATAGGTTACTTTCTTAGGTAAATTTGTACTTAATTGTTTATATCATTGTTTTTGGTACATATTTATATTTACAATGTATTAATCAAATATTTTCTTAATCAAACCATAAGTGACACTCTTATGTAAAAAAACTCCGTCGAGGGTTCGAAAGAACCGCGCCTCGGCTACCGATTCGCCTTAAGCGCGTCCTTCGTTGTCTCTCGGTTGGATTGGATGCCGAACCCATATGGTCCGGATCGGGGGCCCCTCCTGTCAGGGTCCCTCTCTCCAAAGCCGCCTGACGTATGGTCTAAAGTAGTGGAGGGTTCCACATCAGCTCATAGCCCGGAAAAGCTTTCCCCCTCACTGACTGATGGGTCCTTTTCCCTGCGCATCCCCTCTCATATCACGGAAGCTGCTTCTGCTTCTCGTGATCTGTCCTTGTTGGCACTCTGATGGGACCTAGACCCCCTTTGGAGGATATAAAAAAATGGGCTCGACTAAAATGGCATCCATGTGGAGCGCTAGAAATAGCGGCTATGCCTAATGGTTTCATTTTATTCTCCTTCAGCTTGAAAGAAGACTTCGCTAGAGCTCTGCTAGGTGGTCCGTGGTTTTTCGGCAGGCGGGGTTTCTATCTCAGGAAATGGTCTCCAGGTTTCAACCCACACACGGAATCCATGACCCAAGCCCCAATCTGGGTTCGCCTCCCGGGACTCCCTCTGGAGTTCTGGCACCCGGCGGTTATTGAAGGTATTGCTCTCTCAATAGGCTCTTTAATTGCTATTGATCAAGCTACAAAAGCAAAAACTAGATTCATTCATGCTCGTTTTTGTGTTAATGCTGATATTAGTTGCCCCTTACCAGAAGATATTGAGCTTATTTCAGACTTTGGAAACTGGAAGCAATCCATTGATTACGAATATATCCCTCAAGCTTGCTCCTTCTACAAAAAACTCGGTCATCGGGCCTCTGGCTGCCCATCTAAACATCAAGCAAAAGCTAAGCCCCAAACCCTATCCCCAAAAATCAAAAACAAATTTATACCCAAATCGTCTTCTCTTGAGATCCCGATCATACCCACTTCAAATTCCTTCGCTCTCCTTGAGGAGGGAGAGATCAACACATCTTCTGATCCTGCTTCTGAGGTTGCTCCCTCCCCTCTGGCCTTTCAACCTCTCATCCCCCCTTTGCCCTCCTCGGATCTCCCCGCCTCTTCCTCTCTTGGAGGGGACCTGCTCCTGGCTCCCTCCTCCCCCCCTCCTTCGCCTTTTTCTGTTCCGCTTCCCTTCCCTCCCCTTCCTTTGATTCCCTCTTCCATGGTTCCTCCCACCCTGTCTCCCCTCTGTCCGCCTGCGGTGGACTCTGTCCCCTCCCCTCGGATCTCTCTTCTGATGATTGTTTCTCTCATCGCCTTACTAGAAGCAGCAACAAGAAACCTGATATAGGCCTGGAAAAAGCTCGGGGCAGAATTCCGAGCAGTGTTAAGCTTCAACAAGAAGCAGCTACAAATGTTGCGCAAGGAACTCAAAGTACAATCCCCATGGTGGTGGGGAATAAACCCAAACCAAAGAAATGAAGATCATTTCTTGGAATATAAGAGGGCTCAACTCTCTTCAAAAGCAAAGAGTCATCAAAGACATCAAAATTCAGCACTCTCCTGATATCATAATGTTACAGGAAACCAAATTAAAAAAGGATGATCGCCTCCTTAAACTCTGGCCAGCAGCTTCTTTTGAATCTCAACCGTCTACTGGGAACTCAGGGGGGCTTTGTACTATGTGGGATCCCAGAAGTCTCAAAGGGGAGTGCCTGTTCAAGCACCCCAATTTTATATGTGTTCTCTTCCAAGAAGTAGGGATGGACTTCTCTTGGATTGCTATCAATGTGTATGCCCCAAATTTGGAGAACCATCGTGGAAAACTTTGGAATGATATCACAAACTTCATCATCACTTGTGGTAATATCCCCACCCTTATTATGGGTGATTTCAACTGCCCTCTTTATCCTTCGGAAAAACAGGGAGGTATGGCTGCCATGCCGGTTAGCATGGCGGCTTTGGCTGACTTCATAAGGGAGAATTCCCTTCTGGATATGGAACTCCACGGCTCTTCTTACACTTGGTCAAATCGCAGATTGGGCAGGAACCACATACAATGCAGATTGGATAGATCTCTAGGTTCTCTGGACTGGATCTCTCTCTTTCCTGACTTCTACCTCAACTCCCTGCCTAGGGTGGCTTCCGACCACAGCCCTCTTCTGTTAAGCGCCAATCACAAAATTAATGCCAAGAACCCTCCCTTCAGGTTTGAGCTAGCCTGGCTTGAAAATAACCAGCTGACCCCCCTTGTTGCTGACTGGTGGAATATCAATATCGATGGCACTAATATGTTCAGATTTTCCAGCAAACTCAAAGAAATTAAAAAACAACTCAAGATATGGAAGTCGAAGGTCTTCGGTAACATCAAGCTTCGCAAGCGGGAGCTAACTCAGAGACTGGCAAAAATTTCTGAAGATATCGAGGCTGTTGGTAGATTGGATCACCTTCATCAACAGGAAATCTCTCTTCTCAGTGATTATCATAACACTCTTAAAGAAGAAGAGACCTATTGGAGGCAACGTTCTCGGGCCCTTTGGCTTGAGCAGGGAGATCGTAATACCAAATTTTTCCACATCACTGCTTGTAAGCATAAAGCTAGAGACAAGATCCGGGAGTTGGTGTCGTCGGAAGGGAACTTGCTAACTGCTGAGTCTGATATCTCCAATGAGCTAATATCCTTCTATTCCAATCTCCTCCATGCTGATCTGCCCCCTCCGGAACAATCAATGAATGAAATGCTCCAGCATATTCCGCATCTGGTGTCTCCTGAGATGAATAATAATCTGACCAAGCCTTTTTCTATGGAGGAAATTCATAAGGCAGTTTTTGCTATGAAGAGAGACAAAGCTCCGGGTCCTGACGGCTTTCCTGCTGCCTTCTTTCAAGTCTTTTGGGAAATCATCAAGCAGGACCTCTTCCAAGCAGTTAATGAATTTCAAATGAACAACAATCTGCTTAAGGAATGGAATACCACTTTTGTGGCTCTCGCCCCAAAAGTGCATAACTCTAAAGATGTGTCCAATTTCGGCCAATTAGCCTTTGCAACACGTCTTACAAGATTATCACTAAGATGTTGGCCTCCAGACTTAAACCTCTTATGCCGGACCTCATCTCTCACAATCAGAACGGCTTCATCAAAGGCCGTCTCATCCAAGGAGGTATTATTACTGTTCATGAAGCCATTCACTCGGCCTTTCTTGCGAAGTCCCCTGGAATGATCTTAAAACTGGATATGCAAAAAGCCTTTGACAGAGTCAGCTGGCCTTTCCTAATTAAAGTTCTGGAAAAATTTGGCTTCGACAACAAGTGGTGTAGCTGGATTTTCTCGTGTATCTCGACCCCTTGCTTCTCTATACTTATTAATGGTATTCCAGTGGGTTTCTTCAAAAGTAGCAGAGGTATCAGGCAAGGTGATCCCCTGTCACCTTTCTTGTTTGTTCTAATGGCGGACTCTCTCAGCAGGGCTTTGGAAGCGGCTAAAAATCAATCCATCATTTCTGGTTTGAAAATCACCTCAAATTGTCCTTCGACCACTCATAGTCAGTTTGCTGACGACACCTTGCTGCTGAGTCTTGCCTCTGTTATTGAAGCGCGGCAATTATGGATATCCTCTCTCTTTATCAATCAGCTTCTCAGCAAACTGTCAACTTCAACAAGAGCAGCATCTCCTTCATAAACACGCCCCCTAGGTCTCAGAGAAAGATTGCTGACATCTTTGGTTGTATTATTGTTGATCTCCCCGCCTCTTATCTTGGAATCCCTCTCTTCCAAGGAAGGCAATCAAAAAATCTATGGAACCCTGTCATTGAAAGGTATCAAAAAAAGTTGGCTGCTTGGAAAGGGGCCCTGCTCAGTCAGGCTGGAAAGCTCCAACTGGTGAAAGCCACTCTTCAAAATCTACCTACTTACTTCATGTCCCTGCTCAAGATTCCTAGTTCTGTGAGGGAGGTTGTGGAAAAGATTCAAAGGAACTTTCTGTGGTCTGGATCTGAAGATAAGAAAAGGATCCACCTGGTGGCTTGGAAAGAGGTCTGTAAGCCAACTTCTCATGGAGGTCTCGGTCTTCGAAAAATGAATGAAATGAATGGAGCCCTTCTGGCCAAACTTGCTTGGGAAGTGGCTAAAGGGGACTCTTGTTGGGCCCATCTGCTCAGAGCCAAATATCTTGCTAATAACGAAGATCTGCTCACTTCCATGCCTATTAGAGGTTCCGCCATATGGAACTCTGTTAGTAGCTCTCTTCCCATCATTCGTGCTGGCACTAAATGGAAATTTGGGAATGGTCGCCTCATTGATTTCTGGAGGGATTTTTGGATTGGAGAAGAACCCCTTGATCTCGATCCTACCTGGAACCCTATTAAGAGAAGTATCATCAATAATCATGGTAGATTAGCTTCGGGCTATTGGAAGTTGGTGAACTCCACTCCCTCTTGGGATATTATGGAGTGGGATGATATCAACGATCTGCAGCGTCACTTGCTGTCTTCGCTCAAAGCGGTTCTATCTTCCATATACATCCCTTCCTCCCAAATTGAAGACGAGATTATTTGGCCCCTCTCCCCGTCGGGCTGTTTCTCTGTTAAAGCTGCTTATCTCTCTCTGCATCGTGCTGATCAAGGTCCCCCCCTTTCCAAAGTCTGGCCAAATGAGATCACTCCCAAAATTGGTTTTTTCTCTTGGATCTCCTCCAAGAATGCTTTCCTCTCTGGGGAGAATCTAAAAAGAAGGGGTTTCTCTCTCCCCACGATATGTGTGTTATGTGCTAATGAAGCGGAGTCCTCTGCTCATCTCTTGATCCATTGCTCTTTCTCGCAAATTATTTGGCAGTGGCTTTTATCAAGGTTGGGAGTTTACTGGATCTTCCCGGATTCCATTCAGGATACCCTTTCTCAATGGAGCTCTCCTTTCACTCATCCGATTTTGAACTTGGCGTGGAAACTCCTCCTCCCGCACGGATTATGGGGCATATGGAAAGAAAGAAACAGAAGAATCTTCAAAGAAAAAAGTCTTGATCCTTGGCAGGTGGCTACTCAGATAGCTCTGGCTCTCCAAGAAAATATCAATCTGACCACGTGGACCAAGTATCAGAAAAAATCCAATTATGCTATTCCCTGGAGTGGCAGAAGATATTATCCATTCAATGTAAAAGTACTCTCACTAATCGTAATTTAGTCTGCTGGACCCCCCCTCCAAAGGGTTGGAAAAAACTCAACACGGATGGTGCCTCGAAAGGCAATCCTGGTATGTCTGGAGGAGGAGCTATTCTCCATTGTTCTTCGGGTTATATTGTTGCTGCCTCTGCCCACAATTTTAATATTGGCTCCAACCATCGTGCGGAAGCTTTGGCAATCCTCAAAGGTCTTGAAATGGCCATCATTTTAGGTAATGATCCTCTCCAAGTTGAAAGTGACTCCCTCAACATCATCAAACTCCTTCAGATGAATGATCCTGGTCATTGGTCGATTAGAAACATCATTGCTGATATCAGAGTTCTGCAAAGATTTTTCCTTCAAGTCCAGTTCCAGCATATTCTTCGGGAAGGAAATAAAGCGGCCGACCTCCTTGCTAATATTGGTGTCCATATAGAGAATCAGCAAAGGTGGACTGATAACTTCCCGAATAATCTCAGCCAAATCGCTCATAATGATACTCCCCATTGCTGACTGGCGGAGTAATGAGCTGACTCGGGTCTCGGCTATCTTGATTTGGCCTCATCAAAGGACGGCGGTAATTATGGCGAAGTTAATGGATGGGACTCTTATCGAGGGGCTTTTGATTAAGGTGCTTTGTATTGATGCGAGAAACCCCGCACGATCGGGCATTATCGCCACATTAATCATCTGAAGACGTGGCGTAAGTGCAATGATATCTCGTCCGACTGCTATCCTGACCTGTTTAAGCTGGTTTCGCCCTCGTTTTTCTACATTTCTGTAACTATCCTAGCGTTCATTCCATGGGGGGTCAACTGAAGCGCCTTGAGCCCGACAATTGCGAGCAGATTAAGAATGATGAAGAGGTGTGGAATATTTTAATGGAAAATGGGATAGCCACCTTTCTGGAAAAGATGACCGGTTATTCTGCGCTGGTTTCCTATGCTGTCACGGCCTCCTGGTCGAAAGGTCGGGTCCAAATCGGCAACACCCGCTTCACCATTTCCACGAACGCCATTGCTGATGCCACCGACTTTCCTGCTGCAGGTGATATTTACTACAAACGGTCACTTCACGTGGAAATTCAAGATTTTAACGCCCCTGGTGACAGGCCGAAGAAATATCTTTCTGGTTATACTCGGGATTCCCTGCCTGCTCCCTGGGACAGAGTGGCGGAGGTTATTATGAGGTATTTCACTATCGACGGCAGATACAGGTTGGTTTTCGGACCTCACCTCTTCATCCTCTCCCATCTCAGATGGGGGAAAAAAATCAATCTTGTTGCTTTCTGTTTCAGTCTCTTGAACATTCGGTGCAATTAGCTCGGGAGGGCGAGGGCGTCATCCTTCACCAAGGTTTACTTTACCTGCTTTTCTCTGTCGCCGCTTCCCACTCTGATTTTCTCCGCTTTCCCCCCAAGTTGGGTCGCCGCCGCCACTCCCCTTCTCCTTCTCCCCGCCCCTCCTCCTCCTCCCTCTACTCCTCTCGGCGTAGGCGTCACCTGCTTCTCTCCTCTGTTTCGGACTCTGACGTGGCTATTGTGAGTCCCCCCTGCTGCCTCCATCCCCCCGGACATTCCTTCCTTTCCCATGCTCACTCCCATCTCGTGCATTTTCTTGGAGGGCACTGAAGCCAGTGGTCGCCCCTTTTCCCCTATTTCCAGCCCTGATTACTCTCAAGCCGCTGATCTCTTGGGCTTGGCCAAACTTTACCCCGACTCCCCGGGTTCGGAGCAGTGTGATGTCTCTCAACAGATTAAGGAACCCATCTCCCAGGCTGCGGGTTCCAAGGCTCTCCTCGACGAAAAAATTGTTGCTGCTGACACTCTCCACTCCACTCCCTTGATGGATTCTAATCCGGCTGATTCTGAGTCTGCTGACGCTCATGGTGGTCAATGCAGAGCCGACATAGTCTCCTCTATTCTGAGCAAGCTCCAGCGTGCCTTCAAAGCACTGAAAGATTGGGAGGCCTTCACGGAATCCACTAGAAATGCTATTGCGAATGATTGCGCGGAGCTCATCAAGCTGGCTGACATTTTGGCTAACGACTCAGGCTCTCCTAGAGCTAAGGAAGTTGTTTCCGAGCTGAAAAAGCTCTTCTGATGTATAGTGTTTTTTGCTTTTTTGCTTTTTCTCTCTCCCCTTTTTTTGGAATCTTCTCGGGTATTTTGACTCTGATTCTATTAATGCTAAATCTGGCCTGATGGGCTCATTTGTATAAGGTTGGGGGACCTTCTAAAACCCTCCTTTTACCCAATATATTCCAAAAAAATCAAACCATAAGTGAAAAAGATGCACAAAATATAAAAGATACCCCAATGGGACGAGTAAGATAAGAAAGGTTTAGGGGCACCAAGAGGGGACAGGGGCACCTGATAACTGCTGTCCTAGTTAGGCGCCGGTGTCTAAATCCATAAAAGACAAATCAGTAAAATTTGAACTGGACTATAGGGTGCACAAAACCAAATAGAAAACAAGAAAAACAAAAGAGGCCGAAGATAGTTCTGAGTTACTAGTTTTCTTTCTTAGGAGTCATGTAAATGCTAGTATGATTTTATGACATAGAAATGTACCCAAGTGTGTGATTTTGTGTCTATATTTTATTTCACTTTATGTTGTTGAGTAAATAATCAATAACATAATGTAGTTAGAATATGTGTATCTTTTGATCCTGTAGAGTTTGATGGTTATATTATACAAAAGAGACAAGTGAAGCGTGAAGTGATCGCAAAATGAAGCATAGAGACTACGAAAGGAAAGTGAAACTAGGGGTAAAGCATATGTGCTACTTGTACATCTTGTTGTGCCTCATTAGGCTCATGTGGGCTTCTTCTTGTTGCATATTAAGGATGAAATTGCAAAAGAAGAGTGAAAGAGTAGTCAAATCTTGTATTATAAAAACTCTAAGTAAAGTATGCATAAGTATATAAATTGTGAAGAAGTAGTAAAGGAAAATGTGCACCTCATGCACGAAAGAGTGTAAAGGATAGAAAGATGTCATTAAAATGCTATGAAGAATGAGTTTTTTTGGCGATCTCGCACCAAGAGTGATTTTTTTGGTGATCTCATGCTAATGGTGATTCTTTTCGGTGATATCAAGCCATTGCTAAGTTTTTTGGGTGATCCCATGTCAAGTGTGAGTGTTTTTGGTGATCTCACACTATGAGTGAGTTTTTAGGTGATTTCACACTAAAGACCAAGTTTTGGGGAGAGATTTCTAGTTTTACTCTCCTTCCATGACTCTACCCAATAACCACCACTGGAGACGTTATGTCCTTGATTATTCCTACCATCTCAAATTACTTACGATTATATTTATCGTTGTGATTGAAATGGATTATAGGATATTGAATACATGTTGCAATCGGATGATTGTACATGTAATTCTAGAAATTATATGAATACTTATGTGTATGGTGATGATCTCGAGAATATGATTGTGTGTTCCCCAAGAAATTACTACCCAAGGGAGTGCATAGACTCCCAAATTCTATTATTTGATGTTAAAGCTGGTGGATGTGTTGTGTTGAGGACCCAAGTCATATTTTGGTCCATTCTATGACCGTGTTCTTATTCTATTATTGTACTATGTTGACCTAAATTATAGCTTTGAGATATTATAGGGCTAAGCTTTTCACTCAATGCATGCCCCCTCATTTGGGGTGCATTCAACTAATGTGGGAGAATGTGGTCCAAAGAAGAGGACCTAAAACTGATATGAAATGGATATGTACAAGGGGTAGGGGATGTGCATGGTAGAAACCAAGGGAAATGCAAACAAAGTATGCTAATAGTAAGTTTTAGTGCAAAAAAACTAGTATGTAAGTAGAATTAAATGTAATAATCAAGTGTGCAAACAAGATAAACCATGAAAAAGGATTTCGTACATGTGACTTCATTCAAAATGTCATAAGATAATAAAATAAGCAGCCAAAAGCATACAATGATCATGCAAGACACATGGTATAGCCTGTAAACAATAGCATACAATGAAAAATAATGGAAAGAAATATGTATTCGAAAACCATGGTGGCATATAGTCATGTAAAGAAACATTTTCACATGAAGCACCCGCTCACATGTAAAAAGATAAAGATTATGTCAAATCATGTATGTCTCAATGAAATAAGTAGTAGTAATGTGCCAAAAGAAAAATTCATAAATAATGGAACTATACAACCTGTAGTGTGTGAGAGTGGTAAAGATATATTCCCTAGAGCCTCAGTTGAATGGTAATATGTACAACATTACAATGTGTATAGTTATGTAAGAGATATGCATTCACCTCAAAATACCAAGTGAGCGCGCATGTGTGTATATATAAAAATCTAATGACATACTAAGTTTTTGAGTAGCATAATAAGAAAAGTGAAACATGTAAGTAGTATAAGCTAGCAAGAGTAATGAAACCAAGATATTCACATGTTGTGTGAGTGTTATGGTATGGTATGAAATATGTGAAAATGGTCATAGCAAGAGTGTACCCCGGTTAATGTGTATGAGATGATGTTCATTTATAAAATACCCATCAACAGAAAATAATGAGCCACATATTAAGACTGCATCATCGGGAAATGGTTTGAAAAAGATATGCTAGAAATATGTATCAATAAGCACAAAGCATGGGGAATGAATGGTGTGAGGTTCAATTTAGATGTAGACCCTCAGCATAAGTATTAACTATGGAACTAGAGTGTGTCATAGGGTAATGATGATACAATGTGTGCATCAATGTGTCTAAGAGAGCCTAGAAATAGGAAGTATGAAGCACATAACATAATAGTAGAAATGATAGACAATTGGTGATATTATGAGGGAGGTAGTAAGCATGATTCCCAAAGTGTATGATGAAAAGTAAGCTATGCAATGAGATTTAAGGGAAAGGTTACTCTACCCGATGTCTGAGGAGATATAGGCATGTGACAATGCTCTAAGATTGGTGGTGTATGAGAGTGACAATTTAGTGGTGAAGGAAACCTATGTGATGAAGGACGTAGTGAACACCTATAGGAAGGAGACCAAGGAGGTGAAAGACCTGATGAGAACCTTTGTGAACAAAACCTAGGAGGTGAAGGTGGTGGTGAATAACTATGTGAAGAGGCTACCAAAGTAGGGGACTTAGGCCAACGAGTTGGATTAGTGGATCGATGACGACGAAAAGGTCCTGAAGTAGGTTGTGTGTGAGGAACATAAGGAAATTGTATAAATGTATGCTCTTGAGGTTTCCATTGAAGCTTTTCGGAGTAGAAAAAATGTTGATAGTATATATTTTCTTCAAAGTGGGCTTAGGAGATGGTTTGTTTCTAGATTTTACTTGGAAATGATTAGAAGATGAAGATGAAGCATGATCATGATATTTTATTTTTACCAAACATAATAGTTTTCTTTTGTGTAACTTAAGTGTATGTCATAGATGATAAAATGAGGGAGAGGTCTCAAGGATGAAGCTCTCTTGTAATGGACTCAAGTACGTGATTTTGTGTCTACATATCTAAAGTGTTGGAAGCCACAAATATTTATTACTCCTCTTGTTTGGATACCTCTAATGATTCTTAAGGTAGATTGGAAAAAGGTTATTAAATATTTTGTAAGAGAAAATTTTGAGGAACACTAAGGTGTCAAACCGAGTGACATAAGATGTTTTTTTCAACCTATATAATTATAAGAGCTTGGGTTGTTGGAAATTAAACTTGAAAGGAATACTCTTGGTGTTATATGGATAGTTTTAAGTTTAGAAGGATCGGAAGTAAGAAAAAATTTCTCCACCATTGCATAAATTAGGGCATTAATATGGGATGACAAGTTTGGGAAGTACTTGGGTTTTCAAAGTATTCTGTTATAACCCATGTCTATAATGATTGTTGGAATTTTTTTTTGTTGAAAGCATTTGGATAAATTGGGAGCTTCTCAAACCCAACCTTGTTTTGGTAGAGGATCATTTCGTATAAGGGATTTAATAAGCTCGCTCTCCCTATAGTGGTATCCCATTATGAATTTCCATAGTTTCCCATTTTTAGGGTCCCCTAGATTAAAATCTTAAAGCTCTTCAAAAAAGGAATTAAAGTTATTTGTTACTTAATTTGAAAATATTCTCATATGTGTCTACCATGGGATTTTCTTATCGAAACTTTCCAACTCAATAATGATGATGCGAGTCTTTTTCGAAAGAAAAAATTTCATACATGATTATTGCCTCCATAAAATGTGAATCTCTAGTCAAACCTCTTAGTGGAAGGACTAGCATTGGCGATGGCCACCACTTTTCTAGTACAAACCCCATATATTTTTCCATCTCCTTTCTTGAAAGCACATTTTGGGTGATTCTCTACACCACTATAAGAACATTAGATCCTAGGATTTCGTCGGGTCTAAGGGTTTACTAGATTTTGGTGAGTGACATTGAACATAAAAATACCATTTTCTTTGGTGTCTCATTTATCAAGGTCTCCCTATCAAGAGAGGTTTAAGCACATGGAGGTTTTGAATCCTACTTTCATTGTTTTCCAACAACCTCCGAATTTTTAAATACCCTTTCTTTTTTCCCCTCTTGCTCAATCTGCAAGGAAATTGAGCTATACCCTTTTCCAACCTTTCATCATAGAAGTTTTCTCATGGAAAATGGTTTTATTTGGGGACTCAACCATACTTCTTGCCAAATACAATGATTATTAGCAAATGTTTTGCGTTGATATTATTTTTATTATATAGAAAGATAAAAATGTTGTTATTTTTAACAAAACATTTATGGATAAAGAATTCTCTATTACTAATAAAGTTATTGTGATGTTGAATGTGTTGCTTTAGATCTGGGTGAAAGTAGAGAATTTTTTTCTAAAGGTGGAGCATTTACATTCCCTACTCGTGCATTAGGGTAATGCCCTTATATTGTCACTCGAGTGCCTCTAGACTTGTCGCACCATAGTTCTTCTTTTTGGGGCCATAGCCAAATGTTTCATAAATTTTGTTCAAGCATCCGGTGGAGCTTCTCTTGTCATCGCGTCATCACTCTCCACCTAGATCATAACACCCTTCTCTTCTCACAATGGAGATGTATTTGACCATCTTGGTGGTGGTGGCGCTTCTAGTCTATGTCCCCACATGGCCAATTCTCGTGGTTGGCACTAACTATCTCCCCTTCCCCATAATGAAGAAGAAGAAGAGCAACACTAGATCGGTGAATGGGATCCCATCCCGGATACGACCTACCCTCCGCCTCCGAAGTGGTTGGGGGATGATCATGACTATTCTCTACCTCCGCCTCCGCGCCTGCCATGTTTGCTAGCTACATAATTCTTTTCTTTTTTGTGTTGGTCTAGTGCTTTGTATTTTGCACTCTTTTTAATTAAAAACACAGTTTTATTTTTGGTAAATTCAACTATGTTGTTGGCATGAATTGAGTTAATCTCTTTCTTGAGGCATATCAGGTTTAATATGCCTTGTATTATGGGGTGTGACTTTTTCCATGCAACATTTTTGTAATATTAATGTTGTGTTTTACCTTTTTAATAAATAGCATTGCACTAGGATTTTTATAAATAAAAATACACTTTTCAATAATAACAACAAACCAACGTCATTTCAGTTTGTTTTTGAAATATATTGATGGGCATCAAATTTTATGCACCGTCCTCCTTTCTTCGTTCTCTGTGAAACGAGGAAAAGTATCTTGAAAACTCTTGCCTTTCGAAGATTAAGGCATTAGCTGATAGTCTTCCCGTTTGAGGTATATCATGTTATTGATCAGCAACTTGCAGATCTGGTAGTTTCTATGCACGAGACTTCAAACACTCATAAACATTTCATATCTTAATACACAAGAAACTGCACCATCGAAGTAGAATTCCTCCGCAGATTATAGATCTCACGCCGCTTTGTACTTTTATAATATACATAAGTATTGACTAAAACTTTAAAAAAACAAACTTCAAAACATTGGTGGTGCATTGGTCTTGTAGATGGGAGGTAGAAAGTTCCAGTTTTGCTGGGTGCAGTGTGGACAATCATCCAGTTCCGAATTTCCCACATTCCTTCTTTATTGCGGGTTGACTTTAATTAAAGATTATATATTACTATGCCCCAATAATGAACGAACCCATTTGTACCTAAATAATGGTGCAGATAATTTCCCTGCTTCAACATGTGGATGTAAAAAAGAAAAAAGATCCAAATATTTTAGCAATTATGTGCAGTGTGTTTCATATTCTCCGATTCCTTTTATTTATTTCTCATATTTGTGAAAAAAATATCAAAGTTGGGATGACTACAATTTATACTGATGTCATAAATATGATAAATTGAAAATCATATGAAAGTTGTTATTCTCACTAATTTAAGTGGATTAAAAACAGCGGTGTCAAAAATATATGTAGGAAAATGAAAACCTTTCTAAATAATCCCAAAGATTTAAATACGAGGGAAATATTTCTTCCGGCAACTAAAACTGTTCCCTGTAACCTATATGCTTGCGAGGAATTCCTGCTGTGGTCATTGAGGTCTTTTCCTAACAAACTTAAGCCTTTGCTTTATATGTACAAATTAATTGACCCCTTATGTAGAAGATAACTATATACCAGTGTGTATTATGAAACTATATACCAGTATGTATTATTCATAATGAACAACTGAACATAATATGTCCCCGGCATGGAAAGGAGGAGCACTAGGAGAATTGTTTTTAGAAAATACAATATTCAAGGCCAGAATGTTGTTGAACTTTCATACTCGGAGTCAAATCTATCATTTCTTGGTGGACTTGAACTTCCAAGAAAATCAGATATACTCGGCATTAATCCATTAAAATTAGGAACACCTCTCTCCTTAACAACGTCCTTTTCGAGGCTTTCCACGAATCCTTTCAACTTTCTGGTTTTGCGAAATCAGAACCTTCAAAGTTAAATGAGCTGTTCGAATGCTAAGAGAGAGGTTCTTGATCATAAGCATTGAGAAATGAACTGGAGAAATAATCGGAAGCTAAGAAAACCAGACAAAGAGAAAGCAGGGAAGCCATTGTTTCAAATTGCAAGGGATGACACTTTTATACTCAATTCTGGTGTTTATCTCCAAGGTTTAGACGACTGATTGATTTTAAGTATCAATGCTTTCCAGGCCAAAATTGCCAATGCGATCAGAAAGCGAAAGCTTCCAATTTCAATTGACCCGCATACAATTAATAATCAACCTAAAATGGAGTAGGGAGAAAAGTTTCAAAGTGATGGCACCAAAGTCCAAACCGAATCAAGTATTAGGTAATGTACCTGCTCCGGATGTGGAAATCATTTCGCATGTTCTATATCATTCCATTTGATACCCTTAGTCTTTTTATAATCCCGCCCAAGGCAAGGATATTGGCTTCACCACATCTATTAATTTTTTTCTTGAACACCAATCATATCTTAATATTTTTATGTCCTAATATTTTTTTTTATCATTTTTAATATATATCATTTTATTAAAAATTGACATTTATTTGAAATTTTATTTGATGGTTGACTTGGTCCCTTTATTTGTCGCCAAGTTCAAGGAAACATAATTTTTCTCCCCACATTATGGTTTGCAATAAATAAAAACTCATTCACAGAGTTAGCACTTCACATTTATCAAAATAAATTTGGAAAATGTTGAGTACAAGGCTCAAAACAAATTATGATATGCCAAAAAATGATGGAAGTGACTACTTAACTTTACTGGCATTTAATATGTCAGAACAACTAATGTCATTGGGTTTGATGCGCTAGAGAGATCTAGATTTGTTGGATGAGTTACATCTTTTGATGAAACTCTTTTGGTGTTCATCTATGTTTTGTTTTGGTTTTCATTCTACTGGGACAAATCCTCATGTTGTGTAGATGTTTCATGGCCGTGCTTTATTATGCAAGCTTTAATATAGAAGAGAGTTTATGGACGGACCATCATGTTGTGGCTATTTTTTTCAATTTTGCGGTCTTCTAATTTCACTCCGCACAGGTATTTAGGGTTGTACTATGAAATATTAAATCCTCTTCAATGGATTCTGAGAAATGTACATCCAGGCGTGTCATAGTTTCTATTTTATTCCTTGTTCCTCTCATTCTTTTGTGTGTTTTCATCCTCACAATAGCTTTACTTGTCTCTTTCAGCGTGGTCTAGTGGTATTTGTCCGCTTTAATAGTGGGCAACAAAGTTTTTAGGTGATTTTGCAATGTTAGCAGGAAGTCAGAGGAGTCTATTTTGACAGATGGAGATTATCTCAAGTACAAGTCTCCAGAGATTCATTTTAATGGGTGTCTCACTTAAACGAACGACGTAATTTTATTGTAAGATGCAGGTATATTTACTTGGGTTTATTCGACAGGGAAGTGGAAGCTGCAACGTGAAATTTACAGTCTTCAAATGTTAGTTTTATTTGAAATGTAAATTGGTTGCTTGTTTTAGGGCCTACGATAAGGCTAAGGTAAAATGCAATGGAAGGGAGGCAGTCACCAAATTCTATCCCTCTTTATATCAAAATGAATTGTTCACAGGTGGTCAGATCGCAAAAGTGAATTACTGGTAGCTTTTTTATATGCTACCGACCGGCCAACAACATACTTGTATTGATTTTTTCTGATTTTTGGTTTAATATTTTGCAGAGGCAACTCCAATATGTTCCGATAAAAAAATCTAATAGCTCTACAACTTTCATGTTTTTAAAATAAAAAATTTAATGGCTCTACTTTTTTATCATGGCTACTATTTCCTCTTTTGATAACTGCTACACTGATCAGGACTGTTGTGACAGGGAGTCTACGACCAGCATTCACCTGCATAAGTATTCAATGAATATCCAACTTTTCTCATTTACTATCTGCATATTCTAAAACAAAAAAATTGTGCACTGATGCGCACAGTTATGACTCGGTAGTTGGTCTTTCATTTTTGGTGTTACGAATGGACCATATATTGAATCTTGCCTAACATTTTCCTATGTTTCTTGTGCAGGATGGCTGTGTGAAAGTCATGGGATCTTACAAAATCTGCTCCAGAAATAACAAGGAAAGCTATGGTAAAATGGAATGCGCAGTGTTTAATGTTTTATCTATGAATTTATATAACTTTCATGGTTATCAAAATACTTTTGGGAGTTAATTTACAGCTAAGTCTGGACCGAAACGCTTTCTGCAAGAGCATATTCTGAGATCCACACATGGCTATTCTAGAGACATTGTAAAGTTAATTATATTCTTGAATATTTGGAGTCCATAATGCTCTAATTTTAAGTGAAGTTCGCATTGGTAAGTGACAAGGAAATGCATATAGTCTGGTGCGCAACCAAAAGGGCGTGATTTGTATATTTAGGGCATTGCAACATCATCTTTGCATTCATTTTGGGCCATTGTCTTTGATTGTATCCAACAAAGCATTAGAATGTAAGTTGTTACTTCTTTCCTATTTACGATTACCCGTACATGAATACTTTTTAGCCTTGAAGATTGCATCATGCATTTATAATTTTCTGCGTGTAATTTTTTTTATTTAGTTGATCCAATTTTCCTTCAAATTTCATTTTTATATATAGCCAAATTTTCCCATATGTGTATTTTCGCTACCTACTATTTTTTATTGTAATGCTTTATGTTCTCTTTAATATAGTAAAAGATTTATTTTAGCAGTTTTGTTAGTCTAGGGCTTATTGTGGTTTAGATTTTCCATGTTGATTTCTTCTTTTTAACACATTTTGTTTTTCACTTCTAATTCAATGATGGTTTGATGGAGTTTCAGGTAAACATCACATTTTAGTACAAGAATATGGTTCTCCATTCGGTTTGAGTTTGAAACCCTTTCTTGAAGTCTTGGCATTCCGGTTTATTACTTCCAAAAGTGTCATAAAGAGTTTTAACATCTGAAGTGGTATTTACATGAACTAAATATTAAATTCTACAAGCAAGGCTTGTGCATAGATTTAAATTGAGATTTGTAATGAAAGTATGTGTCCATGCAATTTATAATTCTAAATAATTGTTTTCTAAATTATTTAAGGGCTACCAACAATGAATTCCCAATTTAATACAAAATATATGGCTCACCCATATTGGAGCATACTGATTTATGGGACATATTTTTAATGGTTTTTTGTCAACCATTTAATGTGCCTTGTGTATGCTTCCACATTTTGCATACATATCTGCTAGAACACTTGCCAAAAATTTGTAGCTAAAAATTGTGTTTTATAGGTTTTTCTATCAAACAAAAATCAAAATATAAATTGATAAATAACACTACACTTCAACATTATTTTATTTATTCTTCTCATATACCACAAAGCATCATCTTCGGCAGGATTTTCCATATCATGGCCTTGTTTGTTTAAGAATGAAGGTGGTTAATTTCATATCTTTCCATGGGAAGTTTAAGATGTTAAAATAAGTGAAGTCAAAGATTCACGGTGGTTATCTTGTATAGAAAATCCATGAAATCTTTTCTAAATAGTTATTTATGGTTGTTTTTAGAAATCAACTTAACCCTTATATGTGGTAGTTACAAATAGGGTTAGGAGATATATACCAACCATTTCGTATTCCTCTTATATATATTGTCTTTCTTTTGTTATCCGTCGTCTCCTTTTTATAATATCATAAACCATTTCTCATTTGAGTTTTAACAAGATAAAATAATTGGAATAAATGTTAGAGTAGGTATTTATCTTAGATCACGTTCACCTAGGTACTTTATTTAATTTATTGCATTTATCCTCACCCACTTATGTGTGTGGATATTTCTTTTTATTTATTTAGATATTAGGAGATATTATCTAGTTGTTAGGTATAGTTCTTTTCTTTATCTATGGTGTTGACTAATTCTTTCCTTATTCAATGGTATTGAATAAATCTTTGATGTCTATTTATTTCCTAAATGTATGGTCTTGACTATCTCTTTGATTAGCGCTTCTTTTCTTGATTTATGGTTTGATCTACGACCTTGATCGGTTATGAGATTGTTATTCCTTACCTATATAAACAAGGCTCATTCTCATTGTATTTCATTGAGTTCCATAATAATATATGATATTGCTACTCATTTTTTTGCAAAGGTTTTATGTAAAGTTATTATGGTGAATTACTTTCATCTTATTAATCATGGTGTTTGATTAGCATCTAAGTTCTTGGCTTGGTACGATTTGGTTATCATTCCTTTTATGGTATCAGAGCAGGAGATTGTTGTTGACATTCGTTTGTAAGTTTCATTTTGTAAACATTTTTTTGTATATTCATATATTCGAGATTTTTCCGTATTTTGTTGTTGCATACGTTTTTATGCAAAACTGAGACTTTCATTGGATCTGTAAGGTGGAAAAACCCTAACATCCACGGTAAATTTGACCATTTTTAGAGGCAGTCATTTTTTTGGTTTTTTTAATTGTTGCAGAGAAACGCACTAGTTCACCTCAAGAAGGAAGAAAACCCAAAAAAATAAGTTATGGGTTTTTTCATGTTTTTCGAGATCTGAACAGGTTTTTTTCTCTCTGTTGCAACATTTTCGGTTGTCATGAAGCAGACTATTTCGGATATACATTTCTTTCCTTTTTTGGCAGGGGTCCGCAAGTTATTGTGCACGATTTGCTATTTCGAGAAATTCCGCAGATCGCTATTTTTGGCATCGAAGCTCATTTTTGACACAGTCTAGAAATAATAGGTTTTACGAGAAGAATCAATTGGATGTGAATTTCTTGAAAACAAGTGCCACCCCGCATAGTAAGTTGTCAGCAAACACCCATTAAAATCCTTAGCCCTTGGTCATATGGTATGGTCTTATGAGGGCTTAAATATTGTGATTCCAACTAGTAGGCATTTAACTCCAGCCCCGTAAAGTTTATTTGTTTGGTGAAGACGAGCATTTTATTTTGTTTTAGTGGCAACTAAAATAAATAGCAGAGCATAAACTTGTAAAGCTTGTATCTTTTGATCGGAAAATCGGATTTGAGTGCCATATTCTGTAAAAGTGCTTGTTTTTTCATTCTCTTTCAATTTTAAATTGCACTATAATTATAAAGTTCCATATTGTAACACATATTCATTGTAAAGTGCCAAAATAAGGGGGGGGCTCTTGTTGCATTGTTTGGTTCTTACATTTATTTTGGTATTTTTTTAGAATGGCATCTACTTCTGCATTAGATCATGTTAACAACACCTAATTACCACACATGGAAACCGAGAATGAAAATAATAGTTAAGCGGAAAGGATTATGGGCTTTAATTTCTTCAGAACAATGATTATTCACTAGAGAATATGAGAAATTTCAATACCAGTCTAAATTTGATGAGTGTATAGGTTTAATAGGAACTTATGTAAGTGACAGTATTTTGTTTCATTTGGAAAATTGTGACTCTCCTTGCAAAATATGGGAGAAATTGGAATATTTATCTAGTAAGGTTGATCATATGAGAGCCATGCAACTTGAAATTGAGATCACCTCTCTTAAACCTAAATATTTTCCAACAATTATAGACTATATTACCAAGTTCAAGCATTTGTTGACACAATTTAAGGGGAGTGGAAGAGATAAGAAATATGATGAGTGTGTTCATTTTAGTCTATCCGAGTTGAGAGGACCATTCCAAAAATTTTCTTCTACCTTTTCTCTAGGATAGATGCCTTAGGTGACACATTCAAAATGCCTAACTTAGAAACATTTTTTGAAAGACATACTAGGAAGAATATAAATTGTCTAACCTTGAGTATTCCACCTCTCAAAAGGCATTAGTTGCATCTAATCCTAAGGGAAAGGGAAAACTAAAATGTAAAACAAAATCCACACCTTCTCCATCTGAAAATTCTCTTAAACACAAAGAAAACAACTCTAAACTCAAGGAGTCTTCTAAATCCAACAATAAGTCTAGCCTTTCATGCTCTTTTTGTGGGGTTAGTGGTCATGAAGAGCATAGGTGTAATAAGCAAATGCAAGCTTTAGAGGATGAAGTTAAGAAACACAATATTTCTATCTCCACTCCACCTCCTTCTAATCAGCATATAAAAGCACTTAATGTTGTTGGGAGATCTCACTGCCACTTGCAGACAGTTGGGTTATAAATTCGGGTGCTTCTCATCACATGACTTCTTCCAATGAGCCTTTTATTTCTGTAGGTTTGAGTTCTACTTCGAAAGTTAAGGTTGAGATTATTCCTTTCTATCTCATTAAAGGAAAAGGTGATATATAACTTAATGTTGGTAGTATCCAAGATGTACTATATGTTCTTAACATCGCTACAAATTTACTCTTTGTATATAAATTTTTTTCATTCTTATCAAGGGAAAACAATGACTTTTAGACTAGATGGGGTAGAAGTATGAACTTTTTTGGAGCCTTATTCACTTATTACTCAGGATATTATTGATCATAGTTCTAGACTATATCACTTTGAAGGTTTTGATGAAACTTCCTCTATAGAGACAGATTGGTTTCTCATGCATTCAAAGAATAAGCTTTGGCATGAAAGATTTGGATATCTCAATTACAGATATTTTAAGGATTTAAACACTCATGGTATGGTAGATAGTCTTCCTAGAGTTTCTTTTCTTGAGATAATTTTCTCAGATTGTGCATTAGGAAAAAACACCAAGATCCATTTCTTAATAATTTGTCCAAAGGAGTTTTTCACCACTTTATGCTATGCATAGTGCCTTGATGGTTTTTCCTACCCCCTCTTTCAATGGAGATAAGTATGCTCTTACCTTTAATGATCATTTCTCAAGGCGTACTTGTGATCCATAGGGATCAAGACAAAAACACCACTTCATCAATGCATCAGCACCAGGAAGAAGAAATAATAAAAATGAGAAAAATGAGGTAAATGGAGGTTCTATAAAGAACCGCCGCTTTGCATAGAGCGGTGGTTTCAGAACCACCGCCTAGCTAGGTGGTGATTCTAGGACCGCCGGTTTGTGTAGGGTGGCGATCCTGTCACTTTCGAGACAGAGAAGGAAATCTAGATGCGAATGGATGCATTTTGAAGTGCCCAGCCATGTATATTCCCTTTCCATGCCCCTTCACATCCTCCAGTGCATGGGAGGACATGTGAAGGCTTATAAATACATGAAAGGAGAAAGAGAACAACATTCTAAGATCCAGAGAGATCAAGAAGAAAAGTTTAATGAGAGTACCGAGCAAGATCTTCAGTGTTGGAATGGAATTGTAGGAGCAAGATGTAAAAACAGAAAAAGCAAGTAATTAGAGAGAAGGTTTACATTGTTGCTTCTTTTCATACTTATTGTAATTTTTAATTATCTATATTAGACCAATAAAAGTGGGAAGAAAGAGTAGTTTCCCTTCCCGACTGGTTTTCCTCCTTAGAGGTTTCTAGGATAAAATTGTTGGTGTTGAAGTTTTGAATTCTTTCCTACTATGCAATTTCCTTTCTATAACACTAGATAATCAGTCACGAAGCTCTAATTTTTCAAGAAAATATGTCATTTTCCAAAGTTGAAAGTAGAACAACATAGTTGTGTGATTCGTAGAGTTCCAAAGTAGAATTTTACGAATCATTTTGGTATCAAAGCTGATTGTATATCTAGGACTATGGTATTCAAATATTTTTGTGTTTTTTATGACAAAGTGACAAGGTCAAGAGGCGAAGATGTTTTACCTTGTGAGCCTGAAATTTCTACGAAGAAGTGGAACCAAAAATTCAAGGTCAAATGGAGGAAGAGAACTTGGTCCATAGAGTTGAGATGCTAGAGACCATGATGGATAGATTGCATAGGAAACAAGAAGAGCTTTCAGATCTATAAAAGATGAATTCGAGTTAAGAAATATTCCATGGACTCAGTGGTTCAAGAAATGGCCTAAGAATTCGGTATCGGAGAGATCCATGAATAGGAAAAGTGGGAAGAGCATGAAGATACACCAATCATAAGTGAGAAGGTAAAATCAGCACATACACCTTTTAAAGTTAAAACGAAAGTGGAAATTAAGAATTTTGAAGGACAATTAGATGCGAATTAGTGGATAAATGGCTAAAACAATTGGAAGTCTATTTTAGTGTGCATAATGTCACTGAGGCACAAAGGATCACCTTTGCATGTCTCAAAATGGAAGGTCATGCTCTGGTTTGGTGGGAAACCCATCTAGCCACTTCCGAGAAGAAGAAACGTCCTATTTTCAGTACTTGGAAGGGTTTCAAAGAATTAATTAGAGATAATTTCTATCCAATGGGCCATAAGATGACGACATGATGATTAAGTGGTAGTACTTTAGGTAGAGCAGTGGTTAAAGCGTGCAAGACTACACTAGGAAGTTTCGGAGACAAGCCATATTGCTTAATATGGACTGAGGATGAGGACATTCGACCAAGTATTTGGGAGGACTCCACACTCACCTTTAGAGGAAGGTAACCTCCATGAAACCCAAGGACCTCAATGAAGCTTGTATACAAGCATACTACATTGATGAAGAGAAGAAGAAAGGAGAAATAGATCCAAAGGGAGACCATTCAACAGAACAACAAGACAAAGAACAAGGCAAGACAAGTAACAAAAGTAAATGGAAAGGTAAACATGCCATTACTGATTTACATGCTTCTAGAGATCCCAAGAACTTTTGTAAGGAATTGTGATGTAAATGGACATATTGATGCCACATGTTGGAAGTTGCATCTAAAATTACACCCAAGGCACCGAACGAAGGATTCCAAGAAGTCCATGGCCACTGTGAAGACAGAAAGGGAGGTGGAGATTGAGGATGATTCGGATGTAGATGAAAGGATAGGATGCATGGAAACTAACATGTACCAAACAACAGAAGAAGAAGAGATGAGTAAGCTATTTCAAATCATAGTCCAAATCAAGAAGACTAAGGTAAACGCTTTAGTAGATTATGGTTCTCAGTCAAATTTGATTTCTGATGTGGTTGTACAACAGCTTTCCCTAGAGAACTACGCACATCCACATCCATACCCATTGGGATGGGTGAAGAAGGGTGTAGAAATACAAGTTACAAGGAACTGTAAGTTTCAGTTTGGGATAAATACCCAATACATAGATGTATTAGAGGGTGATATTATTCCACTTGATGGATTTGATGTTGTATTCGGAAGTCCTTACTTGTATATCAGGGATGTTGTGTTCACTAGGAGGGATAACCGATTCAGATGGGTCAAGGATGGGGTCAGTTTAACATCCGGACACACCAGATCAAGTCAATGAAACCTATGGTAAGTTCCAACCAAGAACAAATACTTATTAAGACAAATCAACAGTTTTTGTTTACTTTCATTGAAAGAAAAGAAAAATGGACTAGAGAGCACGGATATTTTGGATAACACTTGTCAGTTTTTACAAAAGAATCCACGACAATAATTTTTCATTCAAACTTCATCTATACAACACTGTATCTACCTACAGATTCACTGTACCTAACCATGGGATAGTAGGAAGAAGAGGAGATACAAGGAACAATGGTGACTATAGCAAAACGTACTTGGAGAGGAATTGGCAAGGATAATTTTAGTGGCGAATATTCTTAATATGGCGAAAATTTCATTTTAGGAAAATTTGAAAAGGTGATTTTTTCGGAGCGGGTCGGAGTCCTGTTCGGCTAAAATATACAAAAGATATATTGTTTTGGGGGATTGGCTTCACCTTCATTTGAAAACATCTCCTATAGAAACCTAGGTGATTCGTTGGGTAGTATACCTCAAATAGCTTACCAAATTACCAATAACATGAAGTTTGAACTCGCATACTCTTAAGCACTAGATATTTTTGTTAGCCTATTAGGGCTAGTTGTTAACGCACGATAGGGATATAGTTGACATGCAACAAGGAGATATTACGACTCACGAAAAAGGAATAGGTTTGACGTGCCACGAGAGAGAGTTGAAGTGCGATAGGGCATAGGAAGTTGACACGCGACAAGGGAAAAGTTGACATGTGACAGTGACCTTAGACAGTGGACACCTTCGTGACACGTGACAGATGTCGATTGACTCCTCACGATGCCCTTGTTCATGTGCAACAGCAAATGCTACTTGGTTCTTTTGCTGACACAAGACTCTCTTCAAAATTAAGGAAGGTGCTAGTTCTAAGAATGTGAAGACCCTAACAGTACTAAGAAATCTCAGAAATCACTCTTCAAGTATTTTAGAAACCCTATAGATATAGATATTGAAAATACCAACCATATAGATGCCACCACAAAGAATCAGAATGTTGACTATGTGGAAGGTATTATTGAGGTGGACATGCATTCTGCATAGTATCAAAGTCAAACAAATGACACCTACGATAATATGCCAGATCTTGAAGATATTGTTCCTGTTGGGGTGCAACCAGAAGTGCATCAAGATATCACACATACAAATACTCAGAAAAATGGAACATAGAAATCAAATTCAAATTCTGGTCCAAGAAAGAGGAAACCAAGTGATTGTGATATTGCTCAAAATTCTACTCAAAAAAGTAAAACATTGAAAATGAACAAGAATATGTGGACCATTGGCAAGACATACAAGTTTGATTGGGTAGCTAAATTTCCATTTATTGAACCTGTACAATCATCTAATTCTGAAGAGATCCCATCTGAATGTACATGTACAATATGTACATGGAAATTGGAAAAGTAAAAAAATGCAAATGAAGCTGGACACTATAGAAAAGCATTGTCGAAAACAATATTTGATGTAACGGGTAGGATGGCCAGAAAATCAAAACACACAAGTGGAAAACTGAAAAATAATGCATGCATGTTAGATATGCAAATGAATATGAGGTAGAGAGAAAAAAACACAGATATCTCTTGAAAAGGGAGGAATGATCACATCACATATTGGTAAGATGAAACAAACAAATATACATGCAAAACTCATACAATTCTCTACTCTATTTCACATACTAAAAAAAGGAAGACTGATTTTGGATTTCCTCGATTTCAAAGTTTTTATCAATATAATGGAATGCTAAACATACCTCAGTCTCATTGGTCTGAAAGTAGTGGATGGGAAATGGAAAAATGCCTTTCGATGATAGAGAAGGAAGATTTGAAAGAGAATGTAAAAAAAAAAAAGTTTATCTCTCTTTCAATTGATGAAGTAACAAGCAATCGACAACACTGCATGGGTATGTATCCATGTCTATACTCTATAAAATCATATAAGGACACCTCATCTATTGGGTGTTATGAAAATGGTTAAAAACTGCAATGCTGAAAACCTACATAAAATAGTTGTTTCTCATTTGAAAGATATTGTTGGAATGATTGATTATGAAATTGCTACAAAGTTGGTATGTGTTCGAAAGCAGATGGTGCATTTATCATGTAGAGTCACCGAACAGGGCTATGTGTTAGATTACAAATAACAAGTGGCCCCATATATGCTACCAATTCATTGTAGATGGCTCACAGAATGAATTTAGCATATAAAATGGTAAGCAACCACGAAAATGTTGCTAAATTAGAAGACCTTATAAGAGAACTTCATGCTTATATGTCAAGCGGTCCAAAGTGATTTCTCGAGTTCCAGAAATTTGCAATTGGAATTACATATGGAAAAAAACTTCTAAAGGATGTCGAGACTAGATGGATCTCTTTGTATGAACTCGCATGCAGATTGATGAGGAGTATCCTAGATTGAGAAACAGGGACTAAGCCTGTATATATTTTATTGATCTCAATCAGTAAACAATTACAGAGAATGGGCTGCAATATTTATAGATATTGCACAGCCAAATACATCCGGGAAAATGAGTTGCACAGGTGCAACCAAAAACCAGATTTCACAAGCTTCCAATAACATCCGGGAAGCAAAATTACATAAAGACAAATATATTGTTTATAACAATATAACAATGTGCAAACAGACAAATATGGTTGTTTAACCATATAACAATTTAATCATTAATTATTTAATTAATAAAATTAATTAAATAATCCTACTATGCATAATTAATAATAGGATAATAAAATTTATCCTAACATTCCCCCCCTTAATTGTGCATTGTCTGAAGAGATGAGGAGAGAAATGCTCTGAACAACTCGAACTTGTCACGTGCAAGTGACTTTGTGAAAATATCTGCTCGTTGTTCAGCTGTTGGACAAAATTGAAGCTGGATGTTGTGCTTCAATACATGTTCGCGTATGAAATGAACCTGAACTTCAATGTGCTTTGTTCTCTCGTGAAAAACTGGATTGCGAACAAGTTTGAGAACACCTTCGTTGTCAACATACATGGTGGTCGGTTTGTCCTGTGGTATTCCAAGTCCTTCCAGTATGCGACGTAGCCAAATCGCTTCACAGACAGCTTCTCCTGCAGAACGATACTTGGCTTCTGTGGAAGAGCGAGAAACAAAGTGTTGTTTCTTACTTCCCCATGATATTGGTCCAGATCCCATAAAGAATACAAATCCATAAGTGGATTTTCTATCATCAATGTTACCTGCATGATCTGAATCCGAATATCCAGTCAAGAAGAAGTTTTCGTTCTTCTTGTATTCTAGACCAAGATCCACTGATCCTTTGAGATATCTTAAAATGCGTTTTGCTGCTTTCCAATGACAAATTTTGGGTTCTTGCATGAACCTGGATAGATAGCTCACTGCAAAGCTGATATCTGGTCTAGTGTAGGTCAGGTAAATGAGACTCCCAATCAGCTGCCGATAGAGAGTGGCACTTACCTCAGGAGATGGATCTGAACGAGATAATCAGTAATCTGTTCTCCATAGGTGTAGTAATTGGTGTGCAATCCATCATCCTAAACTTCTCGAGCGTTGTCTTGGTATATTTCATCTGAGAAACAAATATGTGATTCTCTTTCTGCCATACTTCCAGTCCAAGACAATAATGCATAAGCCCGAGATCTGTCATGTCGAATGATCGCTTAAGATCTTTCTTTGTTTCATCAATCATCTTCATCAAATCGCCAAAGGATGACTAGATCATCGACATAAACAACAATAATCACCATCTCCCCCCCTTGCTTTTTGAGGTAGAGATTGGGATCGTATGGATTTCTGACAAATCCATGTTGTACAAGATGCTCATCAATCTTGATGTACCATGCCCGGGGTGCCTGTTTGAGGCCATACAGAGATTTCCTGAGTCTGCATACCTTTTCTTCTTGACCAGGTACTACATATCCCTCAGGTTGAGTCATGTAGACTTCTTCTTGTAAATCTCCATTCAGAAGGCACTTTTTACGTCCATCTGGTGAACTTTCCATCCAAACTGAGAAGCTAGAGCACAAAGATTCCCGATCGTTTTGATCTTAGGCCGTGGGGAGAAAATGTCTCCTCATAGTCAATGCCTTCTTTCGTGCACCCCTTTCTACAAGTCTTGCTTTACACTTGTCTCTTGTCCCATCTCGCTTTGTACTTAGTTTTGAATATCCATCTACAACCAATGGGTTTCTTCCCTAGTGGAAGATCGACAAGCCGCCAAGTGTTATTCTTCATCACCGATTGATATTCGAATCCATGGCATCTTTCCAAGCTTTTGATCGTAGGGCTTCCCCGACCAGTAGATGGCTCGTCTGCTTCAATAACTCTACTCATCAAAGCAAAGTTAACTTCTTCTCTTGCTTTACTCATGCGATTCCGTGGTCCAGGGGTGGATGTATCCGGTGGAGCATCCAGGTCTTGCATCTCGTAATGTGCTTGTACACCATTTAGGCATATGTTGAGCTGTTCCCATGGATTGTGGTCCTATCTCGATCAACACCATCATCCCCATCATCACTTTCATCTTCGAGGGGAACATTTGCTTCAGCTTTTACAACCGGTGAAAAATCTACATCTTGCGAGTCCGGAGGAGGAGTCTCTACTTCCTTCTTCTCGAAAAACTCAACATCTCTCGCTTGTGTAGACTTTTCTCGGTCTTAGGATCCATCACCCTGACCCAAGATTCTCTTCACCGTATCCAATGAAGATGAGATTTTGTGACTTCATGTCCAATTTCTTTCTCGTCTGCTTTGGGTATGTGCATGCTGGCTTTGCACCCGAATACTCTAAGGTGTGCAATGGATGGTTTCCTTTTGACCATCCTTCTTGTGGTGTAATTCCATCAAGAGCAAACAGTGGGTGCTCTGTTTAGCAAATACACTCTTTTTTGCTTGCCTACGCCCAAAATGTCTTTGCAAGTTCAGAATCATCGATCATGCATCGCACCATTTCCATGATAGTACGATTTCTTCTCTCAACAACACCATTTTGCTGCGGTGTGTGTGGAGGAGGCATTTGTCGACGAATCCCGTGAGTTTGTAGATAGTCTCTGAACTCATCACTGGTGAATTCCCCCCCTCGATCTGAGCGGAGAGTTCTGATGTGACGACCAGTTTCTTTCTCAACTGCCACTTTGAACTTTTGAACGTTTCAAAGGCCTCACTTTTCTTACGAAGACAAAAAATCCACATTTTGCGTGAATAGTCGTCAACACAGAGCATGAAGTACTGGAACCCTGAATGACTTGGCTGCATTGGACCGCACAGATCGGTATGAACCAGGTCAAGTTTTCCATGAGCTCAAAAAGTACTTGTTTGGAATGAAACTCTGTGTTGTTTCCCTGCTAAGCAGTGAGGACACTTGTCTGTATCCTTCTGAAGAGATGGTAGCCCATGTACCATATTGCACCGATGAAGTGTGTCGAGATATTTGAAACTTACATGACCAAATCTCCGATGCCACAACTGAGCTGAGGTGGAGTTTTTAGCCATGAGTGCTTGATCATTTTTGTGAATGAAATCAAGTTGAAACATTCGTCCCACATTTGAGGCTTTGGCAATTATTTTCAAGCCTCTGGATTTATCTCGAACCAAACACATTTTCTTGCCGGATTGACTATCAAAGTCAATTTTCAGGTTGTGATCTAGGAGTTGACTGACCGAAAGAAGGTTCTTTGTCAACCCAGGGACATATAGAACATCTGATAGTTTGCATTTGCGTGAACCAAGGGGTAGAGAAATGTTTCCAATCCCCTGTACTGTATATGAAGAATCATCTCCCAACGAAACATGATTTTTCGATGGCGTGTCCCTCATTGAAATAAACCAGTCTCTGTGGCCGGTCATGTGTCGAGTGGCTCCCGAATCAACATACCAGACTTCACTAGATGACGTGGATGGTTCACTTGATCGAGCAGTGAACAAGAAGTCTTCATTGTCTGACTGATCTTGTTGCTCAGCAATATTACCTTGCTGGTGGGGTCTTCTTTTCCAGTTCCCCTTTTTCTGCCCGTGATAATTGTTTGAATGTCCCTTGTAAGTTTGTTGTTGTTGAGGTCCAGCATTGCTTGATGAACCTTTCTTATATGTATTAAACCAACATTCTTGCAAGTCATGTCCTCTTTTGCAAATGGGACATCGCTTCTTCTGTTGATTGTCCCCATGATACTGATTCTGATGTGGGGACTTCTGATAGGATTTAGGTTTTCCTTTACCTTTTCCTTTCCATTTTTGATGTGAAGATAGTGCCTGCTCCTCTTCATCATCCTTGTTGTGCATTGCTTCCTCTTGTTGCAGTAGGTTTACTAACTTGTCAAAACTAATTGTCGTATCTGACAAGTTTAGAGTTGTGACAAAAATTTGGTAAGAAGAAGGGAGAGCTCTCAGAACAATGGGAACGAGAGACTCATCTTTGACCTCTTCTCCTAGGGCTAGAAGTGAAGCCCTCAACTCTGCAACTCTTCTTAGGAAGGCTTCAATTTTCTCATTCTATTTGAATTTCAACGTATGTAACTCGACTCAGAAATTGAGTATGACATTCTTGTTCTTGGCCTCATATATTGTGCTCGGCTTATCCCAAGCTTCTTTTTTGCTGATGTAGCATCTCGAATGTGGACTTGCACATCGTCGAATACTCCAAACAAGATGATGAGCTTTGCTTTCTGATCCGCTTCTATCAAATTGTCGTTGTTGTGTTGCATCCGTTGGTGATCTCGGTTAGAGTACCACCACACAACAGCCGATTTCTTCAAACTCAAGCATGTGTCTTGATTTTTGTCTTCCAAGCAGCATAGTTGCTTCCTCCGAGCAATTGTGAATCCTAAGAAAAATTTGGGGCATTGGTGCCCATTTTGCAGAGATCACTGACAGGGGTTTGGCTCTTATCACTCCAGGTATAAGGTCTCCCAATCTATATACCGTCAGTCCGATATACCGAACCTTTCTATATATGCGCCCTTCCGATATACCCGTCGGTACGTGGAAGAAGCTCGCCCTTTCTATATACCCGGCGGTACGTGAAAGAGGCGTTAACGTACGTGAAAGAATTCGATACGTGGTACCAAGACAGTACTGATGGGGTCTGTGTGATTATTGACACCGGCTCAAAGAAATATCCTCATACGCGCGCGTAACTTCGCTATATACTCTGGATAATTTCTCAGTCCGGATTTATGTCTTGCAATCGTTCACAGACGGATGGGATGGTTCATAGTGTGTGCACTGTGACCTTATTACTCCCCGTCGATTTATAGGGACGATGCCCAGATGACGTTGTTGCAGCTATATTAGGCGTTAAGTGCAGTAGTAGTCGCGACGGCTTTACCCGTAAGCGCTTCCCAGAGGCACTGTATATACCGAACGCTGCGAATGAGATCTAGGATCTCGTGAGTGTTACAGAACCAATTTTACTTTTTTTTATTACAATTCTGCCAGTTTCTGAGCAGTTACAAAGTTTTGCAGTTGACTATGGCAACCTGCAAATTAGTACAATATATAATACAATTTGAATGACAGGCAAAAAATTTCAGTTTCGGGGTCCTGGTGACCTCCTGAGCCCTAAATGCTAAAAATTGCAAAAAAATAGCTGAAAATGCAATTTTTAGGTGGGTCTCCTTTTGCAAAAAATGTCTGGAATGAGAAAACAGACCAAATGGGAGAAAAAAATTTTACCCTAAATTAGGGATTCTCCGCTAAATTTAGTTAGTTATAACTAAATTCAAAAAGTCTAAATTTAGCATTCTTAAAAAATTTCTGCCAGATGCAAAAGGAGAGTTTTTGAGTGTTTTTTGTGGGATTTGATCCTCAAACCTCTCACTCCTAAGGCACATGCAATAACCAACTTGGCCACTTGGGGCGCTTGGACTATGAAAGGAAGAAATTTGTATTTATTGTCAAATAAATTGACTTACCTCTTGAAAAATGAATGCCACGTGGCGCATGCTGGTGAAGGGGCGTTTTTAGGGTTCTATTTGCCCAAAAAACGGATCTGAGACTTTATTTCTTTGCTCAGGCCGCAATTTCTCCTTCCCAGGCCGCGTTTTTTGTGTTGGGGCGCGTTTTTCTCCTTTGGCCGCACTGTACAGCCGTTTTTGCTGTATTTTTCTCCTTGGGGCATTTTTTTACTTGCTTGGCCGCATATTTTAGTTGCTGGGCGCGTTTTTTGCTTGTATTCTTTGCCTGGGACTGCGTTTTTGATCACTGGCCGCGTTTTTTCAATGCCTGGGCCGCGTTTTTTGTTGAATGTGCTCACAAAAACGTTGTTTCTCCTTTGTGCAGGCGCTGGGGGTAGAAAATGGCACGTTTTTCCTGTTGTTTGCTCCAAAAATGTTTTTTCTTATGCTGGCCACGCATGGGACAGCAAAGGGCACATATGCTCTCAAAAAACGCTTTTTTCCTTGTCAGACAAAGTCTTTAGATCAAGAAAAATGCCTCTTCTCTTTTTTTTTTTTTTTTCTCTGTTTGTTCACTGCAGGTGCATATACACAGCAAAGCAATCCTCCAAAACAAAATATACCTCTAAATGTAGTAAAATCAAAACCCTGATTGGGGAAATTTTTATTTTTATTTTTAAATTCAATACTCAGAAGAATTTTTGCCTCAGGCTGAGTGCACCAAAAAAAATTTGCCTTCCAAGTACCTGGAAGGAACAGCTGATGTGGGGGAGGCAGGGATGGGGCTGGGAGTTTGCACGAGGCTGCGCATGTCTCGAATGCTGCAAATACGCCTCCAATCTCCTCTTTCTCTCGCTCTCTCTCTTCCACACCTTCACAGGCCGAATTTCACTCTGGTACCAAATGTAGATTGAGAAACAGGACGGAGCTCTTTGTGATATTTTATTAATCTCAATCGGAAACAATTATAGAGAATGGGCTGCAATATTTATAGATATTACATAGCCAAATACATCCGGAAAATGAGTTGCATGTGTGCAACCAAAACCAGATTTCACAAGCTTCCAATAACATCCGGGAAGCAAAATTACATAAAGACAAATATATTGTTTATAACAATATAACAATGTGCAAAGACAAATATGGTTGTTTAACCATATAACAATTTAATCATTAATTATTTAATTAATAAAATTAATTAAATAATCCTACTATGCATAATTAATAATAGGATAATAAAATTTATCCTAACATATCCTTCATTGGTTGGTTTCATGCACAAGTATTGTCATGAAGTTGAAAGGGCGAGGACTTGTTGTTCCATTTAACTCGATTTGAGACATTTCTTACACTCGGTTGGTATTCTTCTAATGTTAAAGGAGATCAATACACTAATGAAGCATACACAGGTAGATTAATCTATATTGTGGATTTTATATGGATGAGAAAAATGGTATGTCAAATTCTTGATATATTGTATTGTTCTAAGATAGTTTTGATGCACCTGTTTTAGAGACTTGGAAAGCTTTATTAGATCTTAAAATCCTGGCAATTTTTTGAGATTTAATATCCACGATCACCTCTCGTATCACTTAATGAGAGGGAAATACCACCGAACATTTTGTAAAAATGTCAAGATATTACAATATCGGAACTAGAAGATGTTCCCCTGATACGTAATCTCTTTGAGTCTTTTATAGTTGAAACAAGAATAAAGCTTAAAAAATTTCAGAATCCTTGTCATCAGAAATTAGGGAACGTTTCTGCAAAGATAAAATTCTGGAAGCCATGGGTGTGATGAATCCTAATTTTTGGAATACTGAAGGTGGCCATGCAGACTTTGTCAGAAAGCATTTCCATAAATCCATGGGTACAATAATGGAACAATTCACAAAGACTTCAGAGCTCAAGGGTATGGAAATCAAAGGTATACTGAATGCTGATTTATTAAAGTTTCAATCAACAAATTTTGCAACAACAATGAGGAACCAATATAAAATTTTAGACGAACCTTCTGAAAGTGGTGCTATTACAAGGTTGTGGCAAGGAATCTATCAAAGTTCTATCTTACAAGAAGATATCAGTGAATATTTCAGATTATATGAGTTATGCCAAATAATGATTTTGGGGTCTATGGAGGACGAAAGGGTTTTCAGTGCATTATCATTTATAAAATCAAAACTGAGAAACAGTTGGATAAAAATATGGAAAGTTGCATGAGGTGTTATGTTTCTCGATACTCCATTGAAACCTTTCCGTTTGACAGAGCAATTGTGCATTGGAATTCCCTTTGCAAAAGAAGAGGTGTGAATAATACAACTACAAGTACAACTGTCCCCAACGTTGAGAGTGGAATTGGTGCATCGTCACACTCTACGAAAGACAAAATCGAGTTTGAAGAAGCTTTATTGATAATGGATTGTTTCAACTTTAAATAGTTATCTTCTTCACCTTAATCTTATTGTTTGTCACTTTACATTTTTTCAGCTCTTGTTATCATTAAAGATGTTACAAGTCTATATATTTAAATTTATTTAACTACAATCTTTTTATTTTTTTGAAACGTGGGTTGACATCCATCCGAGGAAGCTGGTACTTCTCGGGACTAATAATGTCAGGCAACTCACCCATCTATCTACTAATCCATTTCTCGTGTTGATTTTTCTTAAAACACAGATCTAGCACATTACCAGTGGCAGTGATGATTTCAACTTTAAATAGGTATCTTCTTCACCTTAATCTTATTGTTTGTTACTTTACATTTTTTCAACTCTTGTTATCATTAAAGATGTTACAGGTCTATATATTTACATTTATTTAAATACAATCTTTTTATTTTTTTGAAAACATGGGTTGACATCCATCCGAGGAAGTTGTTACTTCTTGGGACTGACAATGTCAGGCAACTCACCCATCTATCTACTAATCCATTTCTCGTGTTGAGTTTTTTTAAAACAAAGATCTAGCACATTACCAGTGATGATTTCAACTTTAAATAGGTATCTTCTTCACCTTAATCTTATTGTTTGTTACTTTACATTTTTTCAGCTCTTGTTATCATTAAAGATGTTACAGGTCTATATATTTACATTTATTTAAATACAATATTTTTATTTTTTGAAAATGTGGGTTGACATCCATCCGAGGAAGTCACATTCTTGGGATTGACAATGTCGTGCAAGTCAAACATCTATCTACTAATCCATTTCTCGTGTTGAGTTTTTTAAAACAAAGATCTAGCACATTACCAGTGATGATTTCAACTTTAAATAGGTATCTTCCTCACCTTAATCTTATTGTTTGTTACTTTACAATTTTTTTCATCTCTTGACACTTATTATCATTAAAGATGTTATAGGTCTATATATTTACATTTATTTAAATACAATATTTTTATTTTTTTTGAAAACATGGGTTGACATCCATCTGAGAAAGCTGGTACTTCTCGGGATTGAAAATGTCAGGAAACTCACCCATCTATCTACTAATCCATTTCTCATGTTGAGTTTTCTTAAAACAAAGATCTAGCACATTACCAGTGATGATTTCACAACAATATAATACACTAGAAGTAAGTTAAACCCTATCATATCATCTTTCTTGATTTCTTATAATTATGTTTAATTTATTTTTTATATTTACAAAATTCATTGATATTATTTTTTTAATCAGGATAAAATGACACGATTGAATTTATAGAGGAAGATATTTCTATACTATACAATTCATAATCAACGATACATTATACAATTTATAATATACATCCACATAAAATTCATCATCAGCCATATATATCATATCATCACCATATCATTATCATAATCTTGAGTCCTAACACTACAGTTATTATTAAAACAATTATTTACCTAATTTAAATTTATTAAAACAATTCCATTTTTTAAACAATTCATAATCATATCATTACAAGTATATCCGTTCTAATTTCATCTATATCCATTCTAATGTCATCTATATCCATTTTAACACATTCCATTTATTTATCATCTATATCCATTCTAATGACATCATGATCATATCATTACAAGTATAGAGAATAAGAATTATCTTAAAACAAGTTTAAATGTCTAGAGAAGAAGAATTATCGTGCTTTAAGTTAAATCTACGTCCACATTAAATTGATCATCATCCATATATATCATATCATTATCATCATTCATCATCATCTATCATCATTCCATGTTTTTAAAACAATTATCCATTATCATCATTCATCATCATCTATATCCATCTATATCATTCATCATCTATGTTCACATACAATTCATGATAATCCCAAGAAACAAGAAACATACGTCATCATGATTCATCCCTATCTAATGCAATCACCATTAAGAGTAAACCAAAAGCATAAACTCCATATACAATCTAAAAATTCTATCAAATCCATATGCAATCAAAATTAAACATTATATAGTATTTCAAATTTTGAAAGGCTATCAAATCCATATAATTAAATTCAAATACCATGACCACAACATTCAATGTTACAAATTTTCAAATATAGACTCAATATTTAAAGTTTCCACACTCAATAATAAAAGTTTCAACCCTCTTTTTCTGTATCCATTTTAACTCCTGTGCTCTTTTCCCCAATGGTTTCTTCCCCTGTGGTTGTACCCCTTTCCCCAACAATAGAAATAACCTTAACTTTTAAGATCTTCTCGTAGCATTGTCCGATTTTTTAAAAAAATTCTTCTTGATTTGTCGCATCTCCATGCGATAGCAAATTTGGATCAATTGCTACCTTAGCTTTGAATAATCTTTTAGGTCGAAGCCATGCTCTTTAATTATCCACTTTAGTGTATTGTTTTGTTTGTTAACCAAAACAATATTTTCCTTCAAATTCTTAACTAGAATAAACTGTTCCTCATTATTTCAAGGTGAACTTGGAATACCTTTGCTTGAATCTTCAAATTTTCATATTTTAACTGCACAAAAAGAGTAATGTCAATTCAACATCTTAATAAAAAATGAAAATTTCAAATTAACAAGAATGATTGTTTGAAAGTGATAGTACTTACAGCTGCTCTATCTCTCTCAGCATTTGCAATTACTACTAGATCCCTGTCCTTGGACCATTTGTTAAAATATGCCTAGGCCTCAAGCACTAATATTTTATAATTTGTTTAATGTCTTATCCAAAATGTTGTCTTTATAGTTTTTGTTATACGTGACAGTCCCACTTCTTACTTGGGTAAGTAAGGAATCCATCTTCGCAGGTTGATTCTGGACTACAGCGTATAAACTATCTCTTTGCCAATAATTTTCAAAATGACTAATAATCTCATTGATAAGAACTTTAGCCCTTCTCTCCCATTCTATGAGCTGATTGATATGAGGTAGAATAAACTCACTGACATGGGATTGACAATCATAACCAATTAAGTTCTCCAAAGGAAAAGGTAACAATTGTTCACTATCTGTATCTGATGAAGATGATCTTGTTGGAGAAGTATGGGGGCTTTCAGCTAGATCAACTGCTACTTGTTTCTACCTTTGGGTGGCTGATCCTGTTTGTGATAAAATTAATCAAGATTCAAATAAATAAATTTAAATTGAAATGTAATTCAATATTGTAAAGCATGTTGAAATTGAAGTATACCTGTTGGCCTTGAATCATCTCATAGGTATTGAAAAAACCAGTTGGGTCATTGCTATCAATGCCCAAATAATCTTCATCTAAATTTATATTGTTCAAAACTGATATGCCTATTGCACTGGGCAAGCCACCAAGTGAGAGCGTTGGAATTCGAAAGGAGGAGGCAATGTTTAGTGTCCCGCTAGGGGCTAGAGCAATTGGCATGCGTTTACCAATGTTCTTTTTCACTGTTCCTCTAGTTGGAATTTTAAAAATTATTGGTTGAGGGGGTCAATGCCACTATTTGAACAGAAGGACTACAATGTGCTGAAAAGTTCAAGAAAAAACATGAAAACTAGAAAACAATCCAAAAAGTAAAAACTACGAAATTAAACGTAGTATTGAAAAGTTGTACCTTGTTGTCGAGGGGTAGTTTTTCACGGTGCTAAGGGTGGCCGTGTAGGAGTAGTATTTGGTGGTTGTTCAGAAGATACGAATGCATGCGACTGTATGGAGTGATTTGGGGAAGAAGGTTGAGTTTCTGAAACATGAGTATTGTCCAAAGTTCCTGCAATGTCATCAACATTAAATGTTATGCCAATTCAATTAGTTAAAATTTAAATTGGAAAATAAAAATACAAATTTGAAATTTGTATTTTTATATGAGAAGGTATTACTTCTATGGCATTTAGCGAGTTCAAACTGTTGAGGGTTCGGAGAGGAGTGAGCTTCCATTTCAGATTGGGAGTCTCCCGAAGCCTCAATGTGTTGTTGGCCTCTTCCTCTTGATAACGCATTTTTTCAAGGAAGGGCTTCAATAAATCTTCTCTACAAACCATAAATTATTAATAACTATGCAGTGTAATGTCAAAAATTGAAATACAAACTAAATAGTTTATACCTGTTGTTCTTCAAATGGAATTGAAAACTTCATCAACTCCTCGTCAGTGCAAGTAGGAATTGGTTCGTCCTTTAAATTTAAAAGTGCCTCGTAATAAAGGCCAAGGAGATAGTTTGTGGAATAAATGACTGGTTTTTCTGAAAGCTTTGAATTTGATATGTCAGTTCTTATTTTTTTTATAGATAGCTGCACCAATCAAATTTTTGTTTTGAGATAGTGGCAACTATGTATGCAATGGCCCAGTTTGGTATATCTGTTTGTCAACCCCGCAAAACTGCTTTCGGATTGAAAAATGAAATCATTGCAGCAAGAAAGTGGTGTGCAATTGCTTGCATATCCACACCATGCCTGGATTTATTGACATGAGCTACAAATGCCAAATAGTGGGAATTAATATAAATTTATAACACTAAATTGTACTGACATAAGAACTGACATAACAGAATAAAAATGATGAATGAAAATGAACTATACTTACAATCAACATGGAAACCGAACGTTGATTCGAGATATTTCTTGTCATCTTCCAGAGTGTTTCCTTCGTTGTAACAATTGGTAAATTTCTGAATGGAAGGCCCATAAACCGATGGATGTCATTTGCTTTGATACTAAATTGAAACATTTGGCTGTCATTCAGAGTAACATAAAAAGGCCGTACTCTATATCAGTAGGACAAGAGAAGGAAATTCAAAATATCTAGATCTATTTTGAAATGGGGCATGTCAATGAGCCTAGTAAACTCACACGCATCGATCAAATCTTTATATTCATAAGACATTTTTAAAATAGTATGGATGTGGGGACACAAAGGATTCCTGTAGATGATCTTTCCCATGGATTGGGTGGATTCTCTTCTTGATTTTTGTCCCGAACTTGTCATTAGAAAGCACTTGAAGTCGCCATTGTAGGTATTCCTATAAAAGAATTGAGAGCCGAGAAAGTGTAAACAAGAAAATGACCGGTAGGAGGGTATTTATAGTCCAAATAAAGCATGAATGGACTCTTGTTGATGCGCATTAGTGGACTCTATTGATGCGAATCAATGGAATCTATTGACGCACGTGAATAGATTCCATTGATGCATGTTAACGAGTCCATTGACACGTGTGTGAATCCGAGTCCATTGATGCGTGTCAACCGAGTCCATTGATGCGTGTCAATCGAGTCCATCGACGCATGTCAATCAGATTCAGATTCACCGACGTGTGTCAACAGAGTCCATTGACGTGTGTCAACAGAGGCCATTGATGCATGTCAATAGAGGCCATTGATGCTGTCAACGAGGCCATTGATGTGCATCATCAGATTTCATTGATGCACGCCAACAGATGTCATTGACGCAGCATCGATAGATACCATTGGCACGTGTCAACAGATTCTGATCCTTGTTGATGTGCGTCAATGGAATCTATCAACGTTGTGTTGACGCATGTCAACGAGGGTTATTGACATCCTATTGTCATGTGTCAAAAGGTGCATCGGTTATGCCGGAACTTTGGTTTCTCCAACACAAAAACCCGTGAAAATTTGGTTTAAGAATACTGTCAAATAAGCCTTTCATTGAAACTAGTTACAGGGATATTCGCCAAGTATTTTCCACCTAAAATTTTCTAGAGGTGTCTTAAAATGAACCCCGGGATTTGAGCAATCCACCTCTAGAAACAAAGGACCAAACCACTATAGTATGGGACATTTGCCATACTTGATCATGTCGAAGAAGAAACCTTCAGGCCATACTTCATGCAGATGCACGCGATAGTAGGTTGCAAGAGCTCACATCCACTAACGCCATCTATGCATGGAAAAGAAGGAAAAATATAGAAGTTCCTTCTAAAGATTATTGTACTATAGGAAACTCGAGAGGAGAATGTAGCTTTGCAGAATAAAAAGAGAGATCCACAGGAATCTTGGCAGGTTGGATGAGAGAAGACACCAAGGCATACCCCGTGGTACTCGAAGGAGCATGAGAGGGAGTTGATTCCTCTACCACTCCACCACTAAGATTTTTTGTACTAAAAGCCTCTCAAGTATGGGAGGTATGATCCATAGGGATCTAGAAAAACACACCACTTCATTAGTTGCATCAGCACCAGGAAGAAGAAATAATAAAAATGAGAAAAATGAGGTAAACAGAGGTTCTAGAAGGAACCACCTCTCTGTCACAGAGCAGCGTTTCAGAACCGTCACGTAACTGTGATCGCGGTCTTGGGACTGTCGATTTGCACAGGCATCAATCCTATGAATTTTAGAAAGAGAAGGAAATCTAAATGCGGAAGGACACGTTTTGAAGCACTAACCATGTCTCTTCCCTTTCCATGCCCCTTCACATCCTCCAGTGCATGGGAGGACATGTGAAAGCCTATAAATACATGAAAGGAGCAAGAGAATAACATTCAAAGATCCAGAGAGATCAAGAAGAAATGTTTAATGAGAGTAGTGAGCAAGATCTTCAGTGGTGGAATGGAATTGTAGGAGCAAGGTGTAGAAATAGAGAAATCAAGTAATTTGAGGGAAGGTTTACATTGTTACTTATTTTCATACTTATTGTAATATGTAATTATCTATATTAGACCAATAAAAGTGGGAAGAAAGAGCAATTTCCAATCCCGACTAGTTTTCCTCCTTGGAGGTTTCCAGGATAAAATTATTGGTGTTGAAGTTTTTAATTCTTTCCTACTCTGCAATTTACTTTCTATCACACTAGATAATTAGTCACTAAGCTCTAAATTTTTAAGCAAATCTGTCATTTTCTAAAGTTAAAATTAGAACAACATAGTTGTGTGATTCATAGAGTTCCAAAGTAGAAGTTTATAGATATTTTCTCAAGTACAAAACTAATGGTTTTTCACACTTCAAAGTCTTCAATGCTTTGGTCAAGAAATAATCTTCTAGTTGCATAAATAACCTTCGAACTAATAATGGGGGCAGTACTTCAACAATGCATTTTTATGACTTTTTGGCATCTCAAGGCATTATTCACCAAAGATTATGTTCCTAATACTCCACAATAGAATGACTTAGAAGAATGGAAGAATAGAACTATGATGGAAATGGTTAACTCGTATGATGCATTCTAGAGATTTACCTCCTCTCTCTCTGGGAGAAGTAGTTAATTGTGCTAACTACATTCGAATCACACACCACATAAAGCACTTGAGCATTGTATTCCGAGAGAAGCTTGGTCCAACACTAAGCCAAATGTCTCATTTTTTTGAGTCTTTGGGAGCCATGATTGGGCCTTTGTGCCAAAGAAGAAAAGGAAGGATTTCGATAAGAAGAGAAAACCCTTGATCTTTGTATTGTATTGTGAGGACATGAGAGCTTATCGAATTTTAGATCCCGATAGTCATGAAAGTATGTTTCAACACATGTTCAATTTCATTAACGCTTCACTCCTCATGATTCTTAATCTTATTCCATGCCTCATTCTTCTTCTTTATCTCATCTCAAGGATATCTCTTTGAGGAGGTTGATGATGAGGTTATAGATGTCGTTGAGTATCCTATTTCCACTGATGTTGTCACTATGCCTAAGTGGGCTCGTACTACGCTTTACGAGAAAATACCTATCATACAAGATCTTCCACCCACTAGGCATCATCATGCACATTCTACAGGCTCGGGAATTTTGTGTCGGGTAGTTTCGAGGACCCGCATCCTTTTCAAAGGCTCATGGGATACATGAGTTGGATGATGCGATGGAAACTAAGTATTCTTCTTTGATAAAGAATCATACTTGGGATTTGGTATCTCTTCCTAAATGAATAAATATTGCTAGGTGTAAGTCGGTATACCAAACCAAATATGCAATTGATGGGTCCATTGACAAGTATAAGTTTCATCTTATTACAAAGGGTTTTTCACAAGTTGAAGGTATTGATTACTCTAAGACTTTTACACATGTTCCCAAGATGGATTCTACATTCCTTGTACTTTCTATCATGCGGCATAACATGGGTGGCCCGTATACCATATGGACATGAAGAGTGCCTTCTTACATGAATATTTACAAGAGGAAATATATATGGAGTAGTCACTACATTATTTAAATATTCTTCTCTTTTTGTAGCTCTAAAGGTCTCTCTATTGTCTCAAAAGACCCCTCGGTCTTTGTATGAGAAGATGGATTCTTTTCTTCTATGTACTATTTTAGTTATTTTCTCTTTCCGATCATACAATATATCTATAAAATTTTGGTGAGGATATTGTGATACTTTTCTTGTATGTTGATGATTTGTTACTTACTGGAATTTCTTCTTCACACATTTAGACTATTTAGAGGGCTCTTTCTACATAGTTTGACATGACCGATCTTGGGTTATTACATTATTTCCTTGGTTTACAGATTTCTCAGATAGATTTATGAATTCATTTGAGTTAGCAAAAGTACACCCACGATCTTATTCGGCGCTTTGATATGGTTAATTGCAAGAAAAGTCCATATCCTTTTCAGTCTGGGATTACTCTTACTTCCACATGTACCACACCACTTTTTTATCCTACATTTTATAGGTAGTTGGTTGGGAGTCTCATGTACTTTACCCATACTTGCCCTGATATTTCATTTGCAGTGACGGATTGTATCTTGTTTTGCACATTCTCCTCATAATAGTCATTGGAAGGTCACTGAAATGATTTTGCGCTATTTGCAAGGTACTTACCACTTTGGCCTACACTAAACTAGGGGTTATAATAAATTTGTTTAGTATACAAATTTATATTGGCAAGGTTTCTATTGATGACAAGCATTCTACTTCTAGATTTTTTTTTATCTTGCTTCTTCTCTACCTATTTCGGCATGCAAAAACAACTTGCTATTGCCCTTTCATCTTCGTGAGGCAAAGTACAAGGAAATAAAGCTTACATCGAGCCAATAGATTCTTTGGCTTCAATAGTTATTTATAGAGTTTGATTCCCACAGATTCACCAATCAGTACTTTGGTGTGATAACCGAAGTTCCATTCACATTTCTCACAACCTAGTTGAGCACTAGCAAACCAAGCATATTGATATACACATCCACTTAAATCTTCAACACAATCAGGATGGATTTCTTTTCTTGGAGTACATTCCGACTCAACAAAAGGTTGCAGACAACTTTACGAAGCCTTTTTCATCACCTCGCTACTTTGAGTTGCATGGAATGCTTGGGGTTTTGAAATTTTGTCTTGGGGGGTGTTCGTGAAAACATCTTCCTTCTTCTTCTTCTTTCTCTTTCCTTCTAGCTAGATTCTTTCCTTCTTTTGGTTCAAGATTTCTTCTTGGATATATTGTACATGACTCCCTCATCAACTGTAGATTCTGAGACTCATACTTTGGACATGCCACTTCTATTTTGGTCCCTCGTTTCACTTGAGAGGGGGTGTTAGAGTAGGTATTTAACTTAGCTCATGTTCACCTAGGTACTTTATTTACCTTGATTGTATTTATCTTCACCCGCTTATGTGTGTGGATATTTATTTTTTTATTTAGATATTAGGAGATATTATCTAGTTGTTAGATATAGTTCTTTCCTTTATCTATTCTTTCCATGATCTATGGTATTGACTAGATCCTTGATCTCTAGTTATTTCCTAAATCTATGGTCTCGACTAGCTCTTTGATGACTAGTTCTTTCCTTGATTTATGGCTTGATATATGACCTTGATTGGTTCTTATATTTTTATTCCTTTCCTATACAAGCAAGGCCAATTCTCATTCTATTTCATTGAGTTCCATAATAATATATGATATTGCTTTGCTTATTTTTTTGCAAAGGTTTTATGTAAAGTTATTCTCGTGAATTGCATTCATATTATTGATCATGGTGTTTGATTAGCATCTGGGTTCTTGGCTCGGTATGACTCGGTTATCGTTCCTTTTAATAAATTAATATTTTAATAGTAATCGACTTAAATGTAATTTGTGATGAGATGATTTAGTCAATAAGGTTGTAGTAGACATGTTACTGATTCAACCCTTAACAATTTTATGCAAATCAACATGTCAAAATATCAGTCTTTTGAGATTTTATGTGGTTGTCGTTCTTATAAATTTTATTTCTAATGGGATTTATCTAACCATTCAATCACCCATTAGATTTTACCTTCATTTGAAGAATTTGGCAAAGACTATTCTCCATACAAAATACACTAATAGGAATGCATGACACATAAACCCCATCTTTTCCTGCCATTTTATATAGTTTTTTCTAATGCTATATTGAAAAGCCACCAATAGTTTCATTTATGCCCCTTACCTAAAGAAAATGATGACCACTATACTCTATGCAAAATGCATCGATGGGTATGTATAACACATGCACCACATCCTTTCCCACCATTTTACTTATTATTTTCTCCAATGTTATGTTGAAGTACACTATGTTTTTCAGTTATCTTGAAAAACAAACTATGTAGATTTAAACTAAAATCTATCTCCAAACTAATGTTATTCAAACCCCTGACCTTACAGAGAATTTATTGACCAACCCAAATGCTATTGAACAATTGAAATTACTTACAATCACATTTATTTATTTAGTTAAAAATTGTATTATGGAATGATGCAAAAATTGATAGTATGTCAAAGTTGTCAGATCGGCATAATGTATGTATGTGCTTTTATATGCACATGGTGCATTATATATAGAGCTTAGATGAAAATGATTGTTTTTGGATTGACAATGATAGGCAAGGTATCCTGGGAACTAATTATGTCATGGCGTAAATAGGTTCCTGTATAACATAAATATACATATAGGATGTGCACATGTAAAGAAAATAAGTTATATTGCGTAACAATCTGATAATGTGACGTCAACATCCACATATCACTTAAGAGGACATAAACCGCATCAAAAATTTCCAGACAATCACATAAATGTGTACTATTAAATTCATCAACGTACTTGAAGTGTTCCCTTTGACTCTACGCACAAACTACATGAGTCAATAAAAATGAACTCCATGACATAAAGAACCAAATTTTAAATTTTAATTTTACTAAGATAAACCTTTTAATCTGAATTTTTGGCTATGGTTCTTTGTTGTTAGAAAATATGCCCACGATTAAAGCAATCATAATGGAGATCCTTGGAACAAAACAACCTTTTCATTAGGTTGACTATCTATATTAAATTATTAAAAAACGTTTGGGTGAAGAAAGAGAAAATAATAAAGGTCGGATGTTATTTTTATTCTTTGAAACTTTGAAAGAAGTAACAACAAAAGCTCGCCTTAATCTTGTATCAAACATCTTATAAAAATGCAAGAAGTAAAATTTTAAAAATTATACTCAAGTTAAATCATTGGCATATATTTTCATACTAAAGGAAAAAAATTAAACACAAAATCTTTATTAAATGTTTCAAAATATACAAAGTTATATTTAATTTCAAGCAAGAAGTAAAATTAAACTACAAAGTAGAAGTTAAGACTGATTTTGTAATGAAAACTCTTTTATCTCCACCAAAAGTTACATGCATCACGCTAGGTATTGGCCTAAGATAATAATAAATAATAGGTTTTTACAGTCCACGATGCATGGGGGCGCTGTTTTTGGGTATACAAGCGGCTTATAGCATATGGGACTACCTCATACTCACATGCGGGAGGCAACTAACTTTGCTACAAACGAGGCGTACATACCCTACCCCCTGCAGGATTTGAACTTGTGACCTCTATTTCAAGAGCACATGTTCTTCACCATTAGGCCAACTCAGGTGTATAGGAAATTGGATTTCTGCATACATAAACATCCTCTAAAACTCTCCTTTAAACCTCCAATGGTTCCGTGTAATGTTCATCTCTATGTTTTTTATCTATTGAATCAATCTTAAATTTGCTTAAGTATAAAAACATCACTCAAGCATGTTCTACTTTATACGAATAATTTCCGGACTTAATCGTTTGGGCTAAAGCCAATCACTTTTTTCAATTCGCCATACCCTTCTTGAACTATACTGGCATAATCCAATCAGTAGTAACGGTTTAAACCAAAAATAAATGCCATATAGAAAACCTTGAAAATCTTATAAACCTTATATTCCTTCCTCAAACTTAACCTCCAAGCCACATGGATTTTTTCTCTTTTTTTGCTCCGAAGGGGAATGGTACCTCAAAATCGTTTTCAACGAATTTTACTTTAAAATATTATAGATATTTATTTTAATTTTTTAAAATCCTTAATATTTAAGACTAGTGATGTAACCTACTCTACGTGGATGTCAAACCTGCCAATCCTCTCTCACTTTCCTTTTCCTTCCATGTGGATCTTTCAAAGCCATCAAGATTTCTAACCATTCAAGTGCCCAAAACTTTATTACTCCATGATATCGATTCTTCAATCTTCAGATGTGAAAATAGGAAAAGATGAAAATGTGATAAATTTGAGGGTCTTCTAACTCTAGATGTAATGCCCACTTCACTTCGTCACCTTTTGATATTGATCAAGATATTGCTGACTATATTATGGACATTATTATGACTTTTGATTTAGTATGATGTTAGATGTTAGGTCATGGATTATTGTTGAGTTTGATTCATATGTGATGCATGATGATTATTAGAGACATTCTATATATTGATGTTGATATACAAAGATTCGACATGGTTATATTATGGATGTTGTTCGGACATGTGATATTTAGATATATTGAGTATACCTAGGAAAATTGAATTAATTTGATGATCATATGGTTATTGATGAAATTGTAAATGATGTTGTTATTTGCATAGATGTTGTTCGATTCACATATATAAAGATGATTTCGGAAGTAATATTTTATATGTATTTGGATGATTTTATGTGGTCACGAGGCCAAAGCAAGTATTTGTGTTTCTACAGTTAAAATATCACAACAAACATGGGGGCGATTGGAGATCAACCACATTGGAATTCTAGATAAATTCAACAAAGGTCGCCATGCAAACATGTATTATTTTGTGTATGTTTGATTTTTATTAGGGATTCCCATGGGGGTTCACCTTCGAATGTGACCAAGGTTTTATATGTATTTATTTTATTTGATTCCTTTTGTTTAATGTTTGTGTGTTTAATAAGTGATGTGTTTCCCTTTCATTATTTATTAAATTGTGTGTAAATAATTGTGAGTAATCATATTGTTGAAGCAATTAATTAAAATGGTTCATAAGAAAGTAATTATTGGAGATGTTGGCTCTTGAATTAAGTGTTGTATGTGATGTGTAAGTAATGTGTAAGAGATATGTAAGTAAATTTTGGAGTATGAAACACTCCACCTTCTTTGAAATTCGAATTTTTCCTTTGAGGATGATTTTGGAGGCTTGTGGGACAAGTTAAACTTGTCCCACACCTCTTAAATTTGTATACCAACCTTACATATGGTTGGGGAGTTAAAATTAGACCTTCATTATGCATTTTTGTAAGTCAAGTTGTAAGTTGTAATTGCACTTCCTTACATGTTTTTAATTTCAGTCCTTAGGAGGTGTGGGTTTTATTTGAGTGTGTAAGTAAACTGTCATATTATTCACCCACTTATTTACTATGCCTTGGAGATTGAATTTGATTTATGAGTTGGAGTTGAGGATGTGTGATGTGGCATCCTACATGGATCCACCTCATCCTCCTTTCTTCCTCTTGTATATATTCGAATTCCTTATCTTATTTTTTGGGTTGCTTCACTTTTGTTACTTTATTTTTGGGTGACTTCATTTGGTGTTTGAACTCTTGCAAATTTGGAGAAAGTTTGAGATTTTTGAATGCTTGTGGATGGTTGATCTTGGACTATTTTGCATTGGAAAGCTTGTTGTTTTGGAACCTTGGAAAAAAATCCATCATGGAGAGGTAGGGGCTTGGCTATTGAAATACTCTTCTTTTATTTGTGAATATGTAAATGTTTTGAATTGTTCGATTTTTCTTGTTGGTTTGGGTAGATGGCCTAGGTATGGTGTAGGAGAAGACTATGGGGATTCTTATGGGGAGACATAAGTGTTTTGGGGAGGTATAAGTGTGGAGGAGTTGGTATTTGGGTTCCACCTTGTAAAAAGAAATAGATTGCATTTATTTACTCGTTATGGGGTGCCATAAGAGGTTGGAGAGGCATAAGGAAATGAGAGGAATAAGAGGTACTTGGGGAGGCATAAGGACATGTTAGGGATTTGAAATGATATATTTTGGTAGTTTGTTTTTAGGTGGATATACCCATTTCCCCTTTGGGAGGCATAAGTAGATTCCCCCATAGTTTTTGGTCCTTTGGCTTGCATGATGAGGCCTGAGTATTGTTTTTTCTCTTTATGTAGTTATAACCTGCAGTTTTGTTTTAGATTTTGTTTTGATTGACAAATATGTCTTTGTGTTGTGGAAGCCTGTTCTTGCCATGTGTTGAAAAACATTTCTTCTTGCAATATGGTTGGGACTCCGAGGGCAATGGAGGAGGATGACTTCTCCCTTTCATTAGATGTCTTTGTTGGGTGGAGAGCGTTTCCTTTCCCCTATTTTTTGTGATCAAATTGAAAATGGTGGATCTTCATGTTGTTGTTCGGAGCTGAGAAAGAAGACAGATTTTGGCAGTCCTTTGTGAGATTTCCTTTTTGTAAACCTTTTTCCCACTTCAAGTGGATGACAATGTAATATATTTTGTGATGAAGAGTTACTCTGTTTTGGAAAAGAAATCCCCTTTTGAATGTGAAAGAGATATACCTGTAATCTGTTCTGTGAAAGAGAAATATTTATATCTTCGTAATTTGTAGTTTGATCAATGGAAAAGAGAAGTTGTAAAAGAATTTATTGAGTTCAATAGAAGTTGTTTCACCTTGTGCAAATGATATTTATTTTATTGGAAATATGTGTTTGAAATGCGATATCAATTTGGAAAATTAAAAAAAAGGAAATACGTATGAAGAAAATATATTACTTTCTTTCATTTGAGATGCTAGATTTGGAAAAATAGTATTGCATTCTCTTTTCACGTTGTTGGATTGAAGGAAATAGATCATGGTAAAATAAAAATGACTTCTAATGTTTTAGGTATGGTGAATGAAATAGTTCAACCTCTCTTTATTTTTCAATATGTTATCTCCTTTTGTTTCACTGTAAACTCTGCATATATTTATCAAAAAATACAGAGTGCCCTGCAACCATGGAAAACGAAATGAAATATCAAATTGAATCTTGTATGAGAAAAACGTGTTTCAAATAGACTTAACAACTTAAGAAAATTTTATAAAACTTGCAAATCGGGCTTAGTCAAAATCACAGTCGTTTTTGTTGTCAAATTGGGAAATTTCGAATTGATATTAAATTAAACAATTTAACCCTTGAAATCCATCCTAAATTCTTCCAAGTGAAATCATCCATGTCTGTTTGGCATGTTGAGAAAGAATTAATGGCGGATTGGAACAAAAATTTATAAGTTAAAAAGACCACTTCATTTTTAAATGATAGAAAGACATTTTCATAAAATTGATGCTTCAAAATTTACCAAAATTAAATTTTTAACCTTGCACTACAAAGAGGAGGTTGAGACCTTTTCAAAAAGTCATCATTTTCCAAAACCTAAGTTCCCAATCAAAATTTATGGCCTTTTGAATTTTTCACTTCATTTTGGCTTCAAAAATAATCTAATTGTCAAATTTAAATAGATAAAATATTCGCTTAGCGGACCATGGATAAATATTTCCTTTTACAATTTTTCCCATAAGCGCTAAAGGCATGAAGTTCCCGTCGCTTTGTTGACTGAAACCTTCTTTTTGTCTAAAAATAATCTAAGTTCGAAAAAGTAAATTTGGAGAAATTTTCCATGCATCCTGCCGCCCCCTTTTACTTTTTGAAAAGCATTTCACGCGGGCGTGCGGGTCGCAACCCTTTAAACATTTCTGGCAAAAATTCTATGTTTCTCGTGGCCCCGCATCCCCACCCTTCATTTTGGAAAATAATTTCGCGAACGCGGGGCCCGCACTTTTAAAGTTAATATTTTGTTAAATTTGGTGAAAATTCCAAGTTTCCTCCACGGCCCCGCCACCCCACACCCAATATGGATCTAACACTTGGCTATGTGAGGCATCGACGGAGGCATGGATTGTGCTTTAACCTTAACACTTCAAAAATAATTTGGAAAATTTTTAAGTTTCCTCACCAATGCCAACCCATAGCCAATGGTTCTCGACACGTGGCTTTGCGAGGTGTCAGGAGTGGCGCTATTTTTTTTTTTAAATGCTTATTGTTTTCTTCCAAAATGTCTAATTTTTCTAAGTTTCCCCACTGTTGGTTTGTTTTCCCCACTTGCATCTTGGGCATCGGTGGAGGCGGATCTTTTTAATCCCTTAATGCTCTTTTCAAAAACAAAGAGCTAAAGATCTTAAGTTCCTCCGATGACCCGCCTTTCCATTTGGACATGGAAATGTTGACAAGTGTCCCTTGGGACCCTAAGGTTTAATTGTCTTATTTTGGCATCGAATCCTCCACATGCTCACGAGGCATGTGGGGCAGGTAAACTAATTTTTTTGTCCAAAAGGGAAATAGTGCTTTGTTCCTTCCCCTCTGCCGGCTCACGTTTTGGGAAAAGTTTTATTCCTTGCTCCATCATTCCACATTCCTTCTCTGGGAGAAATTTCTTTCCACGGCTTGCAAGACGCCCTCGGGAAAAATTTCTTCTCGAGGCCCGCCGACCCGTGTTAGGGAAAAAAATTTCCCTAGGCTTCAGGTGCTCACTTTTGTAGAAATTTTTCATCCCATGGCCACCCAAATTTATAAATTGAGAAATATGAGGAATTAGGACTTCTTTATATCAATGGAAATAGGAGGAAATTTCTATCTAATGAGAATGTTTTTCGGAAGTTATAAGTGCATTAAATATGAGAAAAGTTAAGTTGAACCTTATGATTCAATCTGAGAGTGGGTTAGTGAGAAATTAACCTTTTCTTTTAAATGTACGTTCTACCCCTTATAATTAGACCTTGTTAATTGTTTAAACCTTCCGGAATTAAAAACTAGTGGTATTTAATTATTTGGCTCTTTTAACCCTCCAAATTTTTAATTAAGGAATATTTAACTATGGTGTTAATTCAACTAGTTATTAAATTAATACCTAAGGAGAATTTGAGCTATGTGTGGATTTATTATGCTTATTGCTTTATAGTGTGGATGTAATACTTGTTTTAAAGGAAAATGTTGTTTTTTAAATTTTATTTCCCTCAAAACTTGTTGTGACAACTAAAGTTCTAAACCTATATCGTGGATTGACTTTAAAAACTAAAATTATTCCATAATTTTTCTAACTAAACCTAGGTTGTTCTTGGGTCTCAAGTGGGAGTTTTAGCGGCGTTACACTTGGTATCAGAGCCATGGGTTCAAAGCTTGGACCCTTGGGCACACTAGAAAACTTGAGACATGAAATTTAAACCTAGTGCAATGTTAAACCTAACACACTTTTAAATCTAGAAAACAACTTTGTTTGAAAATTGCATATTTTAGTAAACATGGAAAACTAGAATATCACCTAGAATAATGAACTAACTCTCACCTTGGTCTATGCAGATCATGTTTGAAGCAGCCATCCTACCACAGATTTTATAGACACTTCAGGATGTTAATGTCACTTTACGCGGAGGGTCCATAGGAGGACGTGTAGACAGACATGATGGGGAGCCATCCGTAGATGCCCATGCATCTCCTCGACATAGAGATGAGCATAGAGAAGATATCTCCCACGTTGAGTTAGGTCCAAAAGACTCACCAAAGAATGGATAGGGTGACCAGATTCCAAGACACAGAGATAGGTCTTGGAGCCCTAGGCTTAGGGATGAGCAAGCACGAGAGACCTAGGGGTCGTCGGCCACAGTATGAGATTATATCGGGAGATCCTGACGACGACCATCTCATTATTTTGGTGACACGGTGGATTTTAGGAGGAGGCCTGGTTAGTGAGCTTGAGCGGGTACATCAAACTCTTTCCTTGTTCTAGCAACATAAAATCTCCTATTGTGATCCATCTACCGAGGGATGGATCGGTGTTTAGTAGAGGAAAGACAAGAATAAGCTCCATGTTGATTTTGAGAGAGTTACCTGGGAGCTCTTTGAGGAGTGATTCAAGAGCATATATTTGTCACAGAGGTTCATACATCATAGGATAGATGAGTTTCATGACCTCTAACATTAATCTCTTATAGTGGCTGAGTATGAGAGTAGGTTTCTGGATCTACTCTAGTATGTTGATTGCATGTAGAATGAGTAGGTGCAAATCCATTGGTTCATCTTAGGCTTTAATCTAGACATTAGAGGTGCAGATTCGGATCTATTATCCACATAATTTAGCTGAGGCTGTTAAGAAGGCCTATAGAAGAGGAGACTCAGGGGAAGACACAACAGGCTAGAGACTGAATCCGAAGCCGCATACAATAGATGTAGGACAATAGATCAAGGGGGTCGGCTCCTCCTACTCATGGTGGACAGGGTTCATCGCAATCATCATTTAGACCACAACAGAGAGTAGAAGTTCGCGCCCACCTTACGCACTCCTCCACATAGATTTGATGCATAAAGGGGTCGGAGTATGGGGTCCCATTAGGACACAGGGTACACCTAGATCTTAGTCGGCAGGAGCTCGCTAGCGAGAGACCTCAATAGACCACATCCAGATCATCAGGATCCACAACACAGACTTCTGGAGCACCTACTGGAGCTGCTACCCATGGGATAGGATCAAGAGGTTGTTTTGGTTATGGAATTGCTAGACATTTTTGAGAGACTGCCCTCAAAATCCTAATAACCGGGGTAAGACACATATTTTAGAGCCGACAGGTTGGTGACATGAGGCATAGTCATATGATTTATGTAGTGGTTGAGAACCACCTGGCTGAGCATCAGAGTACAATTATTGAGACTACAGTCGCATTGGTGGTATTCCTACCTCTATTTTTTTATTCTCGGTTCTTTTGATTCTTTTATTACACCATCTTTAGTATAGCGACACGGGTTGGTGGTAGTTAGGAAGAATCTTAGTTGGAGCGTTGAGATGGCTTATGGAGCCAAGATCTCTAGACTCCTAGTTAAGGAGTGTGTAGTGGATTTGGGACCTTTTAGAAATACCTCGATCTTCATATCCTTTCGTTGGGTTATTATGGATCCATCTTGCGTGTAGACTCGGTCATCTTGGGATTGTTACCATAAGACTATATCTTATGCAGATGATCTAGGAGTTGAGTCGCAAGAATTTATAGGATCGGGAGACTCGCTTCCATTCACACCATATCTACTATGCATCTTAAGAGGTGTGTGCGACAAGGTTGTCGATGTATGTGGTTACAGCTTAGTGAATTATCGAGGGATGGGTCTAGTGGACCATCGCTTGATGACCATCCCATTTTGAGAGATTTTTCATACGTCTTCCCAAGGGAGCTACTGGGGTTACCACTCCCACGTGAGATAGATTTTGTTCGGGAGCAGAGCATATCTCACGAGCACCTTATCATATGACCACACCGTAGCTCATGCGAGTCAAGTTGTAGTTAGAGGTCCTTCTGGAGAAAGGCCTTATCCATCCTAGTGTATGCCCTTTGGGTGCACCGGTGATTTTGGTGAAGAAGAAGGATGGGTCCTTGCGGTTGTGTATTGATTACCGTCCAATTAAACAAGGTAACGATCAAGAATATTTATCTCCTTCTGCGAATATATGATTTGTTTGATTAGATGAAGGGAGACACAATTTTCTCTAAAATAGATCACATTAGGAAATAAGAGATAAAATATGTGGAATAATCCCTTGCGAGAATCGCAACAGTAGAAACTAATATGCGTAAAATATTACGGATCTCAAATAAAATTGCGAGAATAAAATAACACAACACAAAGAGACAGTATTTAGTGTGGTTCACCCAATTTGGGCTACATCCACCAAGAATCACTTGCTGATATTTTATTACAAGCCACCGCTCTCTCAATACAATACCCAGATCCGTTTGGAGCTATGCTCAACAAACTCTAGAGAATTCACACCCAATTCAAAACACATCTCGTAATACATTTTCTTGTACTTATATCATATACATAAGACCATATAAATAGAAAATTACTTAAGGAGTTTTACAAAACCGTGGGTATCAAACAATGGGTAGAAAACAAAACCATCCCATAAACCTATGGGTAACCAAAGAGGTGGTTTTACAAAACAATGGGTACCGAAAAAACATGGGCCCAAAAACATGGGACCGCCGTAAAAATACCCGAGTGTAACACATGGAAGGTGTACCATACTCTAACATGAAAATAGGCTCCACAAACATAACAATCTCTTAAATCGCTATCATCACCGAGGATTACGGAGGTGGATATTTATAAGATTACCTTTCGTACAAGATATGGGCACAATGAGTTCACAATGGTGCCTTTTGGTTTGACTAATGCCCCCACATTGTTTATGAGTTTGATGAATGGGGTATTCAGGGCTTTCTTATATCGCTTCGTACTCATCTTCCTTGATGACAATTTTATTTACTCACATACGTGTGAGGAGGACAAGGGGCACCTTCAACAATTTCTTCAAAGGTGTTCATGAGCATAAAATTTACGGGAACTTGGAGAAGTGTTTATTCTTTCGAGATAGAGGTAATATCTGGGCCATATCATTTCGGGGAAGGTATCGAGTTGATCCTTCCAAGATTAGAGCTATTATTGATTTTCTAGTACCCACTACTATGACAGAGGTGCGCAACATCATGGGATTAGCAGGTTATTACAGGATATTTGTTCAGAGAATTCTCTCGGGTTACGCACCCATCACTTCCCTTCAAAGGAAAGGAAAGAATTTATATTGGTCGAGACAGATGTGAGTAGGCCTTCGAGATACGAAGGAATGCCTCATGACATTACCCATTCTTGTAGTTCCGGATCCTTAGGGTGATTTTTTTGTATGCATGGATGCTTCTTTGGTAGGAGTTGGAGGTGTGTTTATGCATGAGGGTAGAGTAGTTTCCTTTGAATCTCACAAACTCAAAGATTATGAGCTCGATTATCCAACTCATGATCTTGAACTTGCGGTATTTTTTCATGCCTTGGTTCGATGGAGACACTTTCTTCTTAGTTAGAGATTCACACTCAGGATAGATCACTTGAGTCTTCACTACCTCTTCACGTAACCCAATCTCAACGATCGTCAGCGGCGTTGGATGGGGTTTCTTTGTGAGTATGATATGGAAATAGATCATGTGAAGGGGAAGGAGAATGTGGTTATAGATGCTCTCAGTAGGTGGAGACATGTGATTATTGCCACTACAGTGGGCATAAATTTGTGGAGCAGGATTTGTAGTAGCTTCCTCTTTACAACTTCTACATTGCAGCTAGAGTAGAGATCGAGTCTCAGAGACCCCTTGAGGGGAAGTTTGATGGTTTTTCATTAGAGGAAGATGGCCTTCTTAGGAACAGAGGATGGGTTTATGTTCCTAGACATATAGAGGCTTGAGAGAGGATAATGTGACAGAGGCACATCATGCACCCTATTAAGCCCATCCCGGGGTGAAGAAGATGCATGCCACTTTGAGATAGTTGTATCATTAGAGAGGACTTTGTAGAGACGTGGCTCAGTTTGTGTCACATTGTTTAGAGTTCCAGAAAGTGAAGGCCGAGCATCAACATCTAGGCTGGCCTTCTCTTTCCTCATGTTATACCGGAGTGGAAGTGGGACACCATTTCCATGGACTTCATTGTTGGGATACCGATGTCAAGATACCACCACAACACCATCATGGTCACGGTGGATAAGTTGAAAAAAGTGGCTCATTTTTATCTAGTGAAGACCACTTATACAACTAGTGTAGTGGCATGGGTTTATCTGGATGATATTTTCAGGTTGCATGGGATTCCGTGGAAGATCATTTATGATCGTGATCCTTTATATACTTCCCATTTTGGACTACCATGCAACATGCCCTCGGACGAGGATCAATTTCAGCACAACATATCACCCCGAGACAAATGGATAGACTAAGTGGGTGAATTAGATTCTAGAGGACATGCTTCAGATGTATGTTATGGATCATCAGTCAAGATGGGAGGAGTACCTGTACTTGGTGGAGTTTTCCTACAATAATAGTTTTCAGAGTTCGATAGGCATGGATCCTTTTCAGGACTTGTATGGAAGAGAGTGTAGGACACCTCTTAGTTGGGACAGTTAGAGGACATGTTTTCTCTTGAACAAAATTTATTGTAGGACATGGAGCAACAATTTGGTTATGATAAGATACAGACTGCATGAGGCACAAGATAGGTAGAAGAAGTATGCAGATCAACATAGGATCAACCAGTTTTGATGTGGGCATGAAGGTGTTCCTTCGTGTTAGGCCACATAAGATCCCTATCCGTTATGGAAAAGGTTCTAAGTTAGCTCCTAGATTCGTGGTCCTTTTGAGATCTTGGAGCATCATCGCCTTTGGCCTACCATCTAGCATTGCCACCTAGCTTGTCTCGCATACATGATGTGTTTCATGTTTTAGTACTTAGGAGATATATTATAGATCCTTCTCATGTGTTGGATTGGACCTCATTGTAGGTGTAGGATCAAGGGCAGGTGATGGTGGAGCCCATTCACATTATAGAGCGTAGGACCCTGCCTTTCGAGGTAGAGAGATTGACCAAGTGCGAGTGCAATGGGATAGATATGATGAGACTCGGCTACTTGGGAGGATGTTACATTGCTACAAGTTTAGTTCCCACATCTGTTCCAGTGACTTCCAGGAGGAAGTCAAGTCTAAGGGGAGGGGGATGTAGTGCCCACTTCCCTTCGACACCTTTTGATATTGATCATGATACTGCTGACTATATTATGGACATTATTGTGACTTTTGATTTAGTATGATGTTAGATGTTAGATCATGGATTATTGTTGACTTTGATTCATATATGATGCATGATGATTATTAGAGACATTTTATATATTGATGTTGATATACTTGTTTGACATGGTTATATTATGGATGTTGTTCGGACATGTGATATTTGGATATATTGAGTAGACCTAGGGAAAATTGAATTAATTTGATGATCATATGGTTATTGATGAAATTGTAAATGATATTGTTATTTTCCTAGATGTTGTTGTGATTCATATATATAAAGATGATTTTGGAAGTAATATTTTATATGTATTTGGATGATTTGATGTAGCCATGAGGCCGAAGGAGGTATTTGTGTTTTACAGGTTAAAATATCACAACAAACATCGAGGGATTGGAGACCAACCACATTGGAATTCTAGATGAATTCAACAAAGGTCACCATGGCAACATGTATTGTTTTGTGTATGTTTGATTGTTATTAGGGATTCCCATGGGGGGGATCACCTTCGAATGTGACCAAGGGGTTATATGTATTTCTTTTATTTGGTTCCTTTGTTTAATGTTTGTATGTGTTTAATAAGTGATGTGTTCCCCTTTCATTATTTATTAAATTGTGTGTAAATAATTGTGAGTAATCATATTGTTGAATCAATTAATTAAAATGGGTCATAAGAAAGTAATTATTAGAGTTGTTGGCTCTTGAATTAAGTGTTGTAAGTGATGTGTAAGTAATGTGTAAGAGATGTGTAAGTAAATTTTGGAGTATGAAACACTCCACCTTCTTTGAAATTCGAATTTTCCTTTGAGGCTGATTTTGGAGGCTTGTGGGACAAGTTAAACTTGTCCCACACCTCTTAAATTTGTATACCAACCTTACCTATGGTTGGGAGTTAAAATTAGACCTTCATGATGCATTTTTGTAAGTAAATTGTATGTTTTAATTGCACTTTCTTACATGTTTTTAATTTCAGTCCTTATGGGGTGTGGGCTTGATTTGAGTGTGTAAGTAAACTGTCATATTATTCACCCACTTATTTATTATGCCTTGGAGATTGAAGTTGACTTATGAGTTGGAGTTGAGGATGTGTGATGTGGCATCCTACATGGATCCACCTCATCCTCCTTTCTTCCTCTTCTATATATTTGAATTCCTTAGCTTGTTTTTGGGGTTACTTCACTTTTGTTACTTCATTTTTGGGTGTATTCTTTCTTTTGGTGTTTGAGCTCTTGCAAATTTGGAGAAAGTTGGAGATTCTTGAATGCTTGTGGATTGTTGATCTTGGACTATTTTGCATTGGAAATCTTTTGTTTTGGAACCTTGGAACAAACTCCATCATGGAGAGGTAGGAGCTTGGCTCTTGAAATGCTCTTCTTTTATTTGTGCATATGTAAATGTTGTGAATGTTTTGATTTTTCTTGTTTGGTTGGTTGGGTAGATGGCCTAGGTATGGTGTAGGAGAAGACTATGGGGATTCTTGTGGGGAGACATAAGTGTTTTGGGGAGGTATAAGTGTGGAGGGAGTTGGGATTTGGGTTCCACCTTGTAAAAAAAATAGCTTGCATTTCTTTACTCGTTATGGGGTGCCATAAGAGGTTGGGGAGGCATAAGGAAATGGGAGGAATAAGGGGTACTTGGGGAGGCATAAGGGCATGTCAAGGATTTGAAATGATATATTTTGGTGGTTTTTTCTCGGTGGTGATACCCATTTCCCTTTGGGAGGCATAAGTAGCTTCCCCCATAGTTCTTGCTCCTTTGGCTTGCATGATGAAGCCTGAGTATTTTTGTTGTCTTCATGTAGTTGCAAACTGTAGTTTTGTTTTGGACTGTGTTTTGAATGAGAAATTTATCTTTGTGTTGTGGAAGCCTTTTTGTTGCCATGTGTTGAAAAACATTTCTTATTGCAATATGGTTGGGGCTCGGGGCCAATGAAGGAGGATGGATTTCTCCTTTTCATTGGATGTCTTGGTTGGGTGGAGAGCATTTCCTTTCCCCTTATTTTTTTTGTGATCAAATTTAAAATGGTGGATCTTCTTGTTGTTGTTCTGGAGCTGAGAAAGAAGACAAATTTGGCAGTCCTTTGTGAGATTTCCTTTTGTAAACCTTTTCCCACTTCGAAGTGGATGACAATGTAATATATTTTGTGATGAAGAGTTACTCTATTTTGGAAAATAAATCCCCTTTTGAATGTGAAAGTATACCCCGTAATTTGTTCTCATGTGAAAGAGAAAATTTATATCTTCTGTAATTTGTAAAGATCATGGAAAAGAGAGTTGTAAAGAATTTATTTCAAATCAATGGAAGTTGTTTACCTTGCTCAAATGATATTTTTATATTGAAATCTATTTTTGAAATGCATTATGAAATCTCTATTTGGAAAATTAAAAAAAAAAAAATACGTATGAAGAAAATATATTACTCTGTTTCATTTGAAATGCTTGATTTGGAAAATAGTATTGCATTCTCTTTTCACATTTTTGGATTGAAGGAAATAGAACATGGTAAAATTAAAATGAATTCTAATGTTTTAGGTATGGCAATGAAATAGTTCAACCTCTATTTTTTTTAAATATGTTATCTCCTTTTGTTTCACTGTAAACTCTGCATATATTTATCAAAAATGTACGAAACGTTTCCTAAAACCATGGAAAATGAAATGAAATATTAAATTGGACATAGTATGATCAAAACGATCCCAAATAGACTATAACACTTAAGAAATAATTTATAAAACTTGTAAATCGGGCTTAGTCAAAATCACGGTCATTTTTGCTGTCAAATTGGGAAATTTCAAATTGATATTCAATCAAACAATTTAACCTTACAATCCATCCTAAATTATTCCAAGTGAAATCCTCCATGTCTATTTGGCATGTTGAGAAAGAATTCATGGCAGATTGGAACAAAATTTATAAGTTAAAAAGACCAGTTCACTTTTTAAATGACAAAAGACATTTTTGTAAAATTGACCCTTCAAAATTTATCAAAATTAAATTTTTAAGCTCAAAATGCAAAGAGGAGGTTGAGACCTTTCCAAAAATTCATCGTTTTCCAAAAACCGAGTTCCCAATCAAAAGTTATGGCCTTCTGAAGTTTTCACTTCATTTTGGCTTCAAAAAAATCTAACTATCAAATTTAAATAAATAAAATATTCGCTGGCGGACCCACGGGCTAAATAATTCCTTTTGCACTTTTTTTCCCAAAAATGCTAAAGGCATGAAGTTCCCACCACTCCACTGACTCAAACCTTCATTTTTGTCTAAAAATAATCTAAGTTCGAAAAAGTAAATTTGGAGAAATTTTCCCCACGGCCCCGCCACCCCGCCCCTTTGCTTTTGAAAAGCATTTCCGTGCAGGCACGTGGGCCGCAACCCTTAACTTAACCTTTTAAAAAAAATTGGCAAAAATTTCTATGTTTCTCCACGCCCCGCATCCTCGCCCTTCATTTTGGAAAAGCATTTCTGCGGGCGCGCGGGCCCGCACTTTCAAAGTTAACCTTTTGTTAAATTTGGTGAAAATTCCTAGTTTCCTCCGCGGCAACTCCACCCCACAGCCAATGTGGAGCTAACACGTGGCTACGCTGGCTTCACCGGAGGTGCATATTGTGCTTTAACCTTAATGCTTCAAAAATAATTTCAAAAAAATTTTAAGTTTCCTAGTGGGCCTTTTGCAACCAATGGTTGTCTAACACATGGCTTCACGAGGTGTCGGTGGAGGCGTGGAGTTTTTTAAAACCTTATCATTTTTCTTCCAAAATTCTAAATTTTCTAAGTTTCCCTACTAGTCTATTTTCCCCGCTTGCATCTTTTGCTTGACATGTGGCATCCTTGGGTATCGGAAGAGGTGCGATATTTTTAATCCCTTAACGCTCTTTTTAAAAAAAAGCTAAAGATCTTAAGTTCCTCCAACGACCCACCTTTCCGCTTGGACTTGGAAATGTTGACATGTGTCCCTTTGGGACCCTAGGGTTTAATTGTCTTCTTTTGGCGCGAAGCCCTGCCACGGGCTCACGGGCACATAAAGGTAAACTACGCTTTTTGTCCAAAAGGGAAAAAGTGCTAAGTTCCTTCCCCGCTCCACCGCCCGCATTTTGGGAAAAGTTTTCTTCCCGCTCCGCCATTCCGTATTCCTTCTCGGGAGAAATTTCTTTCTCATGACCCATAGGACCGCCCTTTGGGAAATAATTCTTCTCGAGGCCCGCAGGCCCGCATTAGGGAAAATTTTCTTCCCCAGGCCCACAGGCCCACTTTTGGGAAAATTTTCATCCCAAGGCCCGCCAGCCCATAACTTGAGAAATATGAGGAATTAGGAGGACTTCTTTATATCACTAGAAAGGGGAGGAAATTTCCTATCTAATGGGAATGTTTTTCAGAAAGTTTTTAAGTGCATTAAATATGAGAAAAATCAAGTTGAATCTTATGAGTCAGTTTGAGAGTGGGTTAGTGAGAAATTAACCTTTTTTTTAGATGTATGTTCTACCCCTTATATTTAGACCTTGTTAATTGTTTAAACCTTGTGGAATTAAATACCTTGGGTATTTAATTGTTTTGGCTCTTTTAACCCTCTAAAAGTTTAATTAAGGAATATTTAACTATGGTGTTAATTTAATTAGTTATTAAATTAATACCTAAGGAGAATTTGAGCTATGTGTGGATTTATTATGCTTATTGCTTTATAGTGTGGATGTAATACTTTTTTAAAAGGAAAATTTTGTTTGTTAAATTTTATTTCCCTTAAAACTTGTTGTGACAACTGTAGTTCTAAACCTGTATCAGGGCTTGCACTTTAAAAAATAAAATTATTCCATAATTTTTCTAACTAAACCTAGGTTGTTCTTGGGTCTCAAGTGGGAGTTAAAATTTGTTTCATGTAATCTACAAGAGGTTGTGTAAAGGAAGATGCTACTAAAAATTAATCTTGGTGTACTTATTTATGCAATTATTTAGATTGTAAAACATCCAAAGGAATCTAAATAACAAGATGTGGAAATAATCATTACACACACACACACACACATAGCGAGATATATATATATATATATATATATATATATATATATATATATATATATATATATATATATATATATATATATATATATATATATATATATTAGGTTGGAAGAATAGTGCCACAAGTTTATATTTGATTCAAAATAATAGAGAAAACTATATATATGTATTCAATGCATAATAAGACTATGGAGCAAGCTCTTGTGATCAAAAGAGAAATATAACCTTGTTTATTTTTCTAGGTTGCGAATGAGTAGATATAAAAGAGGGAAAACTCATGTAATCATGAGTGGGCATGACACAAAAGATCACTAGTGTATCTATATTAAGAAGAGACCATTAAAATGTTAGTTACTTAGGTTATGCTAACATGTGGTAGAGTTATCCACCTAATACAATATGTGTGATGTATCCAAGTAGTCGGAATTATTAGGAGTATCAATAACTCTGGATTAATGTCTAATTTGTATAAAAAATATGTTACAATATATAGCATTATAAGAAATTGGTTAAAACATATGTTACTTGCAAGGTTAGTTCATCTAATGCCCTAATAATGGGTGGACTTCTTACATGTTTAGTATTTCAACTTCTATTGCTCATGTTGACTAATTCTATTGTATGGTGTAATTGGATGTGGATTGAAATGACTCTATACAAAATTTTAAAGACACACGAGTATGTATAGAAGAAAGACACAATTGTGAGAAAATATTACAAGGATACAATATGTTGTTGTACACACTAAAACTTGGTAACTTGTCCTTTTCCAACATTACCAAGTTTGATTATGATCCCTTACTATGAAAAATTCTCACATTAAAAATCCATTAATTCATCTCTATATCTTTCATGCAATTATTATTTTTACACAATTCTCTATAGTTAATTCAAATAATATTATCAAATTAAAGCAATAAACAACCTTTGTACTTCATGTCATAACTTCTTGTTTTAATTTTCACCTTTCATGTCCAAGACCATATAAAGGGGTAAGGATGTGGGGTCTTGTTTTGGCCGACATGTATAGTCCTACCCCTTAGAATTCCATGACTCTTTTTTAATCTTAATATCTATATTGGATATCATCATCTTCCTAGGGTTAGTCTTAATAGAATATTTCACCTATGGAAGGATATACAAGAAAGTTAATGTCACTTTATAACTCACCTAGAACTCTTACAAGCTCTTATTGTTAATATCACTCCAAAAGCACTCAAAAGTCTACCAAATATTCCCAAATCAACTACACATCAATTAGAACAATCCCTACTATATTTATGAAGAACTCAACCAATCGAGTTTCCTCCATTTTCAAGCATGAAAAACTGATAGATCTATGTATTAACAAGAGAAAATTCACTTCAAGTATATTCCAAGGGAATCATTCAATAAATGGATAGGTCACACAACAGGCACACCATATCACATTACTACCATATTGGGTACATTGTATACTATATAGTTTTCCTTCTATCTTAGTGTCAAGACACATAATGGGACATTAATGGGGTTGGCTAGTTTTCACTCCTACTTACACTAAAACCTAAGAGAACTACATGAGGCTTGATCCTACGATGAATTCCTGCCCTACAACACTTAAATTGGTTCATAAGTCATCTTTTAATCTCCTGTGTTAGTCTCGAACTCACCACACATATGTTTTCTCCTTTTGGTTTGATAATGCTCAAATATTCTGCATGTTTTTAGGGTTTTCAATTTGCTACAGGTGATTACACGTCATCTAGAAGTTGTATGAGAAATATAAAAATACAATTAAGCACATTTATAAGAAGAAGAGAAAAAGAAAATCTCAAACACAGACTTATGAAGGGTCTAACACCGTATAGACCTAGGTCATGACCATAAAATTCCAATATGTATTGTATAATAGTTATACTCCTTCTCTTGCTCATTTTTTAGTTCATGTTTACAACCTATTTAGATTATATAAAAACTAAGATTAGTGAATTATGTACACCATAGGAGGTTATTCTGATTATATAACTTACAAAATTAATTAACAATATAGGAACATCACATTAATACTTGCAATTGATGTACTAAACAAGATATGCTCTTGAAAATATAAGGCAATGAGTACACATAGATGATTACGAAAATTTATAGGAAGTTATGGATGTGTAGTCTACTAGAACAAAGATATCTAGTGTCTAAGATGATTCATTTTTGGAACTCTAACTTAAAATGGACATGGTGTGGAACCGTATACTTCTTCCAGGATAGTATCATATGGTCTTAGACCATCTGTATGGTTTTACACCTACT